>JBCNJP010000009.1:44021563-44221206 GCA_039602395.1 Deinandra increscens subsp. villosa | reverse complement strand
CCCTTTGGCCACCTTTTTTTTCTAATATAGGTGGTTAAAACACAAACATATGTGACCATATAATACCAAAAGCCACACTTTTGATATTTTAACGTGTCCATTGCCACTCTTTGGCCACGCGCTTTGGGACAAAATGTATGATTTCAGCAACCCATTTGGTCACTTTTTTTTCTAATATACGTGACTAAAACACAAATATACGTGACCATATAATACTAAAGGCCACACTTTTCATATTTTAACGTGTCCATTGCCACCTTTTGGCCACATGTTTAGGGAAAAAATAAATTATTTCAGCAACCCATTTGGTCACTTTTTTTTTCTAATATAGGTGTCTAAAACACAAATATATGTGACCATATAATACCAAATGCGACACTTTTGATACTTTAACGTGTCCATTGCCAACGTTTGGTACACCTATTGGGACAAAATGTATAATTTTAGCAACCCATTTGGCCACTTTTTTTTTCTAATATAGGTGGCAAAAAACAAAAATCTACCTGACCATATAATACCAAAGGCCACAATTTTGATATTTTAACGTGTCTATTGCCAATCTTTGGCCACGCGTATTGGGACAAAATGTATGATTTCAGCAACCCATTTGGCCACTTTTTTTTTCTAATATAGGTGGTTAAAACACAAACATATGTGACCATATAATACCAAAAGCCACACTTTTGATATTTTAACGTGTCCATTGCCACTCTTTGGCCACGCGCTTTGGGACAAAATGTATGATTTCAGCAACCCATTTGGTCACTTTTTTTTTTCTAATATACGTGACTAAAACACAAATATACGTGACCATATAATACTAAAGGCCACACTTTTCATATTTTAACGTGTCCATTGCCACCTTTTGGCCACATGTTTAGGGAAAAAATAAATTATTTCAGCAACCCATTTGGCCACTTTTTTTTTCTAATATAGGTGTCTAAAACACAAATATATGTGACCATATAATACCAAAGGAGACACTTTTGATACTTTAACGTGTCCATTGCCAACGTTTGGTACACCTATTGGGACAAAATGTATAATTTTAGCAACCCATTTGGCCACTTTTTTTTTTCTAATATAGGTGGCAAAAAACAAAAATCTACCTGACCATATAATACCAAAGGCCACAATTTCGATATTTTAACGTGTCTATTGCCAATCTTTGGCCACGCGTATTGGGACAAAATGTATGATTTCAGCAACCCATTTGGCCACTTTGTTTTTTCTAATATAGGTGGCTAAAACACAAATAAATGTGACCATATAATAACAATGGTCACACTTTTATATTTTAACGTGGTCGTTGCCACACTTTGGCCACGCGTATTGGGTTAAAATATCTGCTTTCCACAACCCTTTGGCCAACTTTTCTTTTTTCTAATATAGGTGGTTTAAACACAAATATATGTGACCATATAATACCAAAAGCCACACTTTTGATATTTTAACGTGTCCATTGCCACTCTTTGGCCACGCTCTTTGGGACAAACTGTATGATTTCAGCAACCCATTTGGTCACTTTTTTTATAATATACGTGACTAAAACACAAATATACGTGACCATATAATACAAAGGCCACACTTTTCATATTTTAATGTGTCCATTGCCACCTTTTGGCCACATGTTTAGGGACAAAATAAATTATTTCAGCAACCCATTTGGTTTTTTTTTTTCTAATATAGGCGCCTAAAACACAAATATATGTGACCATATAAAACCAAAGGCGACACTTTTGATACTTTAACGTGTCCATTGCCAACGTTTGGTACACCTATTGGGACAAAATTTATGATTTTAGCAACCCATTTGGCCACTCTTTTTTCTAATATAGGTGGCAAAAACAAAAATCTACATGACCATATAATACCAAAGGCCACAATTTTGATATTTTAACGTGTCTATTACCACCCTTTGGCCACGCGTATTAGGACAAAATGTATGATTTCAGCAACCTATTTGGCCACTTTTTTTTTTCAAATATAGGTGGCTAAAACACAAATAAATGTGACTATATAATAACAATGGTCACACTTTTATATTTTAACGTGGTCGTTGCCACACTTTGGCCACGCGTATTGGGATATAATATCTGCTTTCAATAACCCTTTAGCCACCTTTTTTTCTAATATAGGTGGTCAATACACAAATATATGTGACGATATAATAATAAAGGCCACACTTTTGATATTTTAACATGTCTATTGCCACTGTTTGGTACACGTATTGGGACAAAATGTATGATTTTAGCAACCCATTTCACCACTTTTTTTTCTAATATACGTGACTAAAACACAAATATACGTGACCATATAATACCAAAGTGTTAGGACCGATTTTCACTACGAGAATCTCGATCTTGAGCAAGAAACATGTTCGGATGAGAAAAACTCAAAAACAAATGAAGAAGATGATGATGATGAATCATGAAATCATAAACAAGAAAGATGATGAACAATATCGAATGATTTCATTAATCGAAAGATTAGTTACAAGAAATCATGAAGAACACTCTACAAGAAAAATCATCATCTCCACATTCGGAGACTCCTTTTCTTGTAATGGGCACCCTCACTATATATAGTGAGGGTGACTAACAACAGAAAAACATAACATAACTGAAAATTACAAGAAAAGTAAATAACATAAACTGTTAATTAAATCAAAGCTGATTAAATTAATCCGAAGCTTGACTCGCTCGAACCGATCTTCCGTTGACTTTTACGTTGACCGTTGACCCGAACGGTTGACTTTTCCGGAAAACGGTCTTCGGTCCAATCTCGCAAGCCTCGAGCATCACAACTCAGTCTCTAAATCGATTCACATGGATTCTTCAGTCGAATGCTTCGGTAAACAGATTTGATGGCGTCAGTCACATAGATTTTTGTTCCAACAATTTCCCCCTTGACTGATGCTTTCAAATCTGTTCAACTGCTGAAGAATCGCTCTGCCGTACATCTTCAATGAGAAACTGATAAACCGGAGACAATCTGTCGTAGAGATTCCCCCTCTGAATAAGCTTCTTCTGTTCTCGTTGCTCCAGTTCGAGATCCAAGTGTTCCGCTCACTCGGTTCACACGGTCGGGTACAATACTGAGAAAATGCTACATCTCGGAGTCCAAACCGCAACAAACTGAATCAGATAAACCAATCAAACACTGAAAATGCTCCAACTCCGAATAATCGACCCGATATCCAAATCCATAATAATTCCTCCTATTTCTCTAAATCTCTCCAAAAACATCAAGTCGGAAGCGTAAAATCAGATGCGGAGAGTCGAACCGTCGCGATCGGTTGCCTAGAGAAACCGGATAAAAAATCTTGAAATCGGACAATCTTGCGAAAAACCGGAAGCCGGATGCTGACAGTTGTGAATAATCCGCGTGACTGAGGTTGGATGCAAAAATTAAATAAACTGCTAAATTTCTTCACTAAACGGTCATCCGAGAGATTTAATCGGATAAATTCCAATAATTAATTGAGATTCCAGTTAATCCGGTTAGTTGACGACAGCGCTGCATCCACTAAAAATAAACCGTGAGATATAACGAGAAAGCTGAGTAATTAACCGGATAATAAAGCTAACCCGTCAGTGATCGATAGCAAATGTTGCGCGCGACGTCAATAAACGAGAACCCCAATAAAATGAAATAAATCCGAGACTAAAAAAATATTTTCTGAAATTCCGTCGCGGCGTTATCTCGTTAATCTTGTTAAAAACCGACAAGAAAAACCCCGTAATTGACGAATAATACTGAAAATTTAATTATTAGAATTAAATCCTCAAAGAAATTCCATAATCCTTGAAAAAAAAATGAACCAATCAGAAGTGAGGCTGAAATACTCATCAACGGCACAAAATTGAAGAGATCCTACGGTGGGAATGGTGATCCGCGTGAGATGGCATGTAGCCAATCAGAGCGTGACAACAGCTGTGCTTGTAACGGCTCTATGGGCTGGCTGGGACCTACTGCTTTCCAATTCCACCAATGAGATTTCAACAACATATGGGATTCAACGGATTCCTTTTGTAGTCTCTTTTCCATGTGGGGCCCACGAGAAATTCATCAGCCAATAAGATGGGGACAGCAAAAGGAGGTAACGGCTCTTTGAGGATGCTGGATCCCACGCGCTACACTTTTCAACAGATATGTTGACCTGGCGGGACCCACAAGAATTCCAGCATCCAATAGCATTTTGACAGCATCTTATGTTGACCTTCAGGAGAGAGAAAGACATTCTCCTCCATCCAATGCATACGCGCCACGTCATCATCATCCTTAAAAACGCGTCTGCACCCCAAAACCCTAAATCAGTCGGAGAATACCCACCGGAAAAACGAGCCACCGCCGGAAAATCGTATTTGGCCCATATCTCAGCGAATACTCAACGAAAATTCACGTTTTTTATGTCCCTGAACTCGTACTTCGATTCTCTACACATCTAGACGAACAGAATCCTCTGAAACGAACTCGAATAAAAACCCAGTTGACAAGTTCGCTAAGCAAACAAGTACGCTAACCATGCCGGAAGTTCGCTAAGAGGTAGAGAAGTACGCTAGGACACTCCTGAAGTTCGCTAAGGAACAAGTTCGCTAAGAAGACATCAAGTCCGCTAAGCTTTAAACAAGTCCGCTAAAGCAAACCTCAAGTTCGCTAACAACCTCAACAAGTTCGCTAGGGCAATCTGCATATCTTCAAGACTGATGAACAATTCTCGAAAAACGATGAACAGTGCAGAAACTTACTTCATGAACTTGAAACTGCCCAGAAACAATCAGAAATCTCGATATGATGCACGAGATGTGATAATAAACCATTCACGACATTGTTGTGGCCACCAACAACACATAAACAGCAGCAACTCGGATCAAATCAGCTCCCAAATCTGGAAATCTTCAAGAACACGAAGAACACACACTTTCACCGTCAGTGTGTGTTTTTCCAGATCTGCTCAAACCGTTGAGAATCAGACGAAACGGATGCTTTCAATGGATCGGGAACGCGTTTTCCACTGAGAATCATACCTTACTTCATCCGAAAACATGAAGAAAAACCCAGAAAATGAAGAATCAAGCTCCAAAATCTTCAAAAAACCCAAATACGGGAAAACCCCAAAAGTTCCGAAAAAATGAGCTCGGATCTTCAATTTTCCAACAGATTTGAACATGTAAAAGATGAAATAACATCTATATGAACTCCAGAACACGAATCCATCATCCATATCATCAGAATCCATCCAGAAATGAAGAAAAAATAGAAAAAAGTCTCTAAAAATAAGTTTTCTCATCTTCACCATTCAAGCTCAAAATCACAGATTCGAGTGACCAGATTCACGGTGAGATGAATCTGATCGGTACCCGCTCTGATACCATTTGTTAGGACCGATTTTCACTACGAGAATCTCGATCTTGAGCAAGAAACATGTTCGGATGAGAAAAACTCAAAAACAAATGAAGAAGATGATGATGATGAATCATGAAATCATAAACAAGAAAGATGATGAACAATATCGAATGATTTCATTAATCGAAAGATTAGTTACAAGAAATCATGAAGAACACTCTACAAGAAAAATCATCATCTCCACATTCGGAGACTCCTTTTCTTGTAATGGGCACCCTCACTATATATAGTGAGGGTGACTAACAACAGAAAAACATAACATAACTGAAAATTACAAGAAAAGTAAATAACATAAACTGTTAATTAAATCAAAGCTGATTAAATTAATCCGAAGCTTGACTCGCTCGAACCGATCTTCCGTTGACTTTTACGTTGACCGTTGACCCGAACGGTTGACTTTTCCGGAAAACGGTCTTCGGTCCAATCTCGCAAGCCTCGAGCATCACAACTCAGTCTCTAAATCGATTCACATGGATTCTTCAGTCGAATGCTTCGGTAAACAGATTTGATGGCGTCAGTCACATAGATTTTTGTTCCAACACAAAGGCCACACTTTTGATATATTAACGTGTCCATTGCCACCTTATGGCCACCCGTATTGGAAAAAAATGTATGATTTCAGCAATTCTTTTGGCCATGTTTTTTTTCTAACATATGTGCTAAAACATAAATATATGTGACCATATAATACAAAAGGCCACACTTTTGATACTTCAACGTGTCCATTGCCAACGTGTGGTACATGTATTGGGACAAAACTTATAATTTTAGCAACCCATTTGGCCACCTTTTGTTTCTAATATAGGTGGCAAAAATAAAAATCTACGTGACTATATAATACCAAAGGCCACAATTTTGATATTTTAATATGTCCATTGCCACCTTTTGGCCATGTGTATAGGGACAAAATAAATGATTTCATTAACCCATTTGGATTTTTTTTCTTCTAATATAGGTGGCTAAAACACAAATATATGTGACCATTTAATACCAAAGACCACACTCTTGATATTTTAACGTGTCCATTGCCACTCTTTGGCCATGTGCATTGGGACAAAATGTATGATTTTAGCAACCCATTTGGCCACTTTTTTTCTTATATACGTGAGTAAAACACAAATATACGTGATCATATAATACCAAAAGGCCACACTTTTGATATTTTAACGTGTCCATTGCCACCTTTTGGCCACGTGTATAGGGACAAAATAAATGATTTCAGCAACCCATTTGGTTTTTTTTTTAATATAGTTGCCTAAAACACAAATATAAGTGACCATATAATACCAAAGGCCACACTTTTGATATTTTAACGTGTCCATTGCCACCCTATGGCCACGCGCATTGGGACAAAATGTATGAGTTCAGCAACCCATTTGGCCACTTTTTTTTTAAAATTAATATAGGTGGCTAAAACACAAATATATGTGACCATATAATACAAAAGGCCACACATTTGATATTTTAACGTGTACATTGCCACCCTTTGGGCATGGGTATTTGTCACTAAATGTATGATTACAACAACCCTTTTGGCAATTTTTTTTTCTAATATAGGTGGCTAAAACACAAATATATGTGACCATATAACACAAATGACCACAATTTTGATATTTTAACGCGTCCATATTCACCGTTTGGTACACGTATTGGGATAAAATGTATGATTTTAGCAACCCATTTGGCCACTTTTTTCTAATATAGGTGGCTAAAACAAAAATCTACGTGACCATATAATACTAAAGGCCACAATTTTGAAATTTTATAGTGTCTATTGCCACCCTTTGGCCACGCGTATTGGGACAAAATTTTTGATTTCATGTGACATCCGAGAATTCCAAGGTCAACTTCCGTTAGACAATCTCCGTTAGTTACGTCATAAGTGTTAACTAAGTAACTAATGCTTAACTAGGCCGAATACGTCCACGTCCTTTGGTTGATCACCGAACCCGCCCATATGTGCTATGTGTTCACTTATGGTTGGCATTATGTGCAATGTGATTTAAATGCATGATTTAATATTATGAATAGCATGACAAATTGTAAATCCTTGATTATGTGAAAATTGCCTAAGTTGTGCAGCCAGCGAAACTACCGGGCGAAACTGTAGTGTCGCCCGGTAGCCAGCTAAACTAATCAGCGAAACTAGCCCCTGATATAAATAATCTTAATAAACCCTAGTTCTCCTATTTGCCTCATTTACACCAAAAACACACACATTCTTCTCTGGAAATCTGATCAGCCGAAAACCATCGAGAGAAACCAAGATCTCAGCCTCAAGACAACATCCATTCAATTCTCTGATCAAATCGTGAGTCCCAAAACCTTCCTTTATGCCATTTTTATGTGTTTTCTATGTATTTCTTCATAAAGCATGCTTAAACCTTCATGATATCATTAGATCTTCTGTAGGAATGCTTAGGAATGCTAGATCTACCATAAAGTTGATAACTTTACGTGTAAAACTGATCCATGATAAAGATTTGTGCCATTTTAGTCATTTTAGGGTTTTAAATGCATTTTGGTGATTTGATGATACAAACCCATGTTTTAGGTGTTAAAGCTTACTGATTTATGTTGGAAAATGGTTATGTATGCTAGATAATGAATTGCATGTAATATGGAAGCTGTTAGATTGATTTTAGGGCTGATTTATGTGTTTTTCGCGTCCAGCGAAACTGTACTGTTCTCTGGGCGAAACTATGTAGCGAAACTATGTATATCTTCATCCAGCGACACTATGCAGCGAAACTGCAGTGTCGCCGGGTAAACCAACCAGACCAGCTCGAGCGAATCTACCGAGCGAAATTCCCTGAAAGAAAGTTCAAACCAGTTTCGGGCGAAACTAGGCTAGCGAAACTGTGCCAACAGTTTCGAGCGAAACTAGCCTAGCGAAACTGTGTCATCGGGTATTGCCTAGCGAAAGTGCTGCCCGTGCACACAGCGAAACTGACTAGCGAAACTGCTAGCGAAACTGAGACCAGAATCCAAACTTGTGCAATTTGCTTGATTGTTATGCCATGACTTACATGATTATGCCATGTTAATACTTTCTTTGACTTCTGATATATATGAACCCTTATTTATGATCAACCATTGGTGTCGTGTGTCCGTATGTCGAGTCATAGTTCCAACGTGCTATGTTATGGGCCATAGTGACGTTAAGTAAAGATTAGACACAAAACTAATACTTAAGACCTAAACGTGTTCATAGGTCTTCGATAAGCAATACTTGGATTATTAGCAAGTGTAGCAGTGCAACCAAAGGTGAGTGTCACTAACCCGATTACCGTGAACCCGTTTGGGTCACACCGAATAATTAAAAGTAGAACAATGCTGACAAACTCGAGAGTGCTAGGCACCTCCCTGATAAACTTGAAAACTTGGAGTGCTCGGCACCCACTTGATGAACTTGAAGTGCTTTATGGGAAGCACTTGCGAATTACCAAAACAACGATTTCTAAAACGAAACTGAAAACACTTTTGAGATTCATGAGAATCTGGTAAAATGTTTTAATATGGCTAGTGTAGGTTAAAGTCTAAACCACATGATATCACATGATTTCTAAGGATGCCTTGAAAACTTAAAAGTCCTCAACTAACTTGTACCATTAATTGTAAAGCGAGGGGATGTTGGGTAGATCTACTGGAGTTTGACAAACTCCGCCCCGTGGCACGGGGAGTGCATGGAGGTACAATATCAGCCTATTTGACCGTGATCCCGAGAGGACACGGGGGAGGCAAAACCGCGATGACGTAGGTCCGGAGTACTAGATGGCACGGCCACTACAATAAATTATAGTCAGCTTTGGTGCAAACTTCCTTAGTGCATGGAACAACGGATTAGCTACCCGCGATATCGGTTGAGCACTTTAACTTTACAAAACTAGTTCATACCCGATGACGTAGGTCACGGACAATTCCTTTATAAACTAAGACATAACATTTAGCATTGCTTTTCACAAACGAATACTATGTAAGTATACCTTGATACAAATTATGATTATGAGACCGGGCCAATGCATGACAAGCCCACTGTGAACTCACCAACCGTTAGGTTGACACTTGCGTGGTTTAAACTTTTGCAGATCGCTAAGGAGTATCCGGAGCGGGTTGGCATGGCACATGAAGACTTTTATTTTAATTAAACTAATTTGGGGATTTAATACACTGATTTGTAAAGCACGTGGTTAGTGCTAAAGACAATACTTATTCCGCTGCGTTTGTATTTGAAACTTTATTTTATAACTGATTTTTGAACTAACTTTGATTCATTTAGTATTTGTAACTAATGGTTGTGGATCCTGGTCTAGCCGCACCCCTTAACGGTATTGACTCCGTTAGTGGTTATTTGGGGGTGTGACAGATTGGTATCAGAGCCATAAGTTGCAGAGAACTGGAATCATTTTGAAAAAAAAAAAACGATTTGGAAACTGCAACTTGAAAACCCTAGTTACAAACGAATAAAAAAATTCCCAAAACCAAAATAATTACGTGCCAACCTGGGATATTCGCTCTGCTGTGTAAGTAAAAGCTTAGTACGTATGTATATATATATATATGGATATAAATATATATATAGACCGTGTCTAGGAAGTCTAACGGAAAACCTTAGGGAAAATTTTCACACACGAATACGAAACGCGAACGCGAATGCGCGCACTACTTCGGGGGAAAGCGACAACGAAACGATGCTACACGCTACGTCCTGATTTCTACTACGATGACTACGCCGACGGTGACTTTTATGGGAAAGCCGACTTTCGACGATAGCTACTTACGACGTTCCTCGACGACGCCTCGATTTTGCACAAAATTTTCTGGACTAATAGTGGGATAACGGGAAAATGGTTAATATACATATTATGGGATATGTATAAAGTATAATTGTGACTGAACATTGGCTACCTTAACCGTTAAGCAAGATGTCTGGTAGAGGACACGGAAGGAACAACATCAACATGACGCCTGCACAATTGCAAGCCATGATCAACGAACACGTGCAAGCCGCGGTGGCAGCCGTCCAAGCTGCATATGCCGCTCAGGGTAACTATTATGCCGGTTAAGGCACAAAGCGAATTATATTTGACCTGTTTAAATTTGAAACCCGAACTATTTATGCATCAGGAAACCACCACTGCACGTTTAAGTCCTTCATGGACTGCAAGCCACTAACATTCTCCGGCGAAGAAGGAGCGGTAGGACTCCTCCGGTGGATCAAAAAATCTGAGAAGGTCTTCTCTATGTGTAATTGCCCGGCTGAAAGCAAGGTGAAGTTTGCTACTGGTACCTTTGAGGGAGCTGCTCTCTCCTGGTGGAACGCCGAAATCCAGATGATTGGGATCGACGCGGCTAACAACATGCAATGGGAAGCATTTAAGGAACTGATCATGGATGAGTACTGTCCCCGTGACCAGGTGAAGAAGCTTGAGGGTGAATTCCTGAACCTGAAGATGGTTGGGTCTGAAGTTGAGCAATACACTGCGCGTTACCATGAGTACGCGGTCTTGTGCCCCACAATGGTTGATGCTGAGTTCAAACGCATTGAGCGTTATCTGGAAGGCCTCGCGCCTCAAATCAAGAGCTTGGTGACCGCCAGGAACCCCGCAACCGTGCAGCAAGCCATCCGTTTGGCTCACAAACTTACTGATCAGGAAGTCGAGAAGGGTACTCTACCTGCGAAAGCCACTGAGAAGACTGCCTTAAGTGGCAAGAGAAAAGCTGATGATGAAGCTCCTGAGAACTCACTGAACAATCAGAGTGTTGGAAACAGCACTGGGAGGTCTTTCAACTCCCAAAGCCAAAGAAAGAGGTCCGGGAATAACAGTGGTAACAACCGCCAGGGCGGAAATGGTCAAGGCAACTACAAGGGTAACCTGCCTTTATGCAACAAGTGTGGGAAGCATCATGCTGGTGTTTGTAGGAAGAATTTGAGCTGCGAAAGGTGTGGCAGGGGAAGCCACGAAGCAAAAGACTGTTGGGCAATTTTGCCTGAGCAACAAAACCGCCCCAGGAGGAACAACAACAATCATGGAAACAACAACTATGGGAACAATCGGGGCAATGGGAACAACAACGGTCAGAACCAGAACAACAACAACGGGGGAGCCCGTGGCTGCTTTGAGTGTGGTGCTCAAGGCCACATTAAAAGAGACTGCCCGCAGCTGAGAAGACAGGGTAATGGAAATCAAGGAAATAATGGTGGGAATGGTAATGGTGGAGGAAATGGTAATGGGAATGGCAACGGGAATGGTGGAAATGGTAGGGGTCGAGCTTTCGTCATGGGTCAGGGTGAAGCTCGCAATGATGCCAACGTGATTAACGGTAAATTCATCCTTAATGGTTTCTTTGCTACTGTATTATTTGATTCTGGTGCTGAAAGAAGCTTTATTTCCACTAAATTTGCTAAATTGATTAATGCTAAACCGATTGACCTAGACGCTAAGTATGTGGTAGAGCTAGCAAATGGTAAACTTCATGATACAACTCAGATAGTTAAGGACTGTAAGTTAGAACTAGCTGGCCATACATTAGGAATCGACCTTATGCCTTTCCCGATTGGTAGTTTTGACGTTATAGTAGGAATGGATTGGTTATCTGAAAATCGAGCTGAAATTTTATGCCAAGAAAAAGTGGTTCGTATTCCACTCAAGGACGTTCAAGGTGAGAAAGGTGGAACGGTAACCGGTATTATTTCGTTCCTCAAAGCTCAGAAGTGCCTTCGTAAGGGTCACTTCGCGATACTCGCAAACGTCACCGATTCGACACTTCCCGATCGCAGAATTGACGACTACCCAATATTCCGCGACTTCCAAGATGTATTTCCTAAAGATCTGCCTGGTTTGCCTCCATTTCGACAAGTAGAGTTTGGAATCGACTTAGTTCCTGGAGCGTCTCCGATTGCACGCGCACCTTACCGTTTGGCGGTAAGCGAACTCAACGAACTCTCCGCGCAACTTCAAGAGTTACTCGACAAGGGATTCATTCGTCCCAGTTCGTCTTCGTGGGGAGCTCCGGTATTGTTTGTTAAGAAGAAGGATGGAACGTTCCGAATGTGTATTGACTACCGAGAGCTTAACAAGGTTACAATCAAGAATCGGTATCCGCTTCCTCGAATCGACGATCTCTTCGATCAGCTACAAGGTTCGAGCTACTTCTCAAAGATTGATCTACGGTCTGGATATCACCAGCTTCGCGTTCGAGATGAGGATGTCCCCAAGACTGCTTTCAGAACTCGGTATGGTCACTACGAATTCCTGGTTATGCCGTTTGGGCTAACCAATGCACCGGCCGTATTTATGGATCTGATGAATCGAGTGGCAAGCCGTACCTCGATAAGTTTGTGATCGTTTTCATTGATGATATTTTGATCTACTCCAAGACAAAGGAAGAACATGAGGAGCATTTGCGTCTTATCTTGGAATTGCTCCGCAAGGAACAGCTTTATGCTAAGTTTTCAAAATGCGATTTTTGGATTCGCGAAGTCTAGTTTCTTGGACACATTGTCGATCAGAATGGAATTCATGTCGACCCAGCTAAAGTGGAAGCTATCAAGAATTGGCCTACCCCAAGAGCGCCGACCGAAATCCAACAATTTTTGGGACTTGCCGGATACTATCGAAGGTTCATTAAGGGTTTCTCGCAATTGGCTCAACCCTTAACAGCTTTAACGCACAAAGGAGTGCATTACAGATGGGGTGAAAAAGAAGAACGCGCGTTTCAAACGCTTAAGGACATGTTATGTTCAGCTCCAATTCTCGCGCTACCCGATGGGATTGACGACTTTGTGGTCTATTGCGATGCATCTATTCAAGGACTCGGCTGTGTGTTGATGCAACGGGATAAAGTGATTGCCTATGGGTCCAGGCAATTGAAGGATACCGAAAAGAATTATACAACGCATGATTTGGAATTGGGAGCCGTTGTTCATGCACTCAAGATTTGGAGACATTACCTCTACGGAACAAAGTGCACAATATTTACCGACCACAAAAGCTTACAACACATCTTTAATCAGAAGGATCTCAACATGCGACAACGACGGTGGGTCGAGCTATTGAATGATTATGACTTAGCGATTAAGTATCACCCGGGAAAAGCCAACGTTGTGGCTGATGCATTAAGTCGGAAGGAGTATGAAAAGCCTCGACGAGTACGAGCGCTGCAACTTACCATCCACACGGGATTGCCGGATCGGATCCGCGATGCCCAACAAGAAGCTTTAAAGGAAGAAAACTTCGCAGCTGAAGCACTGCGAGGGGTGGATGGAAATTCTGAAGTTAAGTCCGACGGACTCAGGTATTATAATGACAGAATTTGGGTCCCTTTGCTTGGAAATCTTCGTGAGCTCGTGATGGACGAGGCTCACAAGTCAAGATATTCGGTGCACCCTGGATCGGATAAAATGTACCAAGATTTGAAGAATTTGTATTGGTGGCCGAACATGAAAGCCGACATTGCTCGATATGTGGCTAAGTGTTTAACTTGCTCAAGAGTCAAGATTGAGTACCAAAAGCCTTCAGGGCTACTGCAGCAACCGAAGATCCCAGAATGGAAATGGGAGGATATTTCAATGGATTTTGTAACGGGATTACCTCACCGATCGAATCGACCGGATGCGATTTGGGTTATCATTGATCGGTTAACCGAATCTGCACACTTCATCCCGATGAGAGAAAGTGACAACATGGATAAGTTAACAAAGCTGTACATTGACCAAATTGTGGCACGTCATGGAGTGCCTAAGACTATTATCTCTGATCGAGATCCTCGATTTACTTCCCGATTATGGCAATCTATGCAAGAAGCACTGGGAACCAGACTGGATATGAGTACAGCTTATCACCCGCAGACCGATGGTCAGACGGAACGAACTATTCAGACTCTGGAAGACATGCTCCGAGCTTGCGTTCTCGACTTTGGTAAAGACTGGGAGGCTCACCTTCCGTTGGTGGAGTTCTCCTACAACAACAGTTATCATTCAAGTATCGGTGCTGCACCTTTTGAAGCTCTTTACGGCAGAAAATGCAGATCGCCCCTGTGTTGGGCCGAAACGGGTGAGAAGGGACTCACCGGACCAGAAATCATTCATGATACGACTGAACGCATTATTCAAATCAGAAAACGGATAGCCGCGGCACGTGACAGACAAAAGAGCTATGCCGACAAACGCCGCAAACCTTTGAAGTTCGAGGTAGGCGACAAGGTGCTATTGAAGGTATCTCCCTGGAAAGGTGTGATACGCTTCGGAAAGCGTGGAAAGTTGAATCCTCGCTACATCGGTCCTTTTGAAATTATCGGGGAAGTAGGCCCGGTGGCCTATCGTTTACAACTCCCTGCTGAACTCGATGGAGTTCACAACGTGTTTCACGTTTCTAATCTAAAGAAATGTCTGGCTGGAGACATCGAAATAATTCCTTTGGAGGAATTGGAAATTGACAAACATTTGAGATTTATCGAGCAACCGGTAGAAATCATGGGACGCGAGGAGAAAGCCCTCAAACGTAGCAAGATTCCGATCGTCAAGGTACGATGGAACTCAAGGCGTGGACCTAAATATACTTGGGAACGAGAGGATCAGATGAAGAAAAAGTATCCTCACCTGTTCGAGCAAACGTCCACGGAAACTCAAGGTATGATTTAATTTTGGGGACCAAAATTCCTTTAACAGGAGGAGGGTGTGACGACCCTAAAACTTTGGCTTTCTTTCCCCAGCAACGACGACAGCTGATGCTGCGAACGCTACGACGCAAGAATAATTTTCGGGACGAAAATTCCTATTACAAGGGGATGATGTGACATCCGAGAATTCCAAGGTTAACTTCCGTTAGACAATCTCCGTTAGTTACGTCATAAGTGTTAACTAAGTAACTAATGCTTAACTAGGCCGAATACGTCCACGTCCTTTGGTTGATCACCGAACCCGCCCATATGTGCTATGTGTTCACTTATGGTTGTCATTATGTGCAATGTAATTTAAATGCATGATTTAATATTATGAATAGCATGACAAATTGTAAATCCTTGATTATGTGAAAGTTGCCTAAGTTGTGCAGCCAGCGAAACTACCGGGCGAAACTGTAGTGTCGCCCGGTAAACTACCGGGCGAAACTGTAGTGTCGCCCGGTAGCCAGCTAAACTAATCAGTTAAATGTGACCAAAGCCAGTTTCGCTGGGACAGCGAAACTGCCAGCGAAACTAGCCCCTGATATAAATAATCTTAATAAACCCTAATTCTCCTATTTGCCTCATTTACACCAAAAACACACACATTCTTCTCTGGAAATCTGATCAGCCGAAAACCATCGAGAGAAACCAAGATCTTAGCCTCAAGACAACATCCATTCGATTCTCTGATCGAATCGTGAGTCCCAAAACCTTCCTTTATGCCATTTTTATGTGTTTTCTATGTATTTCTTCATAAAGCATGCTTAAACCTTCATGATATCATTAGATCTTCTGTAGGAATGCTTAGGAATGCTAGATCTACCATAAAGTTGATAACTTTACGTGTAAAACTGATCCATGATAAAGATTTGTGCCATTTTAGTCATTTTAGGGTTTTAAATGCATTTTGGTGATTTGATGATACAAACCCATGTTTTAGGTGTTAAAGCTTACTGATTTATGTTGGAAAATGGTTATGTATGCTAGATAATGAATTGCATGTATTATGGAAGCTGTTAGATTGATTTTAGGGCTGATTTATGTGTTTTTCGCGTCCAGCGAAACTGTACTGTTCTCTGGGCGAAACTATGTAGCGAAACTATGTATATCTTCATCCAGCGACACTATGCAGCGAAACTGCAGTGTCGCCGGGTAAACCAACCAGACCAGCTCGAGCGAATCTACCGAGCGAAATTCCCTGAACGAAAGTTCAAACCAGTTTCGGGCGAAACTAGGCTAGCGAAACTGTGCCAACAGTTTCGAGCGAAACTAGCCTAGCGAAACTGTGTCATCGGGTATTGCGTAGCGAAAGTGCTGCCCGTGCACACAGCGAAACTAACTAGCGAAACTGCTAGCGAAACTGAGACCAGAATCCAAACTTGTGCAATTTGCTTGAATGTTATGCCATGACTTACATGATTATGCCATGTTAATACTTGCTTTGACTTCTGATATATATGAACCCTTATTTATGATCAACCATTGGTGTCGTGTGTCTGTATGTCGAGTCATAGTTCCAACGTGCTATGTTATGGGCCATAGTGACGTTAAGTAAAGATTAGACACAAAACTAATACTTAAGACCTAAACGTGTTCATAGGTCTTTGATAAGCAATACTTGGATTATTAGCAAGTGTAGCAGTGCAACCAAAGGTGAGTGTCACTAACCCGATTACCGTGAACCCGTTTGGGTCACACCGAATAATTAAAAGTAAAACAATGCTGACAAACTCGAGAGTGCTAGGCACCTCCCTGATAAACTTGAAAACTTGGAGTGCTCGGCACCCACTTGATGAACTTGAAGTGCTTTATGGGAAGCACTTGCGAATTACCAAAACAACGATTTCTAAAACGAAACTGAAAACACTTTTGAGATTCATGAGAATCTGGTAAAACGTTTTAATATGGCTAGTGTAGGTTAAAGTCTAAACCACATGATATCACATGATTTCTAAGGATGCCTTGAAAACTTAAAAGTCCTCAACTAACTTGTACCATTAATTGTAAAGCGAGGGGATGTTGGGTAGATCTACTGGAGTTTGACAAACTCCGCCCCGTGGCACGGGGAGTGCACGGAGGTACAATATCAGCCTATTTGACCGTGATCCCGAGAGGACACGGGGGAGGCAAAACCGCGATGACGTAGGTCTGCAGTACTAGATGGCACGGCCACTACAATAAATTATAGTCAGCTTTGGTGCAAACTTCCTTAGTGCATGGAACAACGGATTAGCTACCCGCGATATCGGTTGAGCACTTTAACATTACAAAACTAGTTCATACCCGATGACGTAGGTCACGGACAATTCCTTTATAAACTAAGACATAACATTTAGCATTGCTTTTCACAAACGAATACTATGTAAGTATACCTTGATACAAATTATGATTATGAGACCGGGCCAATGCATGACAAGCCCACTGTGAACTCACCAACCGTTAGGTTGACACTTGCGTGGTTTAAACTTTTGCAGATCGCTAAGGAGTATCCGGAGCGGGTTGGCATGGCACATGAAGACTTTTATTTTAATTAAACTAATTTGGGGATTTAATACACTGATTTGTAAAGCACGTGTTTAGTGCTAAAGAAAATACTTATTCCGCTGCGTTTGTATTTGAAACTTTATTTTATAACTGATTTTTGAACTAACATTGATTCATTTAGTATTTGTAACTAATGGTTGTGGATCCTGGTCTAGCCGCACCCCTTAACGGTATAAACTCCGTTAGTGGTTATTTGGGGGTGTGACATTTCAGCAACTCATTTAGCCATTTTTTTCTAATATAGGTGGCTAAAACACAAATATTTGTGACCATATTATACCGAAGGAAACATTTTAGATATTTTAACATGGTCGTTGCCATCCTTTGGCTACGCGTATTTGGACAAAATATTTGCTTTCAACAACACTTTGGCCACCTTTTTTTTCTAATATAGGTGGCTAAAACACAAATATATGTGACCATATAATTCCAAAGGCCACACTTTTGATGCTTTAACGTGTCCATTGCCATCGTTTGGTACACGTATTTGGACAAAATGTATGATTTTAGCAACCCATTTCGCCACTTTTTTTTCTAATATAGGTGGCTAAAACAAAAATCCACGTGACCATATAATACCAAAGGCCACAATTTTGATATTTTAACATGTCTATTGCCACCCTTTGGCCACGCGTATTGGGACAAAATGTATGATTTCAGCAACCCAATTGGCCACTTTTTTTTTCTAATATAGGTGGCTAAAACACAAATAAATGTGACCATATAATAACAATGGTCATACTTTTATATTTTAACGTGGTCGTTGCCACACTTTGGCCACGCGTATTGGGATAAAATATTTGCTTTCAACAACCCTTTGGCCACCTTTATATTTTTTTCTAATATAGGTGGTTAAAACACAAATATATGTGACCATATAATACCAAAAGTCACACTTTTGATATTTTAACGTGTCCATTGCCACCCTTTGGCCACGCGCATTGGGACAAAATGTATGATTTCAGCAACTCATTAGGCCACTTTTTTCTAATATACGTGACTAAAACACAAATATACGTGATCATATAATACCAAAGGCCACACTTTTGATATTTTAACGTGTCCATTGCCACCTTTTGGCCACGTGTATAGGGACAAAAGAAATGATTTCAGCAACCCATTTGGTTTTTTTTTTCTAATATAGGCACCTAAAACACAAATATATGTGACCATATAATACCAAAGGCCACACTTTTGATATTTTAACGTGTCCATTACCACCCTTTGGCCACGCGCATTGGGACAAAGGGTATGATTTCAGCAACCCATTTTGCACTTTTTTTTCCTAATATACGTGATTAAAACACAAATATACGTAACCATATAATACCAAAGGCCACACTTTTGATATATTAACGTGTCCATTGCCACCTTATGGCCACCCGTATTGGAAAAAAATGTATGATTTCAGCAACTCTTTTGGCCATGTTTTTGTCTAACATATGTGCTAAAACACAAATATATGTGACCATATATACCAAAGACCACACTTTTGATATTTTAACATGTCCATTACCACCCTTTGGCCACACATATTGGGACAAAATGTATGATTTTAGCAACCCATTTCGCCACTTTTTTTTTTAAATTAATACATATGGCTAAAACACAAATAAATGTGACCATTTAATAAAAAAGGTCACACTTTTGATATTTTAACGTGTCGATTGCCACCCTTTGGCCACAGGTATTTTGACTAAATGTATGATTACAACTGTAGGGTTTTAAGAACTTTAATAAAGCCATTTTAACTCCTTAAAATGTAAAACGCAGTGGAAAATCAAAACCATAGTTTGATTAGTTGATGTATATTTTGATTAGTTGATGTTAAAACCGACTTTTAACACTTGATTTTAAAACCCAAGAACCAAGGATCCAAATATGTATGCATGCTATCAAAACTAGAACAACCATAGGGTGTTTAGATTTATACCTTCTTCTAAGCAAGGGATTGAGAAGAAGATGGTGAGGTTGAAAGGCAAGCTTCAAAGGAGAAACCTCAAGGTGGTGATACCCACGAGCTCAAGCAACAAGCACCCTTTGTTGCTAGGATTTCTTGAAGGCCAAGTCGTTCCTCCCTCTTGTTGAATCCGAATCCAACAAGATCATACAACTAATTTTCAGATTTTGGGAGCAAGAATATGTTCTTGCTTTTGAGAAAGAGAGAGAAGTGTGTAGAGAAAACAAGTAATCAATGGACTAGTGTATTAAACAAGGTTGAATGCCTTGTTTAAATAAAAAAGCACAACCACCCTCTTAATGGGAGGTGGATGAACGTGCAAGAGGAGAGAGAGAGAGAGAGGGAAAAGCTTTTCAAACCTTTTTAAGTTCCCTCCCATGCATCTAGTCCATTTCCTTGTCCACATTCATTTGGTCATGCTTCACTTGACTCATGTAACATGTTACATGTACAAACATGGTGTAACATATAAATATGTTTTATGTAACAATTTATTTAACCAATTAAATAATATTGTTGTCATACTTCTCTAATTTAAATCATCCATATGATTTAACAGAAGTTCGATTAATTCGAAACCAATTACTAATTATCTTCTATAAGTGATATTTATTTAATTGATCATATCTAAATAAATATCCATTGGGTGTTTGTCTAGCTCGTTATTGGGTATGACCCATCTTGGATCATAACGTACTAGCCACATCAATCTAGTATGTGTCTTGGGCAGACCGAGTCCAACAATCTCCTACTTGCATAAGATTCATAGAAGATTGATGCAAGCAATAAATACAGCCTAACAACGGTTTGTTACCCCTAATACATATGACTTAGTGCCATTCAATAACATCATCTCCTTCAAGTCACCACTTGAAATGTTTTAGGTGAAACGTTCACTCTCTATTAGATTTAACTTAATTCAGGCCTTAGACATTTAACTCTCAACGAATAAGAGGGACAAATTCCATCTTGACTACATACGTCTCTCACAAACACCTAGTGCTATGCCTGAGCTTCGCCTTATGTACTGCCATGTTTCAGAACAGCGAAGAACTAAGTCAAAGCATAATACTGGGTGAATATCAAGACCTAATATGCATCTCAGGTCAGAGGCTACAAATGATATTCTCCTTTACTCAAGTTTACTTATGATCAATCAATTAAGATTCCATGGGGTAAGCCTTGAGAGCGGGTCGTCCAATATTTGTCTCCCACAAATATCCATGAACCTTGGTAGCAATCCATTGCTCCATATTCATACCTTATGAATATCCACCAATCCAAGTTCATAATGGTCTTACCTTCATATTTGTTCCCACAAATATGATCGACTACGGACATTTAGAACAAGTAACTTATTCACGGATTTAAACATGCAAAAAAGGAACACTACTCAACTATAAATGAAATCCCACATTCATATAAAAGTGTCAAAATAAAAATTGTTCCGATATCCAAATACAAAACATAAATCATATCCAATCACTAGAATGTCGAAGTCCCATGGCACAAACTACCCTCATGCTTTGGGCATTCTAGGAGCTTCTTGAGTGGATCGGCGACGTTGTCGTCGGTGTGAACTTTGCGAATACATATCTTTCCTTTTGCAACTTCATCCATTTTGTAGTTGAATCTCTGCTCGATGTGCCTCACCTTTTGATGATCAGGAGGTTCTTTGATTTAAGCAACCGCTCCCTCATTATCACAAAGGAACTCTAGGGGTCCTTGAATGGTAGGAACAACCCCTAGTTCGGTAATAAATTTCTTCAACCATGCGGCTTCTTGCGCGGCCAAAGATGTGGCGATGTACTCTGATTCTGTAGTGGACAATGCAACCATCTCTTGCTTTGAGCTCTTCCAAGAGACCGCCCCTCCATTCAAAATGAAGATATACCCCGATTGTGATCGAGAATCACCTCGATCCGTTTGGAAACTCGCATCCGTGTAACCCCTTACAACGAGTTCCTTCTCATCAGATCCATATATTAAGAACATATCCTTAGACCTTCTAAGATATTTCAATATACTTTTGACAGCCATCCAATGACTATTTCCATGATTTTGTTGGTATCTACTTGTCATGCTTAAGGCGCATGACACGTTCGGTTTGGTGCATATCATAGCATACATGATGGATCCTATAGCGGATGCATATGGGACTCCACTCATTCTACGTTGCTCATCCCTTGAGCTTGGACATTGGGACGTGCTCAATATAGTCCCTCTCTGAATAGGTACCAAACCTCTCTTAGAGTTTTCCATCTTGAACCTTTTCAAGATCTTATCTATGTATGCACTTTGACTCAAACCTATCAAGTGCCTTGATCTATCCCTATAGATCTTTATTCCCAAAATATAGGCGGCTTCACCTAGATCCTTAATAGAAAAGCAACTTCCAAGCCAGGCTTTTACACCTTCCATGGTTGGAATGTCATTTCCAAATAATAGAATGTCATCGAAATATAACACTAGAAAAATGATAATGCTCCCACTAGCCTTCTAGTACACACAAGCTTCATCAGCGTTTTTAATGAATCCAAATTTCTCAATTTCTTCATCAAAACGATGATTCCAACTCCTTGATGCTTGTTTCAATCCATAGATTGATTTCTTTAACTTGCACACTTTATTAGGATGTTTTGGATCCACGAAACCTTCAGGCTGAGCCATATAGACATCTTCCTCAAGATACCCATTTAGGAAAGCCGTTTTGGCATCTATTTGCCATATCTCATAATCATAGTATGCGGCTATGGCAAACATTATCCTAATCGACTTTAACATTGCCACTGGGGAGAAAGTTTCATCATAATCAACCCCTTGAGTTTGAGTGAAACCTTTTGCTACAAGTCGAGCTTTATAAGTGTCCAAGTTACCATTCATGCCAGTCTTTCTTTTGAAAACCCATTTATTTCCAACTACTTTGGAATTAGGAGGTAGCACAACCAAGTCCCAAACTTGGTTGTCATACATGGATTTCATCTCAACGTTCATGGCTTCTAACCATTTGTCCGAATCAGATTCGAACATTGCATCATGGTATGTGGTTGGTTCATCAGAATCTACCACATAGCATCCTTCCACGAAAAATCCATATCTTTCAGGTGGATTACTAGTTCTACCAGATCTACGAACGTTGCGTGTGTTTTGATCAACCATTTGATCATCTTCAACAACCTTTTGTTGTGGGCTAGTATCAACCAAACGTGTATCGGCTTGTGGTTCTTGATCCTCATCAAGTTCCACCGTTCTAACACTGGTTTCTTCCATAAGGAACTTAGTTTCCAAGAATTCAGCCTTTCTAGCAATAAATACTTTTTGCTCTGTTGGATTGTAGAAGTAATATCATATAGAATCCCTAGGATATCCTACAAATATACACTTAATGGATCGGGGTTCTAATTTGTTTGAAGCATCATGTTTTACATATGCTTCACAACCCCATAGCCTTAGATATGATAAAGATGGAACTCTTCCATGCCATAATTCAAAGGGTGTCCTTTCCACTTTCTTGGTTGGGGCCATATTTAAAATACGGGCCACTGAGAGCAAGACATAACCCCAAAATGATAAAGGTAGTGAACTTCTACTCATCATAGATCGAACCATATCCAATAGGGTTCGATTCCTCCTTTCCGACACACCATTATGTTATGTTGTTCGAGGTGGAGTGAGTTGTGAGACAATCCCACAACTCCTAAGATAACTTTGAAATTCATCACTTAGATATTCACCTCCTCTATCCGAACGAATGATTTTTATTATTTTGTTGAAGTGATTCTCTACTTCATTCTTAAGGATTTTCAACATTTCAAAAGCTTCATACTTGTGTGCCAACAAGTACACATACCCATAGCGACTATAGTCATCAGTAAAGGTGATGAAGTATCTTTCACCATTCCTAGCCATTGGCTTAAAAGGTTCACATACATCCGAATGTATGATCCCTAGAAAATCTTTTGCCCTTTCGGTGGTCCCACTAATAGGTGCCTTAGTCATTTTACCTTGTAAACAAGATTCACATACATCAAATGAATCATGTTTGTTTGTTTCCAGAAGACCATTCTTTTGTAATGGTAGTATGCGATTCTTATTTATATGGCCAAGGCGGCAATGGAAAATGTAGGTGTTACTCAAATCTCTTTTGAGTTTCTTGGTGCTAGTTTGGTACATTGAGCTATCATATGATGTGTTTTCAAGTACTAATTCATAAATACCATTTATAGGCATAGCTAGGAAATAAAACACATCATTCAAGGAAACATGGATATCAATGTTAACAACTTTAAAATCATATCCAAGATGTCTTAAATGGAAAATAGAAATTATGTTCCTAGTCAAACTAGGAGCATACAATACATTATTCAATTCCAAACCATTTGGAAGCTTCAAAAGATAGTCTCCTTGGGCCTCAACATGAACTTTAGCTCCGTTGCCCATGAAGAGACTAATGTCTCCCGTTTTCACTTGCCTATTTCTTTTGAACCCCTGCAACATATTACATATATGAGTTCCACATCCGGTATCCAATACCCATGTGTTAGAAGAAATAGCATTAAGCGCAATATAGATCATAAAGGTCTTACCCGAGGTTTGACCTTCATTCTTCTTTTCTTTCAACCCTTTGAGATAGGTTGGACAATTCCTCTTCCAATGTCCTACCTCACCAGACTCAAAGCATCGATCATTTGAAGCAACCGTTTGCTTCTTTTCCTTCGGTTTGGGGGCTTCTTTCTTGCCCTTCCCCTTAACGAATCCCTTTCCTTTGGCAACCTTTGCCTTTGAGGAACTAGAGGTAGAGCGAGACCTTTTCTTGCTACTACCTTCATCGATCGTTAGAACGGGCACAACACTTTTGCCCATCCCTTGCTCAACGGTTTTGAGCATCCCGTGAAGTTCGGGAATGGTCTTCTCCCAACCATTCATATTGTAATTCAATACAAAAGTGTCAAACTTCTTTGACAAAGAGTTGAGGATCAAATCCGTAGCCAACTCTTTTGAAACGGGACAATTGAGCCTTTCAAGACGATCAATGAGGCTCTTCATCTTAAGAACATAGGATGAAACCATTTGTGACTCGTCCATACGATAATGCATGGAGTGCTCGAACTGTTTCGAAGCATTCGGTCCTTGCTTTTTGTTGGAACATTTCCTTCAATTGGCATATCATGTCGTATGCCCCATGATTCTCTAAATCTATTTGAAGCTCGGGGATCATACTTGCTAGCATGAGGCATGAAACGTGGACTGAGTCCTCGGTGTACCTCACCCAATCGGCATAAGCCTCAACGTCTTCGACATCGGGTTTGTCGGTGATAGGATCGTCCAACACATAAGACTTCTTTTCTTGTTTGAGAACAATTCTCAAGTTGCGGTACCAATCCACAAAGTTGTCTTGGTTGAGATGATTCTTGTCTAAGATGGATCTTAGTGATAGGTTATGGACGTTTGTGGCGGGGATGATTTCGTTATTATTGGCCATCTACAAAATTTAACAAAGTTCTATTAAGTATCTTCGATATCAATATAAACCTTTTAATTTAATTAATACCCTTTTGTGTCTCATAGACAAGTAATAAATTAAAACCTAGAATCCCACGTTACATTTAAGTTGTGATTAGGTGACCTTTATCCCATTTCTTAAATTAACAAGGTAGTCAACGTTTGACAATTGCAACTCTTTGCAACTTCTAGTAGTATGGGATCGATTAAACATCTTATGTTTAGTTGGCATGTTTAATCCCATCAACGCCTTTGGTTCCCCGTGCTTCGGTGACCCTATTCACATGGTCTCCAAATCAAGTTGTCCTACTTATACACACGTGTAGATTTATACATACAAGTGGTTAGGTGACCTTTATCCCACAAATATGGTAAACCTACCCCAAGTTTACAAGTTCCCTCAAATATGGTTAGGTGACCTTTATCCCATAAAGAGGTTACAAGCAAATTGAGTGTTGTATAAAAGGATGGCGTTTAAACTTGTTTTTGAAAAGGGTCGTTTTTAGTTTTCATAATTCTAGTGTAGAAAACTCTATGTACCATACAATTCACATGCATTCAAATGTATGGTACCCTAGTGTTGTTTGAAATCCATATTTCATGGTTCTTTTAATAAAACCCATTTTATTAATAAATCATCATCAACTTAATAAAACCCATTTTATTAGTCTTTGTTAATGATATTTTTCAGAACCGGTTTTAGCTTGTTAATGTTTATTAGTTTGTTTTAGCATGCATATCTAAATATCATCCAAACATGAAAATAAACAACCACACAAGCATAATAAAATAGGTGCATAGCCATAGCCAACTATTTACAACACTTGTTAGCCGAAACAAGTGTGTGTTAAGGTCTCTCCTAAGGGACAAGATCACACAAGTGATGTGTAGGTGAACTCGCACTTGACCCTGCATCCAAATGCTTCAAGTGACCTCCTTTGGTTGTGTTTTGCTTCACTCCTTTGAGCATCCAAGATCCTCCATCTTGTGCATTCTTCCTTTTTACAAAAAATGGATCCTAATACATTTTTCTTGTAAAACAAAATGCACCTAATCTATTACATTACATACCAAATAAATTAATAGATTACATGCCCAAAATGATGAACTTGAAATTATTACAACTTTTGAATAACTTAAACAAGCACAAACAATCACAAGGTCTTTTGGCTAGGCTTTATGCACCAAACATATATCTAAAATTACATCCATATGTACAAATGTGACAAATGGTTCCCTTTTTACCCATTTCCTTTTTCGGTCCAACACAAAACCGAAAACGTGGGTTTGTTGTCCAAACAACAAAATGATGAAATGCTTTAATATTTTAAGATAACCACATGCATGTTAGTGAAGCATCTTGAAAGACAAAGGGAAACCATGAACAAAACTTTCGGTTTGTGGTATGAGGAACCAAAACCAAGAGTTTTGTGGAGCTAACCAACTAGCTCTTTGAAGCATGCATCCATATAAGCGGCTCTAGATGCCATTTATCAAAGCCATTTTAACTCCTTAAAATGTAAAACGCAGCGGAAAATCAAAACCATAGTTTGATTAGTTGATATATATTTTGATTAGTTGATGTTAAAACCGATTTTTAACACTTGATTATAAAATCCAAGAACCAAGGATCCAAATATGTATGTATGCTATCAAAACTAAAACAACCATAGGGTGTTTAGATTTATATCTTCTTCCAAGCAAGGGATTGAGAAGAAGATGATGAGGTTGAAAGGCAAGCTTCAAAGGAGAAACCTCAAGGTTGTGATACCCACGAGCTCAAGCAACAAGCACCCTTTGTTGCTAGGATTTCTTGAAGACCAATTTTTTCCTCCCTCTTGTTGAATCCGAATCCAACAAGATCTTAGAACTAATTTTCAGATTTTGGGAGCAAGAATATGTTCTTGCTTTTATGAGAGAGAGAGAAGGGTGCAGAAATAACCAAAGGCCACACTTTTGATATTTTAACGTGTCCATTGCCACCCTTTGGCCACGCGCATTAGGACAAAATGTATGATTTCAGCAACCCATTTGGCACTTTTTTTTTCTAATATACGTGATTAAAACACAAATATACGTGACCATATAATACCAAAGGCCACACTTTTGATATATTAACGTGCCCATTGCCACCTTATGGCCACCCGTATTGGAAAAAAATGTATGATTTCAGCAACTCTTTTGGCCATGTTTTTGTCTAACATATGTGCTAAAACACAAATATATGTGACCATATAATACCAAAGAGCACACTTTTGATATTTTAACATGTCCATTGCCATCCTTTGGCCACACATATTGGGACAAAATGTATGATTTCAGCAACCCATTTCGCCACTTTTTTTTTAAATTAATATAGGTGGCTAAAACACAAATATATGTGACCATTTAATAAAAAAGGTCACACTTTTGATATTTTAACGTGTCGATTGCCACTCTTTGGCCACAAGTATTTTGACTAAATGTATGATTACAACTGTTGGGTTTTAAGAACTTTAATAAAGCCATTTTAACTCCTTAAAATGTAAAACGCAGTGGAAAATCAAAACCATAGTTTGATTAGTTGGTGTATATTTTGATTAGTTGACGTTAAAACCGATTTTTCACACTTGATTATAAAACCCAAGAACCAAGGATCCAAATATGTATGCATGCTATCAAAACTAGAACAACCATAGGGTGTTTAGATTTATACCTTCTTCCAAGCAAGGGATTGAGAAGAAGATGGTGAGGTTGAAAGGCAAGCTTCAAAGGAGAAACCTCAAGGTGGTGATACCCACGAGCTCAAGCAACAAGCACCCTTTGTTGCTAGGATTTCTTGAAGGCCAACTCGTTCCTCCCTCTTGTTGAATCCGAATCCAACAAGATCTTAGAACTAATTTTCAGATTTTGGGAGCAAGAATATGTTCTTGCTTTTGAGAGAGAGAGAGAAGTGTGTAGAGAAAACAAGTAATTAATGGACTAGTGTATTAAACAAGGTTGCATGCCTTGTTTAAATAAAAAAAACACAACCACCCTCTTAATGGGAGGTGGATGAACGTGCAAGAGGAGAGAGAGAGAGGGGGAAAAGTTTTTCAAATCTTTTGATGTTCCCTCCCATGCATCTAGTCCATTTCCTTGTCCACATTCATTTGGTCATGCTTCACTTGACCCACGTAACATTTTACATGTACAAACATGGTGTAACATACAAATATGTTTTATGTAACAATTTATTTAACCAATTAAATAATATTGTTGCCATACTTCTCTAATTTAAATCATCCATATGATTTAACACAAGTTCGATTAATTCGAAACCAATTTCTAATTATCTTCTATAAGTGATATTTATTTAATTGATCATATCTAAATAAATATCCATTGGGTGTTTGTCTAGCTCGTTATTGGGTATGAACCGTCTTGGATCATAACGTACTAGGTGGCTAAAACACAAATATATGTGACCACATAATACAAAAGGCCACACTTTTGATATTTTAACGTGTCCATATTCAACGTTTGGAACACGTATTGGGATAAAATGTATGATTTTAGCAACCCATTTGGCCACTTTTTTTTCTAATATAGGTGGCTAAAACAAAAATCTACCTGACCATATTTGAAATTTTTAACGTGTCAATTGCCACCCTTTGGCCACGCGTATTTGGATAAAATTTATGATTTCAGCAACTCATTTAGCCACTTTTTTCTAATATAGGTGGCTAAAACACAAATATATGTGACCATATAATTCCAAACGAAACATTTTTTATATTTTAACATGGTCGTTGCCATCCTTTGGCTACGCGTATTTAGACAAAATATCTGCTCTCAACAACACTTTGGCCACCTTTTATCTAATATAAGTGGCTAAAACACAAATATATGTGACCATATAATTCCAAAGGCCACACTTTTGATGCTTTAACGTGTCCATTGCTACCGTTTAGTACACGTATTGGGACAAAATGTATGATTTTAGCAACCCATTTCGCCAATTTTTTTTTTCCTAATATAGGTGGCTAAAACAAAAATCTACGTGACCATATAATACCAAAGGCCACAATTTTGTTATTTTAACGTGTCTATTGCCACCCTTTGGCCACGCGTATTGGGATAAAATGTATGATTTCAGCAACCCATTTGGCCACTTTTTTTCTAATATAGGTGGCTAAAACAAAAATAAATGTGACCATATAATAACAATGGTCACACTTTTATATTTTAACGTGGTCGTTGCCACACTTTGGCCACGCGTATTGGGATAAAATATCTGCTTTCAACAACCCTTTGGCCACCTTTTTTTTTTTCTAATATAGGTGGTTAAAACACAAATATATGTGACCATATAATACCAAAAGTCACACTATTGATATTTTAACGTGTCCATTGCCACCCTTTGGCCACGCGCATTGAGACAAAATGTATGATTTCAGCAACCCATTTGGCCTTTTTTTTTCTAATATATGTGACTAAAACACAAATATACATGATCATATAATATCAAAGGACACACTTTTGATATTTTAACGTGTCCATTGCCAACTTTTGGCCATGTGTATAGGGACAAAATAAATGATTTCAGTAACCCATTTGGTTTTTTATTTTCTAATATAGGTGCCTAAAACACAAATATATGTGACGATATAATACCAAAGACCACACTTTTGATATTTTAACGTGTCCATTGACATCCTTTGGCCATGCGCATTGGGACAAAATGTATGATTTCAGCAACCCATTTGGCCACTTGTTTTTCTAAAATACATGATTAAAACACAAATATACATGACCATATAATACCAAAGGCCACACTTTTGATATATTAACATGTCCATGGCCACCTTATGGCCACCTTATGGCCACCCGTATTGGGAAAAAATGTATGATTTCAGCAACTCTTTTGGCCATGTTTTTTTTCAAACATATGTGCTAAAACACAAATATATGTGACCATATAATACCAAAGGACACTCTTTTGATATTTTAACATGTCCATTGTCACGCTTTGGCCACGCGTATTGGTACAAAATTTATGATTTCAGCAACCTATTTGGCCACTTTTTTTTTTAAATTAATATAGGTGCTTAAAACACAAATATATGTGACCATATAATAGAAAAGGCCACACTTTTAATATTTTAACGTGTCCATTGCCATCTTTTGGCCACGGGTATTTTGACTAAATGTATGATTACAACAACCCTTTTGGCAATTTTTTTCTAATATAGGTGGCTAAAACACAAATATATGTGACCATATAATACAAAAGGCCACACTTTTGATATTTTAACAAGTCCATTGCCACCCTTTGGCCACACGTATTTGGACAAAATGTATGATTTCAGCAACCCATTTGGGCACTTTTTTTTAATTAATATAGGTGGCTAAAACACAAATATATGTGACCATATAATACAAAAGGCCACACTTTTGATATTTTAACGTGTCCATTGCCACCCTTTGGCTACGGGTATTTTGAATAAATGTATGATTACAACAACCCTTTTGGCAATTTTTTTTCTAATATAGGTGTCTAAAACACAAATATATGTGACCATATAATACAAAAGGCCACACTTTTGATATTTTAACGTGTCCATATTCATCGTTTGGTACACGTGTTGGGATAAAATGTATGATTTTAGCAACCCATTTGGCCACATTTTTTTTCTAATATTGGTGGCAAAAACAAAAATATACCTGACCATATAATACTAAAGGCCACAATTTTGAAATTTTTAACGTGGCTATTGCCACCCTTTGGCTACGTGTATTGGGATAATATTTATGATTTCAGCAACACATTTAGCCACTTTTTTCTAATATAGGTGGCTAAAACACAAATATATGTGACCATATAATACCAAAGGAAACATTTTTGATATTTTAACATGGTCGTTTGCATCCTTTGGCTACGCGTATTTGGACAAAATATTTGCTCGCAACAACACTTTAGCCACCTTTTTTTCTAATATAGGTGGCTAAAACACAAATATATGTGACCATATAATTCCAAAGGCCACACTTTTGATATTTTAACATGGTCGTTGCCATTCTTTGGCTACACGTATTTGGACAAAAAATATATGCTCTCAACAACACATTGCCCTCCTTTTATCTAATATAGGTGGCTAAAACACAAATATATGTGACCATATAATTCCAAAGGCCACCCTTTTATATTTTAACGTCGTCGTTGCCACACTTTAGCCATGCGTATCGGGATAAAATATCTGCTTTCAACAACCCTTTGGCCACCTTTTTTTCTTTCTAATATAGGTTTTTAAAACACAAATATATGTCACCATATAATACCAAAAGTGACACTTTTGATATTTTAACGTGTCCATTGCCACCCTTTGGCCACGCGCATTGGGACAAAATGTATGGTTTCAGCAACCCATTTGGCCATTTTTTTGTAATATACGTGACTAAACACACAAATATACGTGATCATATAATACTAAAGGCCACACTTTTGATATTTTAACGTGTCCATTGCCACCTTTTGGCCACGTGTATAGGGAAAAAATAAATGATTTCAGCAACCCATTTGGTTTTTATTCTAATATAAGTGCCTAAAACACAAATATATGTGACCATATAATACCAAAGTCCACACTTTTGATATTTTAATGTGTCATTGCCACCCTTTGGCCATGCGCATTGGGACAAAATGTATGATTTCAGCAACCCATTTGGCCACTTTTTTTTTCTAATATACGTGAGTTAAACACAAATATACGTGACCATATAATACCAAAGGCCACACTTTTGATATATTAATGTGTCCATTGCCACCATATGGCCACCCGTATTGGGAAAAAATGTATGATTTCTGCAACTCCTTGGGCCATGTTTTTTTTCTAACATATGTGCTAAAACACAAATATATGTGACCATATAATATCAAAGGCCACACTTTTGATATTTTAACATGCCCATTGCCACCCTTTGGCCACGCGTATTGGGACAAAATGTTTGATTTCAGCAACCCATTTGACCACTTTTTTTTAAATTAATATAGGTGGCTAAAACACAAATATATGTGACCATATAATACAAAAGGCCACACTTTTGATATTTTAACGTGTCCATTGCCACCCTTTAGCCACGGGTATTTTGAATAAATGTAGGTGGCTAAAACACAAATATATGTGACCATATAATACAAAAGGCCACACTTTTGATATTTAAACGTGTCCATATTCATCGTTTGGTACACGTATTGGGATAACATGTATGATTTTAGCAACCCATTTGGACAATTTTTTTTCTAATATAGGTGACTAAAACAAAAATCTACCTGACCATATAATACTAAAGGCCACAATTTTGAAATTTTTAATGTGTCTATTGCCACCCTTAGGCTACGCGTATTGGGATAATATTTATGATTTAAACAACTCATTTAACCACTTTTTTTCTAATATAGGTGGCTAAAACACAAATATATGTGACCATATAATACCAAAGGAAACATTTTTGATATTTTAACATGGTCATTGCCATCCTTTGGCTACGCGTATTTGGACAAAATATCTGCTCTCAACAACACTTTGGCCACCTTTTTTTCTAATATAGGTGGCTAAAACACAAATATATGTGACAATATAATTACAAAGGTCACACTTTTGATATTTTAACATGGTCGTTGCCATTCTTTGGCTACACGTATTTGGACAATATATTTGCTCTCAACAACACTTTGGCCACCTTTTATCTAATATAGGTGGCTAAAACACAAATATATGTGACCATATAATTCCAAAGGCCACACTTTTGATGTTTTAACGTGTCCATTGCCACCGTTTGGTACACGTATTGGGACAAAATATATGATTTTAGCAACCCATTTCGCCACTTTTTTTTCTAATATAGGTGGCTAAATCAAAAATCTACGTGACCATATAATACCAAAGGCCATAATTTTGATATTTTAACGTGTCTATTGCCACCCTTTGGCCACGCGTATTGGGACAAAATGTATGATTTCAGCAACCCATTTGTCCACTTTTTTTTTCTAATATAGGTGGCTAAAACACAAATAAATGTGACCATATAATAACAATGGTCACACTTTTATATTTTAATGTGGTCGTTGCCACACTTTTGCCATGCGTACTAGGATAATGTATATGCTTTCAACAACCCTTTGGCCACCTTTTTTTTCTAATATAGGTGGTTAAAACACAAATATATGTGACCATATAATACCAAAAGCCACACTTTTGATATTTTAACTTGTCCATTGCCGCCCTTTGGCCACGCGCATTGGGATAAAATGTATGATTTCAGCAACCCATTTGGCCATTTTTTTTCTAATATACGTGACTAAAACATAAATATACGTGACCACATAATACCAAAGCCACACTTTTGATATTTTAACGTGTCCATTGCCAATGTTTGCTACACGTATTGGGACAAAAGGTGTGATTTTAGCAACCCATCTGGCCACTTTTTTTCTAATATAGGTGGCTAAAACAAAAATCTACGTGACCATATAATACCAAAAGCCACAATTTTAATATTTTAACGTGTCTATTGCCACCCTTTGGCCACGCGTATTGGGACAAAATGTATAATTTTAACCACCCATTTGGCCTCTCTTCTTTTCTAATATAGGTGGCAAAAACACAAATAAATGTGACCATATAATAACAATGGTCAAACTTTTATATTTTAACGTGGTCGTTGCCACACTTTGGCCAAGCGTATTGGCATAAAATTTATCCTTACAACAACCCTTTGGCCACCTTTTTTTTTCTATTATAGGTGGTTAAAACACAAATATATGTGACCATATAATACCAAAAGCCACACTTTTGATATTTTAACGTGTCCTTTGCCACCCTTTGGCCACGCGCATTGGGATAAAATGTATGATTTCAGCAACCCACTTGGCCACTTTTTTTTTCCTATTATACGTGACTAAAACACAAATATACATAACCATATAATACCAAATGCCACACTTTTGATATTTTAACGTGTCCATTGCCACCTTTTGGCCACATGTATAGGGACAAAATAAATGATTTCAACAACCCATTTGTTTTTTTTCTAATATAGGTGCCTAAAACACAAATATATGTGACCATATAATACCAAAGGAGACACTTTTGATACTTTAACCTGTCCATTGCCAACGTTTGGTACACGTATTGGGACAAAATGTATGATTTTAACAACCCATTTGGCCACTTTTTTTTTTCTAATATACGTGACTAAAACACAAATATACGTGATCTTATAATAACAAAGGCCACACTTTTGATATTTTAACGTGTCCATTGCCACCTTTTAGCCACATGTATAGGGACAAAATAAATGATTTCAGCAACTCATTTGTTTTTTTTTTCCCTAATATAGGTGCCTAAAACACAAATATATGTGACCATATAATACCAAAGACCACACTTTTGATATTTTAATGTGTCCATTGCCACCGTTTGGCCACGCGCATTGGGACAAAGGGTATGATTTCAGCAACCCATTTGGCCACTTTTTTTTTCTAATATACGTGATTAAAACACAAATATACGTGACCATATAATACCAAAGGCCACACTTTTGATATATTAACGTGTCCATTGCCACCTTATGGCCACCCGTATTGGAAAAAAATGTATGATTTCAGCAACTCTTTTGGCCATGTTTTTTCTAACATATGTGCTAAAACAAAAATATATGTGACCATATAATACCAAAGGCCACACTTTAGATATTTAAACATGTCCATTGCAACCCTTTGGCCACATGTATTGGGACAAAATGTATGATTTCAGCAACCCATTTGGCCACTTTTTTTTTTAAATTAATATAGGTGGCTAAAACACAAATATATGTGACCATATAATACAAAAGGCCACACTTTTGATATTTTAACGTGTCCATTGCCACCCTTTGGCCACGGGTATTTTGACTAAATGTATGATTACAACAACCATTTCGGCCATTTTTTTTCTAATATAGGTGGCTAAAACACAAATATATGTGACCATATAATACAAAAGGCCACACTTTTGATATTTTAACATGTCAATATTCACCGTTTGGTACACGTATTGGGATAAAATGTATGATTTTAGCAACCCATTTGGCCACTTTATTTTCTAATATAGGTGGCTAAAACAAAAATCTACGTGACCATATAATACTAAAGGCCACGATTTTGAAATTTTAATGTGTCTATTGCCACCCTTTGGCTACGCGTATTGGGACAAAATTTATGATTTCAGCAACTCATTTAGCCACTTTTTTTTTTTCTAATATAGGTAGCTAAAACACAAATATATGTGACCATATAATACCAAAGGAAACACTTTTGATATTTTAAAGTTTCCATAGCCACCCTTTGGCCACGCGTATTGGGACAAAATGTATGCTTTCAGCAACCTATTTGGCAACGTATTTTCTAACATATGTGGCTAAAACACAAATATATGTGACCATATAATACCAAAGGCCACATTTTTGATATTTTAACATGATCGTTGCCATCCTTTGGCTACGCGTATTTGGACAAAATATCTGCTCTCAACAAAACTTTGGCCACCTTTTTTTCTAATATAAGTGGCTAAAACACAAATATATGTGACCATATAATTCCAAAGGCCACACTTTTGATATTTTAACTGGTCCATTTCCACTGTTTGATACACGTATTGGGACAAAATGTATGATTTTAGGAACCTATTTGGCCACTTTTTTTTCTAATATAGGTGGCTAAAACAAAAATCTAGGTGACTATATAATACCAAAGGCCACAATTTTGATATATTTTAACGTGTATATTGCAACCCTTTGGCTACGCGTATTGGGATAAAATGTATGATTTTAGTAACCCATTTGGCCACTTTTTCTTTTCTAATATAGGTGGCTAAAACACATGTGACGCCCACTCCCAGAATTGGCACCATGAGGGGTTACGTATCGGATTTACTCATGAACACAAGTTATCAACACATTTATAAGTCACGTAAAAATGCTTACACGTATTCACTATGATAACATATCCCATGACCCTAGGCTAAACTTCTAGGTCACTATATTTAACCAACTATTTTGGTTCTCCATGAAGAGTCCGCTCGCCACTGCACACTCCGTCCCATCTCGAAGGATAGTTATTACAACGGCTCAATGCAGCTCCGTTCGTACACGGTTCCCTAAGCCACCACTATGGGGAAGCAGCGTCTATTCATTCTTCATCTCCTTCAAAAGGTTCGCCCGCCACTGCAATCTTCATCCTATCTTGTTGTAAGATAGCTTTTGCGATGTCCGACTGCCGCTCCGTCCGTACACGGTTCCGTAAGCCACCACTATTGGGAAGCAGTGACCCTTCGTATTTAGTAGCAACACATGCTCTAACTCTAATAAGTCATATTAGCAACTCATGCTTAAACTCTATTAGGTTCTAGTAGCAACTCATGCTTTAACTCTATTAGGTCATTTTCTCATCTTAATGACTTAACTAGCCACTTACCCGGGTAAATACCCGGGACTAAAATGTAAAAGACATTACTCAGTAATAATAATAAAAAGTTCAATAACAATTACAAATTTGAGAAGATAGATTTATACACAATATTTTTTGTTATATTGGTTGGATGACCGTCTTCATCCAAATCAAGATCTTCAGACCCTTCTTGCTCTTCACCCTTGATAAAGACACATATAATTGACCATGAGAGAAGACCGAAAAACAATTCTTTTATCTGTTGGAACAGTGAAAGTCTAGGAATAAAAGTCCTGAATCCAATATTACTTCCAGAGATAATAACCGCTTCAATTACTCGGGTAAATACCCGAGACTGTAATAATACATAAATATAAAAAACAAAATAAATATTAAATAAAAGTTTAAAATATGTATGATATGGAACATATATTTAAAACAAATATTTTGAAATAAGTTTGAGATCATCTTTCAACTTTGACTCGCGTATTTTCACGGGGGTTGCAATTTGAAAGTTTAAAACGGAAAAAAGAGAGCAATAAATTGTTACAATTCATATTTATGTAAGGAGTAAATATATTTACATAGTAGATACATGTAATATACTAATATTCGATATAAATTGAGAACAATAAAAATTTATAGTTCATTAAATTGAGCTATTGAATAAAATGAAAGAATGACCAACAATTATCATAATTACATGTATTCTTGAACCATATAATTAATACTAACAGAAAAAATAATAAATGGTCACATATACACTTAAGAAATAAACAATGATCATAATTACATGTATTCTTGAACCATATAATTAATACTAACAGAAAAAATAATAAATAATAAATGTGTTCTTAGTACTAAAAAAAATTCAGATACAGTCTTGGTACCAATCTAAGCAAACAAATAATGAATCAGGGAACATATAGACTTAATAAATGAAACCATTCTATAAAAAAAATAGCGTATGCTACTTACCGTGACAGTGTAGCTAGTCTTTCCTTCTTCCCCTGCGCCTCCAAAATTAGGGAACATATAGACTTAAAGCCCATAAAATGACTACAAACTTTAACAGTTAAGAACATTTCCTTTAGTAGATTGAAATCAAATGAGGAAGCACAAAGCACCAATTCCTATATGATTTACAATCAATTAGGAGTGCTTGAATTTGCGTTTTGAAATTGATAATTAACTACAGTAAAAGGGTCTTAATTTGAAAACCTAGGGCTTGTAAAATCTCCAAAATACGTAAAAAGCCATAAGCTATAGAAAAAATACGATAAGTAATCACTAAATGAGTAAACAATTTGAATTTGCCATCCCTACTATAAGTTGTTTAATGGATCAACAAACATATATTTTAAAACTTGCTAAAACTAATAAACTAAGTTGAAAAGTTAAATTTTTTACTATGGAAATTAATAAATTTGAAACTCAATTGGTATTAAAAGTTGCTAAAATTATGGAAGTTAAATATTAATATTTGAATTAATTTGTAACAGAATCAATTTAAAAATTCAACTAGTATATAAACAAAAATATATATATTTTAGACTTGCTAAAATTAATAAACTTAATTTAAAAAGTTGAAATTTTGATTAATGGATATCAATATTAAATGTTAATTTCTATAATTTTAACAACTAATTTAGTTAGTAAACCATATTTTCAAAATTCAACTATGAATTCGATTTTACTAATTGACGTTTCAGATTTAAATTTTTTTATTAATGCAGATATTCAACTTTAAATTGTAAAAATTTAACAAATAAGTTAGTTACTTATTTATATTTTAAAATTCAACTTTAAATTTAAGTATAAATTCAATTTTATTAATTGAGTTTTCTAACTTTATTAATAATTCACATTTTCTAAAATATTATTTCGTAATATTATCACAATTTACAAAATTCATTAAAACTAATCTATTATATTTATCAATTTATCAATAGAAAGTGAAACATACCATTGATATGTATTCCCCAAAGAAACTCACATAACCTACTTTCTCTATCTTCTTATCAACTACATAATTGCCACCAAACCCATTAATCATTAAAAATTTTAACAAAAAATATTAAAAAGAAACCCATATAAGAAAAAACTTTAAAATTTGTTATAGAAATATCTAAACATAAGATACTAAAACAATATAATCGTTAAAAGATTCAATAAAATATTGAAGTGGAACTCAACTGAATCAGAACATTAACAGATACATGAATCAGAACATTAACATATTGTTAATTGTATTTTTTTATGGAAATATATTAACTTATTTCCTAAATTAATATTAATCTTATGTTTTAAATAATAATTAACTAAAACCGATTATGTTTATTTTAGGATATATATAATTAAGCAAATTACGCAATTATATTATGGTTGACAAATTTGAAGTTATTTAAGGATAGATATCTCATATTTGAAATTTAAAAAACAAACCTTCTTTATTTACGGGTTTACAAATAAATTATGAGGTATGATTGAATTTAATTTTAGGTCAAAATCTTTAATTTTGAATTATATGGTTTGAAATTTTAAATTTCAAACTTATAATGTTATCTAAATAGATGCAAAATTTATGGTGGAAAAAATATACATAATATATTTTAAAATATACGGACATGATCGTATGATTTTTTAAATTGAATTAATATATTTCTAAAAATAAGAACAATATTTAATATTTAAAAGTAATAAAAACGTAATCGTAAATTTGTTAAATTCAGACTTTCCAGATGATTAAATCGTAAATTAGGATCCAATCAAGCAATGAAAGTGAAATCCTATACGAAATTAAAGAATCTAACCTGATGATTGAATAGCGATGGATGATGGAGTGACGACCCTTGCTTCATAGATGATGGAGTGACGACAAAAATCAATAGGTTGGAATTCTGAAGACAAAGAAAAAAATCGTAATTAGACTATTGGAAAGTTTAAAAATAGAGTAAAAATCACATGCTCTCCAAATCAGTAACATTGTAAAGATAACACAATACTTACAATTTTCGAAAAACAAAAGCAATACATTAAAAAAGTTGTTTAAATTGTAACATGTGTGGATCATAATGGATCTGTTTTAAGTATCCATTATATTATTTAAAACTTGCCTAAAAAACTATTTGATTTTCTTATTTTTAAATTTCCAGACTTTAAATTTTAAATTAAAACTTGCCACATTAACATCTTTGACTATCTTATTTTAAGAAAGTTTTATTCCATATTTATATTTATTTAATTTTCAAATCTTCAAACTTTCAAAATTTAAAATGGTGTCAATCAAAATTCAATAAAACCTTAAAAGATAGGCAACTTTGCAATCAAAATACGCATTCAACATAAAAAACAGATTACCTATAACACATGATGTGAAAACAATTAACACCATACATGTAAACAAAATAACCTAAATCGAATACTTGCTCATGAAACCCTAATTCAATTTAACAGAACCTTCAACAACATAAATCGCAAAGGAACACATGAAGATTTGAAGCAGAAAAATCGAAAATATGAATTTATTGTTCCAAATATTGAAAGATTCTTAAACGTGAACTTAATTGAGATCATGTTTCACAACATAAACATATTACATCAGATCCGTAATCGGATCAAATATTCAAACAGAAAAAAATATAGCGGCGACGGCAAGATAACAAAATCAAGATCCTATAAACCCTTATCGACAACACAATCGGTCTAATCAACCGTATATAGAGAGATAACTCACATCGAAACAACAAATTAAACATGATAACTAACCAGAAAACTTCACGGACGGCGGAGAGACAGCGGAGAATGAATTTCGTCGATGGAAGCGAGAAAACATCACATAAAAGCCTAAAAATGTTTTTGATGTATACGATCGGAGTAAAACTCACCGGATCTCGCTGAAGAAGCGGCGGACCTGGTGTTCGGCGGCGGAGATCGAGAGAGAAACTACCAGCGAACCCTAGATTTCACGGAAAAAATGAGCTGAGAATTCATGGACAGACTTATATACTCGGGTCAAAAGATCCAGTGGATATGACCCGGATCCACGACTTCTTTTTTATTTAAACATAAGATTTTTAAGAAAACCTATAAAATTCATAAAATTACACATATGATTTTTGTTTAAATTAGAGGATGCCACATCATCACCTGCTGATGTGGACAAACTTATTGTGTGCCAACTCAACCTAATATGTTTTGTTTAATAGATAGGTAGATTCTCTGATCATGCATACTACTTACCCCTAGTTAAATAACCAGATGCTTTAGGTTTATTATTAAACAGTGATAAGGCATTCATAAACTGCAACAAATGGACATCCCCTAATTTACCTAGGTGTATGTATTCAGGATGTACCAGCTGCGTATCCTCCACACTTTCGATATACCAGGTAACTTATATTACTATGTATATATATAGGATGTACCAGCGGCGTATCCACGACATATTAATACAAGCAAATGCATCATCTGTTCTCATATAATCATACATATTCACTAAACGTTTACTAAGAACTCCCTAGTCACTTGGCCACCTAATTTCAAGCAAGTATATACACATCACATTATAATCAACATAATTGCATAACACGTATAAGCAATTTAACGATAATTTCATCATATAAAACGTATATATCAAGTCATAATTATCTTGAATATATTTTCACAAGTATTGTATGTATACTAGCCCGAAAATAAAAAAAAACATTTATAACTTGTAAAGTGGGCTTGTAGAAACTCATCTGATATCTTTAATCAGTTATTCAGACAGAATCTTCGTTATGGTCCACAATTAACCTAATCGCGTATCGGGTCACATTAATGCAAGGTTATTATAAATAATACCTACGTTTATTTATATCTTATTATCCTAATAATACTTTATTAGGGTTTATCTCTTTTAGGGTCAAAATAAACAAAATGCCCTTATAGACATAATAACGTTTTTATTGATAATTATGAAGAAGCGCATTCCTATAAGTAACGCTCACTCCAGGATAGCCCAATGAGGTATGCCAGTTCCTAGTTGGGATATATGCGACACCCCCGCTTTGCCAGAAACCCAGTGTCCAGGCGCCTACCCTTCCGGTACGCACAAACTTCTAAATATCCGATTAACTCGGTATCTTTAATACTTAACTATTTATCAAATTTAAACTCATATATACTTATTATATATATATATAAATATGTTATAAGACCAAAAATCAAGTACCCATACCCTTCGGATTATTTTATATTAATTATCTATATGTAGAAACCTAATTTCATGAATTTCTTGTTTTATTATCAAAACTAATTTTCTTTTCAAACCTAATTAGGGTAATATCCTTTAAAATGTCAAATCTTAATTCAACACCATTTACTCAATTTGGGCAGAACAACGTTATAAAAACCCTAATTTTGACCCGTTAAGAAAACCTTTACCAAACATTTTCCAAATGTGAAATAAACTTAGGGCTTTCTTAATATATATCATTTTATGATTACCTACAAAAATTCAGACCCTAATTTCCACCCGATCACCCATTTTATCAAAACAAGCCCAATAACCCTAATTTTGGATCATTTCTAGAAACCATAGTTAGAAATCAAATTAGCCAAAACTGAAAGAGGTTCTTTTAAAGCATACCTATTAGAGCTTGATTTTCTGAATTTTAACCTCTAACTCCTCTTGTGCAGCTCGAATTCAACTGATAAAGTTTCTGGGTCGGAATAGGGTTTTTGGGGGAAGATTTCGTGAATTGGTGTAGGTTTTTGATAAATTCAAGCTTCTATTTGTACTGTTAGCTGCGACATATGATTCCTACACGTATTAAGGTGACTCAAGGTGCAAAAACGACACGTAATACGGCCAAACATGGCCTGCAAGTCCGTAAACGTGGCCAAAATTACGACTACAAAGTTTCTGCTGTTGCTGGTGCTCCTCGCGTATCGCGCAGGAAGGGTGGGTGTGGCTCGTGATACGCGAGACACTGGTTTCCAGCCAGCTTTCATTTTTTTTATAATATTGGTCCCTTAGCTTTGGCTTATTACACTTTTAACCCCTAAACTTTTATCATTTTATTATTTTATGTACCAAAACATTATGGGGTATATTTCTAATATTTTATAGGGTTTCTAAGGATTAGGATTCGTATGATAACATATATATACATTTATATATATTTTCTTTATTATTTGTTAATTTACGATTTAGCCCCTCAAACTTTACAATACTTATCATTTCATGTTATAGATCACATTAGGATTCAATAACTTCTATTTTTATGACCTATATGTTTATAGAATTTTTGGGATGTTACAAATCTAACCCCTTAAATAGGTTTCGTCCTCGAAACCTGATCCAATCCCATTTAAAATAGCATAGAAATAGGCAGTTTAAGTAAGGTAACTAATACACCTTTATTTATTTTACAATACATTTCTTACAGGAGTTTCTTCGTGGTACTACTTATTCAGAACTATTTTATATGTGTACCATTCGTTTCAAACTATTTTACAAGCTCTAGGGTATATTACATAAGTTTTTACCTTGCTTCACTTGTTTCTTTTAGGAGCTTGAACTGTTTCCCTTATTCTTGCTTGTTCCACCAAATTCTATGAAAAGTTCAACGATCTTCTTAAGGAATTTACTGGTTTTCTTGTCTTTTTTCTTTTGTTCTTTATTCTCTTGCATTAGAGCTTTGTTTTCCTCCCTCAACGCTTCTATTTCTGGGTTAGACCTAGCAGACTCTACTGAAGGGGTAGCAGGGTAATGTTGTGGTGGAGGTGAGTAGGGGGACCTCTGATAATCAAGGTAAGGGGAATAAGGTTGGCACGGGTATTGGGTTGGATACTACGGGAGCATAGGAGCGGAATATGGTGCAGGGGGGGAATCCATAGGTGGGTTGGGGTATACCGAAAGCAGCTTGGGGCATGATATACGGATCTCTAGTAAATGGATATAGTTGATCTGTCGATAGTCGTGCGGCGACGTAGTATCATGGGGTTTCCTGCGCGGTTTACTTCGTCGCCTTCACTTTGATATTCAGGAGACGGGGTGTAGTCAGGAGTGACGGATGTCAGAAGGGCTTCTATTGGTTTATTAGGGTTTGAGGGTCCGGCTTGATCGAACAGAATGGTTTTTCGAGGTTCCTTCCTCATTGGTCGAGATGATTCAGGGGCCTGTACAGTATGGGTTGTTATAAACCCACTCGTATCAGGGCCTGCTGGGTTTCTAGTCCTTCGTGGTTTTTCGTCAGAGTTGGACAGAGTCCTTGATCTACGATGGCCGAGCATCTCTATAATTTGGGAAATAAGATCTGTTTAGTATAAAGATTTGATGTTTGGGTAACATGCAATAGGAATCATGCATCCATAGGGAGAAATTTTGCGACGTGTTTAATATTTTAGGTACTTCATACTTATTCCTAATATCTTTATTATATATATATATATATATATATATATATATATTCCTTCGCTTCAAGCCTTCAGGCCTATCGTTTATAGTGATTTCCTATGATCTTGTAGAAGCATATTCCTATGCTATGAGTGTCTCGTGTATTGTATCTATGTGAGCAGGTCTTTGTATGAAGTGTAATGACTATATCATTGGCACCGGACCAGCTGGTCCGGCGGACCAAATAGTCCGGGCGTACCATTTGGTACGCAGCCTATGTAGTCACTTACTATAAATAGGTTCGTGTTAGAATGTGCAGGTAACCAGTTGAACACTCCTGTCATTCTACACCTTTCTGTGTGTGTTTCTAGAGAGAGAAACTAGAGAGAGTTCATTGTAATCTCAAGTGATTCAATAACAAATCTCTTATTTACATCTCATGTTCACTACATTGATCAAAGCATGCAGTAGTAAGATCGTATCTCGTCTCTACAAGTGGTATCAGAGATATTGGTTGCTCTACTGCTGTGTTTTTGATCATTTTTCGGAAATTTAGAGAGAGAAAGTTTGGGTTTCTTCACGTTTTCATCAAATTTTTCCAATCCGAGTGTTTCTGAGATGAAAAATGATTTCTAAGTGTTTCTGGAGTGATTTCGCACCTCACTGAATCAAATTCAAGCTTCAAAAGTCGCAAAATCGAAAAATCATTCGATTACAGCTTGGTCCACAGGTCGAAATTCTGGTCCACCGGATGAGTTTTCTGGTCCGCTGGTTGGTCCGCCCATGTATCTTCATCGAAGATCTGATCCGCTGATCTGGTCCGCGCAGGCAATCTTCATAATTCTGATCCGTGGCAGTTTCAGCGTACCATCTGATCCGCGGCAGTTATTTCAACGTATCATCTAGTCCGCCGTACGAAATCTGGTCCGCCGGACGAAATCTGATTCGGATTTTGTCCGCAGGTACAAATCTGATCCGCTGGTAGTTTTTTGGTCCGTCGATTTGTTTTGGTCCGCTGGCAGAATAGTGACCTTCCCTAAAACTGACGTAACTTGAGAACCGTAAAGAGTTACGGAACCCAATACCAGCCAAAACGTTCGTCTCGACGAGATCTAGGACTTGTACCGGCCTATGGCCAGTACCGTTCAGTTTTTACCCCCAAAATCCGCTTGGAAGACCTCCGTTTTTGAGTTTGAAGTTTTTGAAGTATAATTTTCGATGAAAAATGTCCGATTTTCAAGCGTTTGCGGCTATGCAAAGCACGGTACAAGCTGTAAGGAAATGATTTTCTGAGTCAACCGGATCAAGACGAAGATTTCCGGTTGAAGATATGTTCAAGCGGAAGAACGCTCAAGCGGAAGTTTTGTCAACCGGAAGCTCAACCGGAAGAACGCTCAAGGAATATTACTTTTGCAGAATTCAGACCTGCAACAGCTTCTATTCTTCCAATGTCACATCCTAGCCGTCTCCTACTTATAGATAAATGCATTTTGCACATTTCCTCTATTGTATGTTTACTAATGTTCTTTTAGTAAGTTTATTGTTTGACTTTCATGTACGGTTAGATTAGCCCGTATGAGATCAACGGCTGTAGTTGATCTCCTTAGTACTATTTATAGTTGTTAGCTAGTTCATTCACAAGTACCCGTTTCAGTGCTTACACTTGTAACAGTTTGAACTTGAGTTAATGCAAATAGTACCGAGAAATTTATTATCTTGTGTTCACTAGTTTATGCAATCAATACAATCAAACTACAAGTATAAGAAAAACAAAGCTTAAGTAAAAACAAGTATGATACAACTTTATTCCGCATGGTTGTGATCTTCAAGTAAAGAGTTCTTGTTTTGATTATTTCTCTGAGTAATCAACGGTCCTACAAGTGGTATCAGAGCCTTGGCTCTATACTTTGAAGACTTCTAGTGCTTCAAAGTTGATACTCTACTTGCTCACTTGAGTTTTTACAAGCTTTTTCTGTTTTACAAACTGTTTTTCACAATGACTGACTTAACTCTTGGTTCACTAAATGGTAGCTCTAACAAACCACCAATTTTCACTCCTGATGACTTTGATACTTGGAAACTCAGGATGGAAGGTTTTGTTAGAAGCCTAGACAGACGCATTTGGAACAGGTTGACTGTAGGTCCTTATAGTCCAACTGTTCAATCTGCTGATGATGCCGAAGTGTACATACCAAAACCACTAGACAAATATGTTGAAGCTGATTATAATGAGCTTGAATATGATCACAAGGCCTACTGGACTCTCCAGGCTGCATTACCCAACTCTATACTGGTAGGGTTTAAGGGATATAAGACAGCAAATGGCTTGTGGAATGCTCTCAGTGAAATGTATGAAGGGTCTAGTGAGGTTAAGGAAAACAAAAAGGATGTTTTGAAACAAAGATATGAAAACTTCACTTACAAAACTGGTGAATCTATGACCAACCAGTATCTTAGATTTGTTTCACTTCTTGATGAATTGCAAAAGGTAGAAGTAACAATAGAACAGGCTGATGCCAACAGGAAGTTCCTGAGATCCTTACCTCCAATGTGGACTGTTTACACAGTAAGCATTAGGGAGTGCAAGGACCTCAAAAAGCTTAAACTAAGTGAACTCCATGGAGTCCTTAGTGCTTATGAAATGGAGCTTAATCTTAAGCAAAATAACTTCCCTGAGGTATCACCACAGTTGCAAACCACTGCTTTGGTTACAACTGATTTTCAAAATATCTCAAATTCTTCTTAATATCACTCACCCTCAGTCAGTTTCAATGAGTCAACTAGATGCTCAGAGAGTTCTTCAACATTGTTTGACAACTCTCACTCTGCCTATGTGGCAACTGACTCATCTCAAGGATTCACACGTGAAGACTTGGAATGCATAGGGGCAGATGATCTAGAAGAAATGGACATTTTAACTCAATTAGCTATGGTTTCTGTAAGAGCCCAAAGGTTTTATAAGAGAACAGGAAGAACTTATAAAGGGTCAAAGGGATCATCAATTGGGTTGGATAAATCTAAAGCTAAATGTTATAATTGTCACCAACTTGGTCATTTTGCCAGGGAATGCAAGCAGCCAAGGAGAGATGGACAGAATAACAACAACAATGTCCAACAGAGATCAAATCATGGAAGCAACAACAGCAGCAGTCAACACATCAACAGCAACAGCAACCAACAGCCAACTCAACCAAAACCACTTGGAAATCAAAATGTAGTGGCAGCTGTAGCTAACCAGACTGAATGCTATGAGTGGGATGACTTTATCACTGATTTTGAGCCAATCAACCATGCTTTGATGGCCAAAGAAGATTCAACAGAACAGGTAAATGAGATTCCTGAAAAAGTTTTGGAAAATCTATGCAGCCCTGCATGCATAGAACAAGTGTCAAAGTACAGGAAACATAACACTGATCTAATTGATGAAGTTTCTAATCTGAATGAGTTAAAAAATTGCTTTAAGAAAACTGAAAATGCATACATCACCAAACTTGAAAATTTGAACAAAGAATTTGATGCATTGAAGCTGACTAACTCTATTTTGGAAACACAATTGGAAGATTTGTTGAACAAACTAACTGTTTCAAGACAAGAAACAAAAGATGCAAAAGCAGAAAATGACATTCTTGAAATTAAGTTAAAAGATGCTTTGTTCACCTGTGACAAATTTCAAACAGCTAACAAGAAACTGAGAAACTTTGGAATGGAGTAATGCATGGGAAAACAGGTATTGGGTACAACAATGTTGAACCACCCAAGGAATATTCACCTGTTATTGCTCCAATCCAAGCACTTCAGAAGGAGTGTGGTGTGAGTCTAACTGTTGATAGCACCACATGCTCTTCTTCTGAAACAAATTCTGTTGAATCATTATTAAACTGTGAAGTCAAAGATGCTAGCACATCAGCATCTATTGACCAATCCAAGGTTTTAAAACCAAAAGTTGCTTTTCCACCACCAACTATTTATGAGCCCAAAGACTCAAAAGTTGGAGGAAAACTACCTGAGCAGCCAAAACCCAGTGAAACTGAGAAAATGGGTAAGTTAACTTACCACCAGGTCACAAATGAAGATTCAGCCAAAAACACAAACACTTACCAAAGGAAAATGTTTGAATGTGTTTTCTGTGGTGAAAAAGGGCACATGGCTGCAATGTGCAAATTCAATCCTTTGAGCAAAACCCAAAATTTGTTAAAACCCAAAACTGTTCTTACTCAGAAAAGATCTACAGGAAAAACTTCACCTGTAAGAAGTAACACTTTGAAATATTTTGATACTGAGTCAAACAAAGTTTTAATTGGGAACAACAAAAATGGAAGTTTTTCAGTCTTAAAATTGAACAGGGTTCCGGCTGAACTTCAACCGGAAAAATTTTCAACCGGAAATGAAGTTCAACCGGAAAGCTCCAAAACACTGAGATCAGTTACTGCACCTAAACAACGACCCAGGGTTCAGTTTACTGATGAGTATGACCATTTTGAAGGTCAAGGAAGGAGAAACCCATCTAGAGGCAAGACCACCTCTAGAGAAAATTTTGTGAAAAACAAGCACAACTCTCAACCGGAAATTCCCTCTAGTTCAAGTGGAAATGCCACTGTTGCATTTCACAGTGAGAGATCTAGCCAGTCAAACAAATTTTCAAATCCAAAGGCTAGAATCTCAACAGTAACTAGTGTTGATCAAACCTACATCTCACACAATGAGGTGCCAAAGGTTTTGACTAACAAACAAAAGAAATATAGGGAATACAGAGAGAGGAAAATTGCTGAGAGAAGGCTTAGCAAAACAAACAGGCAATATCAAACAAGTGAACAGTCTGAACACTTGAACATTGATCAAGATGATCTGTTGAATGAGGATCCAATACAAAATACTTTAGTACTTAAAGAGTACAAGTATTATGATGCTTCTGGCAAGCCCAAGACCTCAAAGGCTTGGGTTCCCTTTAGAAATTAATCAATTTTCTCTGTGTGTAGGTGCATAATAAAGGCCAACAAAGCCTATGGGTTGTTGATAGTGGATGCACTTGCCACATGACAGGAAATAAGCATGTATTGGAAAACCCCAAAAATATAAACGGAGGTCCTGTAGCTTTTGGGAGTGCAAAAGGACACATTACTGCACAAGGTGCTGTTAGTAATGGGAAGCTTACCTTTGACAAGGTAAATTTTGTTGATACATTGAATTTCAATTTACTTAGTGTCTCACAAATGTGTGATAAAAATTTGAATTTGATGTTTACTGAGAGAGAGGCAATAGTCTTAAAACCTGGTGTTAACATCCCTGAGGAACTTGTGTTACTCAGAGCACCTAGGAGAGAAGGACTATACATTTTGGATCTATCTGCTGCCACTCCAGCAAGTGGAATTGCATGCTTTATATCCAAAGCCTCAGTGGATGAATCTGATTTATGGCACAGGGGGTTATGTCATGTTAACTACAAGAACATGAACAGAATAGTGAATCTTGGCTTGGTTAAGGGTCTTCCTAACAAGCAGTTCAACTGTTCTGAGCACTGTGTTTCTTGCCTCAAAGGTAAGCAACACAAGACCTCCTTCAAGCCAAAAACTGAGTCTTCTATCACTCAACCTCTAGAACTTTTACATATGGATTTGTTTGGTCCAACTAGAGTGATGAGTTTGGGAAAAAGGTCATACTGTTTTGTCATCATTGATGATTTTACAAGATATACTTGGGTGTTTTTCTTAAAAACAAAAGATGAAACTGCTGAATTGTTAAAAACACTAATTGTATCTTTGGAAAATCAAGCAAAACTGAAAGTTAAGACAATCAGAAGTGACAATGGCACTGAATTTAAAAATCATGTTTTGAACTCATTTTGTGAGGAAAAGGGAATTCTTAGACAATTTAGTGCTCCTAGAACTCCACAGCAAAATGGTGTTGCAGAAAGGAGAAATAGGACATTAATTGAGGCTGCTAGAGCAATGTTGGCAGATTCTAAATTACCTGTGATATTTTGGGCAGAAGCAGTAAATACTGCTTGCTACGTCCAAAACAGGACTTTGATTGTTAAGGGTAAAAATAAAACTGCTTATGAACTTTGGAGAGGTAGAAAACCTAACATTTACTTTTTCAAATCATTTGGATGTCCTGTTACTATCTTGATAACTAATAGGTTGTTACCTAAGTTTGCTGAAAAAGCAGATGAAGGATATTTTGTTGGATATTCTGGTGTGTCAAAAGCATTCAGAGTATACAATAAAAGTACCAAAATTGTTGAGGAAACCATTAATGTGACTTTTAATGAGAAATCTCTTAACAACTTTGTATCTCAACCGGATTGGTTATTTGATATAGATGCACTAACCTCTGCTTTCAATTTTACCATTGAGAAGCCATTAAGTTCAACAGTGCAGGAACAGGAACATAAGCAGAATCACATGAGATCAGCTGAGAGTATCTGGCAGATGAATACCAAGGGACTGCAAATGCGACCTAAATTCTTTTCATCAATCAGCACCAAGCCTGTGACACCCAACAATTCAAAGAAAGTCTCTGAAATTGTTATTGCTGATGCAGAAGTTCATCCGGTTGAACTTCCGGTTGAAGTTCAAACGGATCCTGTGACAGTAGAATCTCCGGTTGTCACTCAACCGGAAAACAATTTTTCAGAAAATTTTGAGAACAATGAATCCAATGATTCAACTGATGCTGGGTCAAATGAGTACAGTTTTGAGCATCTAATCTCAGATTCAGTCCCCAGTTCTCAAGAAGTTTCAGATCCTACATCACAAATCAACAATATTGAGTTATTACCTCAGCTCAATATTCCTCACAATGGTAGAAGCCATGAATTCCCAATGTTCACTAATAGAAGAGTTAGTGAGAATCATCCAAGGGAGAATATTATAGGAGACTTGTCAGCTCCTGTGTTGACAAGAAGCAAGTCTATTGATGCAAACATTTGCCTACATGCTGCATTTCTGTCTCAAGAAGTACCCACAAAGATCAATGATGCTCTGGAAGATGAAAGCTGGGTAGAGGCAATGCAAGAGGAATTGTTTCAGATCAATAAACAGAAGGTTTGGGAATTGGTAGACCTACCTGAAGGTGAAGAACCAATTGGCACCAAATGGGTATTCAGAAACAAGAAGGATGACAGAGGAATAGTGATCAAAAACAAGGCAAGACTTGTAGCTCAAGGTTACACACAGGAAGAAGGCATTGATTATGATGAAGTTTTTGCTCCAGTGGCCAGGCTTGAAGCAATCAGAATATTTCTTGCCTATGCTGCTTTCAAAAACTTTCTGGTATTTCAAATGGATGTCAAATGTGCCTTTCTGTATGGTCTTTTGGAACAGGATGTGTATGTCAAGCAACCTCCAGGCTTTGAAGACCCTCATCACCCCAACAAGGTATGCAAGCTAATCAAGGCTTTATATGGTCTCAAGCAAGCTCCTAGGACATGGTATGAAACTCTTTCAAACTACCTCCTAGAGAATGGCTACAAGAGAGGAGCTATTGACAAAACACTTTTTGTGAAATCTGATGGCAAAGATACTTTGATGGTACAAATCTATGTTGATGACATCATCTTTGGTTCATCCAATGCTGCCTTATGCAAAGAGTTTGAAGGTCTGATGCAATCTAAGTTTGAAATGAGTTCAATGGGTGAACTGAATTTCTTCTTAGGATTACAAGTGAAGCAAACTGCCAATGGAATATTCTTGAATCAGTCAAAATATATTCAAGATATGCTAAAAAGATTTGACATGCTGTCTGTTTCAACTTCAAGAACCCCCATCTCCACTTCCCACAAGTTAAACAGTGACTTAAGTGGAAAGCCAGTGGATGTTCATCTCTACAGGGCAATGATTGGATCACTGCTCTATCTCACAGCTAGCAGACCTGACATCATGTTTAGTGTCTGTTTATGTGCTAGATACCAGTGTCAACCAAAGGAATCACACATGTTAGCAGTGAAGAGAATTTTTAGATATCTCAAAGGACAACCAAAGCTTGGGTTGTGGTATCCAAAGAATTCAGATTTCTCCTTCAAAGCTTACACTGATAGTGATTATGCTGGCTGCAACTTAGATAAGAAGTCTACTACTGGAGGATGCCAATTTTTAGGAGAAAGACTTGTGTCTTGGCAATGCAAGAAGCAAACCTGTGTATCTACTTCTACTGCTGAGGCTGAATATATTGCCGCATCAAGCTGCTGCAGTCAAGTCTTATGGATTCAGAATCAAATGTTGGATTACGGCATCAAGTTCATGGAAACTCCTATTCTTGCAGACAACAACAGTGCCATCTCAATCACAAACAACCCTGTTCAACACTCAAAAGCAAAACACATTGACATCAGGTACCATTTTATTAGAGATTGTGCTGAGAAACATTTAATTAGAATGGTTAAAGTTCATACTAATCAACAATTGGCTGATTTGTTTACCAAAGCATTTGATGAAGCTAGATTTTTCTATCTCATTAGTGCCATTGGTATGATGAACTTTGACTGATTAAACTGTTTTCACAAACTTAATAAAAGAGACCATTTTGTGTCAAAGAGCCCGTCTCTTGATACAAAAAGAAAAGGAAAAAGAACAGTCTCTGTATCAGTTAGACACCTTTTCAAATCATAGTCAGGTCATACTGTTAAGCTATGATAACTGATACATGAAATTCTTCAAAATCAAGTGTTTTTCTATCTTCCGGTTGAACTTTCCAGTTCAACATATCCGGTTGAATCTCAACCGGAAAGTCATCTTCAACCGGAAACTCAAGTTTTGATCACACCATCCCAATTTCTGAAACTGGTAAACGAAACAACAATTCTTTATTTGAAAGATCAGTTTAACTTTGAAAATTTTTCAAACGGAAATTTTATTTCCTGTTGACAATCTCAACCGGAAAAATTTTCAACCGGAAATCTGTCCGGATCAACTTTCAAACGGAAAGAAATTTTGTTGTGAGGAGAGAAAAATCTCCGCTTGAATCTCAACCGGAAAACTTTTGCTTTAAATGAATTATTTAATTTACCGGTTGAGGCACACATTTTCAAGCGGATTGTGCATTTAAAGTGTTTGAATTTATTGTTCGAGAAAATATCTGAATTAAATTCAAAAGACACGCAACAGGCGGTTGTACTATACAACCACCTGAAGCACACTTTTTGCGGACCCACTTGCACTTTTTCCTTTCTCTCTCCTGTGACTCAGCGCACTTTATCCATCGCTGTTAACTGTCACCCACCGTTAAACCCACCAGTTAAATACCCCCAACCCCTTCAACACTCCTCATAATCCAAAAGCAAGAAACCGTTCAAAATCCGAAAACCTAGAAATTTTCAGAACCATTTCTTCCTACTCCCAAATTCTCTCTCAAAATAAATCAACAATGGCACCGAAGTCCAAAGCACAAGGGAAGCAACCAGTAAAGAATGATCCTTTTCCTCTTGAACACAACTTGGTTGCGTTTCTTGACGAACCAGTGAACTCTACACACGCTGAAACTTTCACAGGGATGATCAATTTTCTCAAATCGTCATATCTGAATCACGCACTCACTGTTGCGGTTTATATGTATGAAGAAATTCTCTCTGAATTTTGGAAGAACATCCAACTGCTTGAGAAGGATGTTGATGATGTGGAGGAAGATACACTGAAGTCAACCGTAAAAGGGGAAACTGTTCTCATCACTGAGTCGCTGATAAGGGAATTGCTGAAGTTAAATGACCAGAACGGGTATGTTCGAAGACCACCGAAGCAATACATGGCCCTGCTCAACGCAATTGGCTATGGTGGTGCTACTGAAGGAACTGCCACGGTTCACAAGGGTCAAATACCCTACAAATGGAGATTTCTGGCTCACACTATCATGGTGTGCCTCTCGCCAAAGAAATCAGGTTTTGATGAAATGGCTACTGAGCAAGCATCTGCATTCTATGCTGTGGTGAAAGGGGAGGTATACAACTTTTCTGCTGTAATCTTTAATGCTCTAAAGGGTAATGCAAAGAATTTTGCTTTTTACATGTACCCTAGATTTCTAACTTACATTTTGCAAGAACAATACCCCCAACTTAATTTAGAAGGAAACATGATGCTGGTTCCAAGAGCATTATCTGAAAACACTTTTTCTAAATTAACCACCAACAAGAAGCCTTTCCTTGGGAGGGACACTGACCATCCCATGCCAATCCAAAGGGTGATTCCGGTTGAACAGGGAGAACCTAGTTCTCAACCGGAAACACATGCTTCTGAAGAGCAACTTGCTCCAGTGGACAACACTGTACCATCCACAGTTGTTGAACCCACCACTGATCAACCACCTTCTCCTTCTGATAAGCCAACCTTAATTTTCAAAAGAAAAAGGAGAAGAGATTCAGACCCACCATCAATTCCCATCATCCCCCCTTCCCCAAAGCCTACAAAGCTCAAAAGGCTCAAAAAGGTTGTGCAAGAGCCTACTCCTCTCTTGCAACCTATTACCTCCAGCCCTGAACCAACCCTTGGCACACAGCCATTTGGGTCAGCCAAATTGGGATTTAAACTTGTTGATGAACCTTCTTCTGAGGGGGAGTCATTTCATATGGATGTACAATCCCCATCCACTTTCTCACCCTACACTTCACACTTCTCACCTGTGAATGATGATGTAGAAAGAGTTGTCACAGATGATGGTGTTATTAACCCAAGCACCACATTACATGGGAACATTCTGAGTGACACTCACACTGCTACATCTAACCCCCATTCACCCCAGGAGGTGAATCTCAGGAGTTTAGATGAGATTCATGTGGAAAGGGCTGCTGCCACTCAAAGGTTCTCATTGAACTTTGATGATCGGTAGTAACATCCATAAGACCCAATCCATGGCAACCCACACTTTAGTTCAACCGGAAGATCCCCTAGTGGATCCTAAGGGAAAAACTATAGTTGAGGGGAATCCCAGGCGCCAAGAAAACCAGGGTGGTGGACTTGATCAACCTAGGGTTGATGGTCCATCTTTTTCCTATGATGCTGGTAAAATTCCAGTTGAGGATAGTTTAACACTTACAGAATTGACGGCCTTGTACAAATCACTACAAGCTCAGGTAACTCAGTCTCAATTCGACTGTTGCCAGCCTTGTAATGTCATCTTCTGCTGCTGCTCAAGCTCAAGAAGTTCCTGTTGAAGCCCCAACTGCTCAACCGGAAACTTCCCTTGCACCAAAATTTCAACCGGTTACACAGCATTCTGCTGAGGTTAGTTCTTTGAACCCATTTCCTTTTGGAGGTCAGGCTGTAGAAGCTGATGCTGCCAAAAAGGGGGAGAAGACTAATCCTCCAACACCCGATTATTGCTGCTGCTGCAACCACAACTGAAGAAGAAGAAGCCTGATCAAACAGTGCCTCTACCTGAAGATGTAAGGCACACAGCCTTCAAACTGGCTGATGTTGACCCTTTTTCAGTTGCTGATGGGTTGACTAAAGTGAAGATGAGCTCACTCATGAAGGTATTTCCACAGGACCCAAGCCTGTTGGGAATGATTGAAGCAACAATGTTAGTTGCAGGTGCTCAGCCAGAGAGCATTCTGCAGGTCAAGCATTTCTTGACCAATGTGATTATCCCACAAGAGGAGGCAATTGCCAAATCTAAAGTGGATGAGATCACAACTAACATTGCTTCTGAACCAGTTGTTGATATGGTTCATGAAGATGTGGTTGATGATGCTTCAGTCACTCAGACTGAAGAAGTTGAAGGTGAAAATGGAGAAGAAGCTACAACTGAAATAATCAGCAATGTACTGAAAGATACAAGTACAAAATCTCCGGCTGAAGTTCAACCGGAAGAGTCTCAACCGGAAAAATCTCAACCGGAAGAGACTCAACCGGAAAACTCAACTGAAGCTGAGATTGCTGAAACATTGATTCAAATGCATTCCACCTCCGACTCAGAACCTCCCCTGAGCTTTAAAAGAAAGAAACAAACCAAACCAAGGAGGATGATCAGACTGAAGAAGAGTAAGGATTGCATAACTCCTCAACCAAGGGTATTAGAGACTATGGTTGATTCTGACCAGTCAGAAGAGCAAGAGACTATGGATGATCTAGTTGAAGAAGATTTCGTCCATGACTGGGAAGATAATCAATCCAGAATAAGATCAGAAGAAGCCAAATCAAACATACAATACAACAAATTCTTGGCAGATCTAGATCTTTTCTCTAATGATTTTGTGGTTGAAGGAATGGTAGATGAAGCAAGGAAGAGGTCAATTGAATGGAGAATGCAGGTCTACGACCTTGCTAAATTGGATGAACAGGAGAAAAACAGGCTGATCAACATAGCTTCCAGAATGCCAACTGTCTTAAACAAGAGTTTAGACAACCTGGAGCTATTGGAAAGGATCAAGAGATGTGCTATCATCAGATGTCTCAAGCCTGCTGCTGAAGTAGAGAAGATGAAGGCTAAAGATACTTGTAAAATTGTAGATGAGCTGCTCAAACAAGTGAAAGGAGCAGAGTTTGCTGTGATCCCAAGTCTCCAAATGCCCTTGCCATCTGAGACAGTCACAGGTAACCCCTCATCTACATACATTAAGCCAGAACCCTTTGAAGAATCTGACCTACTTGCTGAGTCTCTCCCCTCCAACTTGTTGGAAAGACTCAAGCAATCAGCCTCCCGTGTTCCCATTCCATCTTCCAGATTTTACTCCCATAGACCCAGGGGAATGAATCCTAGGCCCAGGGGATCCAGATCTACCAAGCCTAAGTTTATTCATCCAAAATACAGGTTAGATAACTGGACTGATATCACCCCTGCTAAGCCTAAACCCTGCCCACCTACTTGGAAGTATAATCAACCTTCATCACCACCTAAATACTCCACTTCTTCAACCCCACAACCACAAGCCATGAAACCACCCACCATATCTCCAACAAAACCTTTTGAACCCACTGAGTCAGCCGCAACCAGTTCTGTTCAAGCTTCATCTCAAGCAGATAAAGGGAAAGAAAAAGTCCCAACTGAAACTGTCAAGCCATCTGCTGATCCTGCCTCTGATGCTTCACCTGGAAGGAAGAAGTCCATTGCTAAACGATCCCTTCTTTCAACCAGAGACTTTAAGACCAGGAGGATCATGAGAGAATTGAACAAAACAAGGATTCAATTTGAAAGGCCACCATCTCCTGAAGAATGAAGTTCTTGGAGATAGTCAATTTTTGAAGAACAACATACAGAGGACAAATTTTGGCAGCATCATCTTAGGGGGAGATTGTAAGGAAATGATTTTCTGAGTCAACCGGATCAAGACGAAGATTTCCGGTTGAAGATATGTTCAAGCGGAAGAACGCTCAAGCGGAAGTTTTGTCAACCGGAAGCTCAACCGGAAGAACATTTCCGGGTGAACTCTTTTATCCAACAGAATAAAGAGTTCAACCGGAAAAGTACAGGAATATTACTTTTGCAGAATTCAGACCTGCAACAGCTTCTCATTCTTCCAAAGTCACATCCTAGCCGTCTCCTACTTATAGATAAATGCATTTTGCACATTTCCTCTATTGTATGTTTACTAATGTTCTTTTAGTAAGTTTATTGTTTGACTTTCATGTACGGTTAGATTAGCCCGTATGAGATCAACGGCTGTAGTTGATCTCCTTAGTACTATTTATAGTTGTTAGCTAGTTCATTCACAAGTACCCGTTTCAGTGCTTACACTTGTAACAGTTTGAACTTGAGTTAATGCAAATAGTACCGAGAAATTTATTATCTTGTGTTCACTAGTTTATGCAATCAATACAATCAAACTACAAGTATAAGAAAAACAAAGCTTAAGTAAAAACAAGTATGATACAACTTTATTCCGCATGGTTGTGATCTTCAAGTAAAGAGTTCTTGTTTTAATTATTTCTCTGAGTAATTAACGGTCCTACAATTTGGTTTGGTCCGCTGGCAGTAAAGTGACTTTCACTAAAACTGACGTAACTTGCAAACCGTTTGGAGTTACGGAACCCAATACCAGCCAAAACGTTCGTCTTTCCGAGATCTAGGACTTGTACCGGCCTATGGCCAGTACTGTCTAGTTTTGACCCCCAAAATCCGCTTGGAAGACCTCCGTTTTTGAGTTTGAAGTTTTTGAAGTATTATTTTACGTTGGAAAATGTCCGATTTTCAAGCGTTTGCGGCTATGCAAAGCACGGTACAAGCTATGCTCAATTTTGATAATGAAATAGGAACAAGTCAGAAAGTTCCCAAGTTGTTAAAATAGGAAGATTATCAAAATTGGAAGCAACGTTTTTCTGCATACATCAGCACAAATGATATTGATTTGTGGATTCCGATTCGAACGCTGTATGTGCGTCCAACTGACAATGGATAATATAAAGAGATTCAAGATTTTGATAAGGATGAAAGAAGAAGTTATGAGCTTGAACAAAAAGTTTATGGTTATCTTACCATGGCTTTACCTACTGAGTTGTTACATCAATTCAGTACTTGCAAGAAGGCTAAATAGTTATGGGATGCTTTATCTGCTCAATGTGAAGGAAATGATCAGTATAAGAAGAGTCGAAGGAAAGTGTTGAACAAAGAATTTGAAAATTTTCAACAATACGACAAAGAAAATATTTCTGCTCTTGTTTCAAGATTTTCACATCTAATTAGTGAGATGAAAGTGGTCAAGATTGAAAAGACCGAGGAAGAATTGAAAGAGAAATTGATGGAAGCATTACCAGAGAAATGGGAAAATTATGTGTTGTTGATTACTCATGACAAAGACTATTCCACATTATCATTTCATGATTTGACTGGAAAGCTTCATGCTCGAGAAATGGAAATGATGAATTCAAACAAGTCCACTGCTCAATTACAAAATCCTGAGTTATATCATGGACAAAATTCTGCAAGTATCAATGCAAAAGTCTAAATCATTTGGTGTATGATACATCAAATCCACCTCAAACAGCATTTGTTGCTGATCATGGATCAGGAAAGTATGAGAGTTCATCAAGGGGGTGCAGTTTCACTACTCCTGATAGATCGTCTGCTAGTTCGATTAATGGGAAGTCAGCTGAAGATTTAGTTGCGTTGTTATCTGGATTCATATCATCTTCTTCTGGCGATATATTTAGTCAAATTGGTAACATCTTGTCTATATAGAGAGGATTTAGATCATATGGATGAAGATCAGTTGAACAAATTAGATTTGGAGTGGCAATTTGCTATGCTAACTGAAAGAGGTAGAAGGTTTATTAAGAAACATGGAACGACATCTATTTTTCAAGGATGACAAACTTGGTTTAAATAAGTCACAGATCAAATGTTTCAAATGTTCCAAATATGGTCATTTTGCTCGTGAGTGTCCCGCAAAAGAAAAGGTGGTTCAGACAGCTGATAAAACTGCTTCACCTCAAATTGCTTTGACTGCTATTTCTTCTGCATCAAAAGAACAAACATCGAATGAAGGTTATGATTGGGCTGCTGATTAAATTCCTGATGAGTCTTGTTTTGTTGCTCAGATTGTTCACAGTGATGACGAACAAGAGATAACAGATTCTGATTCAGATGTTAGTAGTTATGGAAATAGTTGTTATGAATCTGTCTGTGAGTTTTGTTCTCAAAAAGATAAAATGATTCAAGGTTTAGTTAAGGAAGAAAGAAGATTTGGTTGCTGATAGAGAAAAGTTGGAAGGTATGATCCAAGAGTTAGAATTCTCAAAAAGAAAAGTTTTCAGTTTTTCAGACAGAGTTAATTGAAAAAGAGTTGCAGTTTCAAGGTGTTGAGCAGGAATTTGAAAAGAAATTTACAAAATTATCTGCAGAAAAGGATGAATTAGTTCAAGAAGTGGAGAAATGGAAAGATGAAGCTGAGGATACTGCAAAAGATTTTCAAAATCTTTTTGATAAATCAAAGTCCAGACTTGATACTCTTACTCAACTTTCTGGTGCTCAAGCTACTAAGATTCAATCTTATCAGACTGATATGGAAAAGTTACTTGATGAGAAGAGGGAGTTGGTTAGAGTGAACAAGTTGCAAAATGCAAATTTGGATATTCAGAAAAGAAATGAAGATAAACTCGAGAAGGAATTGGTGGCCGGATTAGATGAGTTAAGATTGCAAAAGTATGAAACTAACAAAGTGGCAAAGAAGCTCATTGCAACAGAAAAAGAGTTGGCTGAAGCTCATCAAAGAATTTCTGAATTAAAGATTGAAGTCATTGATTCAAAACGTCTTTTGAACAATGTTACTAACTCACAATCTTTTACAAGTTTTCTGGCCAAAGATGATAAATTTTGAGAAGATGTTTAACAAGAACAGTCTCGCCACCAGGAAGTCTCAAAGAAGGCGTTCATGATTTGAAAGACAAGGCTGAGATTGGTGATTATTCTGAGTTTGTTGGTTCCAAATCTGTTGAAGAAAAGCAAGAGGAAAAAGGCAAAAGTACTGAAGCTTCTGAAGCTCAAAAGGTTGTGTCTGGGTCTTTGTCTTCAAAAGCTGACATTGATGAAACAATTATCAATGCTCCAAAAGATATCAAGAAAGTTAAAGCTGAATTTTCTCGTCTTGCAAAGAACGGGCATAAATCATCTGATTCAGAAGAGAAGGTTTCTGGAAAATATACAGGTTTGGGATTTCAAAAGAAACAGGTTGATGTGAATGTTTCAAAGGTTCAACAGCAACAGCATTTGAAGAAAGTTAATCTGAAGCAAGTAAAGAAAGAAGTTTTTAAAGCTGACAAAGTTCAACCCGAGAGGTTCTACAAACTCAAGGGTTCGGAACATATATTTTCTGATAAAGAATTTCCGCTACATTGCGTATATGCTCGGAAAGTTGCTGAAGTTTTTGTGAAGAATGTTGATTCGAAAGACGCAAGAAGCAATCAAGGTGCTAAATATTCTTCTGGAGGATCCAATTGTACTCCAAAGAGCCCGACATCCAAATGGCTTCATGATCATCGATTGTCAGGTATATGATAATTTTTATGATCATTTTGGAGATGAATATGTTTGTGAAGCTATGCAGGTTCCAAAGACGAAGAAATGTACACAATCGCTTGTGTTACAATTGCCGACAAAAAGGGCATATGGCACATGATTGTCCGGTTTCTGCTGCTTCTAGTTCTAGAAGAAGGAAAGGTTCCATTTGTTGGTAAAGCTGCCAAACAACGATTCATTGATGAACATGGCAAAGTATTTGATGAATACCCACAACCTACATTTTTTAAAACTCAAGGAAGATTTATTCCTCGTTTTCAAAATGTTCCATATTGTAGGTTGTTCGTCACAATCAAGTGTGACTGGTTCATCAGATACTGATTTCCCAAGACAACAACATCTGGAAACCTAAAGTGGTTTCGAAAGGAAACCAAGATACTGGTCGACCAGAAGCGATTCGCTTCGGGTCATTTATAAACTGATGTGTTTGACCAGTGTGCAGGTACTTTTAGAAGACCTATCGGTGATTGAAAAGTTGCTGATGGAGAAGTATTCTGCTGTTTTAACTTAAATTTCATGTGATATCAAATTTCAAAAGTGAAATTTTTCTGAAAGCTAAACCTAAAAGGTATCCAGTGTCGAAAGGTCAATTTTCTTTCTTTAATGCATTTTGTTTGTAGTTTAGGGGGAGAAAATTGAAAAATCAAAAATAGTGTGTTTGTGTTTTTGTTTTGTTAAAATGAAAATCCAAAAATAGAGTTTTCATTTTTAGGGGGAGAACATGGAAAAATACAAAAACATTAAAAAATGGAAAAATACAAAAACATTGAAAAACGAGAAATTGTATCCGACATGATTGGAAAATGATGGTACATTGGCTTACGTGTCTGACTCATGGATAAACTAGATGAAAAAGCCATAAGATCATTGTTCGATGTGCTTGGTAGACTCGGCATTAAATCAGAAAGTATTCAGATGTGATAAATACATTAAATACTTAATGCTTGACCAAGTGGACAACATCTTGATGCATATCTCATGATATCAAAAGAAAAGATATGTGAGAAAGAAAATGAGAAGTCACTGTGTATACATGTGTTCATTTTGCAAAGATTTAAACTTGTTTGATTTTCTTTATTTTGTCAAACGATCGGACTTTCTTTGTGTATTGAAAGATCGACCTGATTGTTGTTCGTTTGACGTTCTGCTTTATTTTCTTTGGTGTTTCATATAACTCATCGGACTTTCTCTACGTGTACGGAAGTACCGACCTGATTGTTGTTGGGTTATACAATTTCAACTTGTTTTATTTTCTTATTTTGTTAAATCTGAGGCCTTATCTGCGTATCGAAAGATCGACCTTAAGGTAGACGATTTAACGTTCTTATTTCTTTTTGCATGGAACACAGTTGATTAAATCATGAATACAATCATTATGTGATTAAATCACAAGTGAAATCACAAAGTGTGATATAAAAGCGAAAAACATATCTGAGTATGTTTGATAGTGTGGGGTACACTGGTCAAAGCAAACTTAATCAATACAATAACATATCCAGATGTTATGAGTATGATTGTGCCTGAGTTTAAGATGGACAAATTATACCAGTAATCGACATGACTTATGTGCTGAAGTAATTGAAATTGAAGTGTAGTTCAGCATGATATGTCCAATATGATCCCTAGTTGTGATCTTTCTCGCAAAAGACAAAAATAGTGTCTGAATTCTGTATTGCATTTATGTTTCATATCTAGAAAAATCAAAAAGATTTTAGGTGTGTTTTGATATAAACTTTCAAAAAGCCAAAAAGATTTTATTTCTTATTTGTTTTCGACCGATCGACATGTGATACGAAATTGAAATGTTAAAATCTATATCTTGGATTCTCAAAGAGAAGCTTTGCGCCAAGATTAAATTAATTTTCAAAAGAAAAGGAAACCGCGTTTCTGTCTTCTGAAATTGCAGGTTATGGATATCAAAGACTCAAGCATGGTGAGAGGGGGAGTTTGAAGTATTTTTCACAAGTGGGTTTTGAAGTTCAAAGTTGATTCAAGAGTGATCCAGCCATGCAAGCTCTATTTCTGACAAGCTTTCAAGTCAAAGATCGGATGCAACAATGTTGAAGATTGAAGACTGAAGTTTAGTTAGAAAATAGATACACTACACGTTAAGGGGGAGTCTGTAGAAGCATATTCCTATGCTATGAGTGTCTCGTGTATTGTATCTATGTGAGCAGGTCTTTGTATGAAGTGTAATGGCTATATCATTGGCACCGGACCAGCTGGTCCGGCGGACCAAATGGTCCGGGCGTACCATTTGGTACGCAGCCTATGTAGTCACTTACTATAAATAGGTTCGTGTTAGAATGTGCAGGTAACCAATTGAACACTTCTGTCATTCTACACCTTTCTGTGTGTGTTTCTAGCGAGAGAAACTAGAGAGAGTTCATTGTAATCTCAAGTGATTCAATAACAAATCTCTTATTTACATCTCGTGTTCACTACATTGATTAAAGCATGCAGTAGTAAGATCGTATCTCGTCTCTACAGATCTTCAAAAGATAGCAACGTAGCTTGGAACGTTGTTTCCACTACTCCTGCCAAAGCAATTCTCATAGTTCTCCTTCACCATGACTGCGTCTATCTTTAATCGTGTCTTCACGTGTCTTGCTGAATGTGACATTTCAGGACTTATGTGATGTAGAGTCTCCAAATCTTGAATTCATAATAATTATACATGCACTTATAATTATGATGCGTTCAAAACCCAGTTATTTTGACCGCAATTATCCTTAGTGACCACAATTTATTTCTTTGTTTTCGCTGATAATTCTAAGTTAAAATCTTCTTCAGATCACGTATCTCGTTATTATTTAACCTACCCCACACTTGGCCACATAACAGTTAGCACTTAGGATTTTTTTATATGGCGAATACCAAATTGTAGTGGCCAACCACAATCATGTATTTTCCATATTCAAATACCACAAGTCCTACCTATTATGTTCCTTATGTGTTTTTTCCTTACTGGCATAAATTATCCTGGCTGGCATCTATATTCCTATCTCAATCTACTTTACCTAGAGTCCTAGTTTAAATCTAGATATCGTGCTTGTACCTAAATCTATTAAACCAAGGCTCTGATACCAACTTGTGACGCCCACTCCCAGACTTGGCACCAGGAGGGGTCACGTATCGGATTTACTCATGAACACAAGGTATCAACAGAGATATTAAGCAACGGAAATTTAAAACTTTTATTTATATAAGCCAAGTATTACAGTAAGTGAGATATTGTACATAACTACAACTAACTATAATAAGGAAATCTATAACTAAGCCAGCTTGCCAGAAACTCTTCCTTGATAGCTTTCCCGATTATCCCATCCTATAACGATTCGTGCCTTTACTTCTAAACGTCTCTACATAACCTAGCATACATACTTTTAAAAGTCAGCTTACGCTGGTGAGTTCTACCATTTAGTTCAAAACTATTTAAGTGTTTACCTGGTTTTCACAACACATTTAGAAGTCACATAAAAATCCTAACACGTATTAACTATGATAACATATCCCATGACCCTAGGCTAAACTTCTAGGTCACTATATTTAACCAACTATTTTGGTTCTCCATGAAGAGTCCCCCCGCCACTGCACACCTCATCCCATCTCGAAGGATGGTTATTACAACGGCCCAATGCAGCTTCGCCCGTACACGGTTCCCTAAGCCACCACTATAGGGAAGCAGCGTCTCCTCATTCTTCATCTCCTTTGAAAGGTTTGCCCACCACTGCAATCGTCATCCTATCTTGTCGTAAGATAGCTATTGTAATGTCCGACTGCCGCTCCGTCCGTACACGGTTCCCTAAGCCACCACTATGGGGAAGCAGCGAGCCTTCGTCTTCAGTAGCAACACATGCTCTAAATCTAATAAGTCATATTAGCAACTCATGCTTCAACTCTATTAGGTTCTAGTAGCAACTCATGCGTTAACTCTATTAGATCATTTTCTCATCTTAATGACTTAATTCTCTGATCATGCATACTACTTACCCCTAGTTAAATAACCAGATGCTTTAGGTTTGTTATTAAACAGTGATAAGGCATTCATATACTGCAACAATGGACATCCCCCAATTTACCTTGGTGTATGTATACAGGATGTACCAGCGGCTTATCCTCCACACTTTCGATATACTAGGTAACTTATATTACTATGTATATATATAGGATGTACCAGCGGCGTATCCACCACATATTAATACAAGCAAATGCACCATCTGTTCTCATATAATCATACATATTCACTAAACGTTTACTAACAACTCCCTAGTCACTTGGCCACCTAATTTCAAGCAAGTATATACACATCACATTATAATCAACATAATTGCATAACACGTATAAGCAATTTAACAATGGGACAATTGCATATATACCCCTACAACGTTTAAAAATTGCATATATACCCAGTCTAAAAAATTAATTGCATATATCCCCCTGTAAAGTTTAAAAATTACATATACACCCAACCTAAAAATTTAATTGCATATATCACCCTGAAAAGTTTAAAAATTGCGTATATACCCTTTTTAGTTTTTTATTAAAATTAAATTATAAAATGACTATTTTACCCTTAATTACTCAAAATTCATCAATTGTATATATACCATTTTCATTATGGTACCAAAATACAAACACAAAATTTTCAATAAAAAATGAGAGTCAAAATCTTTAAAATATAAAAAACGAGTACCAAAGTTTTACTCGACTTTAACCAGTTACTTTCACGAGCTTTTGTACGTTTTCTCTGTGCCTTTTAACTTGTGGATGGTTGATCTCGAGATGCCGGATTTTCACCGTTGACATTTACATCTTTTTTTACTTATAATTTGGTTTAATTGTATTATAAATTTCTTGGTCTTCCAGGTGGCCGCTTGATAGTAGGGAAAATTGCTATACAAGCGGCCAACAAAAAAAACTAAAAAACGAAGAAAAAAAAGTTGAGAAAGAAAGAACTAAACTATGAATAAAAACTACTAGAAGAGCATAAGAAATAAATGGATATGCTTGTAATTTATATGGTTCGGTATAAAATGGTGTATATATAATTGATGAGATTTGAGTAATTAAGAGTAAAATAATCATTATATAATTTATTTTTAATAAAAAACTAAAATGGGTATATGCGCAATTTTTGTACTTTGTGGGGGGATATATGCAATTAAATTTTTAGGTTGGGTATATATGCAATTTTTAAACTTTGTAGGGGGATATATGCAATTAATTTTTTAGGTTGGGTATATATGCAATTTTTAAACTTTGTAGGGGTATATATGCAATTGCCCCTTTAAGAATAATTTCATCATATAACATGTATATATCAAGTCATAATTATATTGAATATATTTTCACAAGTATTGTGTGTATACTAGCCCGAAAATAAAAAAAACATTTATAACTTGTAAAGTGGGCTTGTAGAAACTCACCTGATATCTTTAATCAATTAATCAGACAAAATCTCCGTTATGGTCCACAATTAACCTAATCGCGTATCGGATCGCATTAATGCAAGGTTATTAAAAACAATACCTATGTTTATTTATATCTTATTATCCTAATAATACTTTATTAGGGTTTAACTCTTTTAGGGTCAAAATGACCAAAATGCCCTTATAGGCATAATAACTTTTTTATTGATAATTTTGAAGATGCGCATTCCTATAAGTAAATGCTCACTCCGGGATCGCCAAGTGAGGTATGCCAGTTCCTAGTTGGGATATATGGGACACCCCCGCTTTGCCAGAAACCCCAGTGTCCAGGCGCCTACCCTTTTGGTACGCACGAACTTCTAAATATCCGATTAACTCGGTATCTTTAATACTTAACTATTTATCGAATTTAAACTCATATATACTTATTATATATATAAATATGTTATAAGACCAAAACTCAAGTACCCATACCCTCCGGATTATTTTATATTAATTATCTATATGTAGAAACCCTAATTTCATAAATTTCTCGTTTTATTATCAAAACTCGTTTTCTTTTTAAACCAACATAGGGTAATATCCTTAAAAATGTCAAATCTTAATTCAACACCCATTACTCAATTTGGGCAGAACAACGTTATAAAAACCCTAATTTTGACCCGTTAAGAAAACCTTTACCAAACATTTTCCAAGTGTGAAATAAACTTAGGGCTTTCTTAAAATATATCATTTTATGATTACCTACAAAAATTCGGACCCTAATTCCCACCCAATCACCCGATTTTATCAAAACAAGCCCAAGACCCCTAATTTTGGATCATTTCTAGAAACCATAGTTAGAAATCGAATTAGCCAAAACTAAAAGAGGTTATTTTAAAGCATACCTATTAGAGCTTGACTGCTAAATTTTAACCTCTAAATCCTCTTGTGCAGCTCAAATTCAACTGATAAAGTTTCTGGGTCGGAATAGGGTTTTTTGGGGGAAGATTTCGTGAATTGGTGCAGGTTTTTGATGAATTCAAGCTTCTATTTATACTATTAGCATCGACATATGATTCCTACACGTATTAAGGTGACACAGGGTGCAAAAACGACGCGTAATACGGCCAAACCTGGCCTGCAAGTCCACAAACGTGGCCAAAATCGCGACTAGAAAGTTTATGCTGTTGCTGTTGCTCCTCGCGTATCGCACAGGAGGGGTGGGTGTGGCTCGCGATACGCGAGCCACTGGTTTCCGGCCAGCTTTCATTTTTTTTACATTGTTCCCTTAGCTTTGGTTTATTACACTTTTAACACATAAACTTTTATCCTTTTATTATTTTATGTACCAAAACATTATGAGGCATATTTCTAATATTTTATAGGGTTTCTAAGGCTTGGGATTCGTAAGATAACATATATATACATTTATATATATTTTCTTTATTATTTGTTAATTTATGATTTAGCCCCTCAAACTTTACAATACTTATCATTTCATGTTATATATCACATTAGGATTCAATAACTTCTATTTCTATGACATATATGTTTATAGAATTTTTTGGATGTAACAACACAAATAAATGTGACCATATAATAACAATGATCACACTTTTGATATTTTAACGTGCTTGTTGCCACACTTTGGCAACGTGTATTGGGATAAAATATATGCTTTCAACAACCCTGTGACCATATAATACCAAAAGCCACACTTTTCTATTTTAACGTGTCCATTGCCACCCTTTGGCCACGTGCATTGGGACAAAATGTATGATTTCAGCAACCCATTTGGCCACTTTTTTTTTTCTAATATACGTGACTTAAACACAAATATACGTGACCATATAATACCAAAGGCACACTTTTGATATTTTTAACGTGTCCATTGCCACCTTTTGGCCACGTGTATAGGGACAAAATAAATGATTTCAGCAACCCATTTGGCTTTTTTTTTCTAATATAGGTGCTTAAAACACAAATATATGTGACCATATAATACCAAAGGCTAACGTGTCCATTGCCACCATTTGGTACACGTATTGGGACAAAATGTATGATTTTAGCAACCCATTTGGCCACTTTTTTTTTTCTAATATAGGTGGCTAAAACAAAAATCTACATGACCATATAATACCAAAGGCCACAATTTTGATAATTTTAACGTGTCTATTGCCACCCTTTTGGTCACGCATATTGGGACAAAATGTATGATTTCAGCAACCCATTTGGCCACTTTTTTTTTCTTTCTAATATAGGTGGCTAGAACACAAAGAAATGTGACCATATAATAACAATGGTCACACATTTGATATTTTTACATGGTCGTTGCCACACTTTGGCCACGCATTTTAGGATAAAATTTCTGCTTTCAACAACCCTTTGGCCACCATTTTTTTCTAATATAGGTGCTTAAAACACAAATATATGTAAACATATATTACAAAAAGCCACACTTTAGATATTTTAACGTGTCCATTGACACCCTTTGGCCACCCGCATTGGGACATTATGAATGATTTCAGCAACCCATTTAGCCATTTTTTTTTCTAATAAAGGTGGCTAAAACACAAATATATGTGACCATATAATACAAAAGGCCACAGTTTTAATATTTAACGTATCCATTTCCACTGTTTGGGATAAAATGTATGATTACAGCAACCCATTTGGCCATATTTTTTTCTAATATAGGTGGCTAAAACACAAATATATGTGACCATATAATACCAAAGGCAACACTTTTGATATTTTAACGTGCCCATTGCCACCCTTTGGCCACGCGTATTGGGACAAATGTATGATTCAGCAAACCATTTGGCCAAGTTTTTTCTAACATATGTGGCTAAAACACAAATATACGTGACCATATAATACCAAGGGCCAGACTTTTACTATTTTAACATGTCCATTGCCATTCTTTAGCCATGCGTATTGGGACAAAATGTATGATTTCAGCAACCCATTTGGCCATTTTTTTTTCTAATATTGTTGGATAAAACAATAATATATGTGACCATATAATGTAAAAGGCCACACATTTGATATTTTAACGTGTACATTGCCACCTTTTGGCCACCCGTATTGGGAAAAAAAGTATGATTTTAGCAACCCTTTTAGCCACGTGTATTGGGACAACAATGTATTGGGAAAAAAAGTATGATTTTGGCCCCGTGTATTGGGACAACAATGTATAATTTCAGCAATCCATTTGGCCACTTTTTTTTCTAATATAGGTGGCTAAAACACAAATATATGTGACCATATAATACAAAATGCGACACGTCTGATATTTAACGTGTCCATTGCCACCCTTTGGCCACACGTATTGGGACAAAATGTATGATTTCAGCAACCCATTTAACCACGTTTTTTTAAACATATGTGGTTAAAACACAAATATATGCTCTCAATAACACTTTAGCCACCTATTTTTTTCTAATATAGGTGGCTAAAACACAAATATATGTGACCATATAACACCAAAGGCACACTATTGATATTTTAACGTGTCCATTACCACCGTTTGGTACACGTATTGGGACAAAATGTATGATTTTAGCAACCCATTTGGCCTTTATTTCTTTTTTTCTAATATACGTGGCTAAAACAAAAATTTATGTGTCCATATAATACCAAAGGCCACAATTTTAATATTTTAACGTGTCTATTGCCACCATTTGGCCACGCGTATTGGGACAAAATATATGATTTCAACAACCCATTTGGCCCCTTTTATATTCTAATATAGATGCTAAAACACAGATATATGAGACCATTTAATATCAAGGGCCACACTTTTGATATTATAGCGTGTCCATTGCCACCCATTTGGCCACTTTTTTTTCTAATATAGGTGGCTAAAACACAAATATATGTGAACATATAATACAAAAAGCCACACTTTTGATATTTTAACGTGTCCATTGCCACCTTTTGGCCACCCGTATTGGAAAAAAATGTATGATTTCAACAACTCTTTTGGCCACGTTTTTTTAACATATGTGGCTAAAACACTAATATATGTGACCATATAATACCAAAAGCCACACTTTTACTATTTTAACATGTCCATTGCCATTCTTTGCCCACGCGTATTAGGACAAAATGAATGATTTCTGCAACCCATTAGGCCACGCGTATTGGGACAAAATGTATGATTTTTTAACAAGTCGATTACCACCTTTTGATTTTTTAACCAAAGGCCACATTTTTGATTTTTTAACAAGTCGATTACCACCTTTTGGCCACGCGTATTGGGACAAAATGTATGATTTCAGCAACCCATTTGGCCACTTTTTTTTTCTAATATAGGTGGCTAAAACATAAATATATGTGACTATATAATACAAAAGGCCACATTTTTTATATTTTAACGTGTCCATTGCCACCTTTTGGCCACCCGTATTGGGAAAAAATGTATGATTTCAGCCACTCTTTTGGCCACTTTTTTTTCTAATAATGGTGGCTAAAACACAAATATATGTGACCATATAATACAAAAGGCCACAGTTTTGATATTTAACGTGTCCATTGCCAACTTTTGGCCACCCGTATTGGGACAAAATGTATGATTACAGCAACCCATTTGGCCACTTTTCTTCTAATATAGGTGGCTAAAACACAAATATATGTGACCATATAATACTAAAGGCAACACTTTTGATATTTAACGTGTCCATTGCCACCCTTTGGCCACACATATTGGGACAAAATGTATGATTTCAGTAACCCATTTACCATTTTTTTTTCTAATATATGTGGCTTAAACACAAATATATGTGACCATATAATACCAAAGGCAACACTTTTAATATTTTAACGTGTCCATTGCCAACCTTTGGCCACGCGTATTGGGACAAAATATATATGATTAAGCAAGCCCTTTGGCCACTTTTTTCTAATATAGGTTGCTAAAACACAAATATATGTGACCATATAATAAAAAAGGCAACACTTTTTATATTTTACTGTCTCCATTGCCACCTTTTGGCCACCCGTATTGGAAAAAAATGTATGATTTCAGCAACTTTTTTGGCCATGTTTTTTTAACATATGTGGCTAAAACACAAATATATGTGACCATATAATACCAAAGGCCACACTTTTACTATTTTAACATGTCCATTGGCACCTTTTGGCCACCCGTATTGGAAAAAAATGTATGATTTCAGCAACTTTTTTGGGCATGTTTTTTTAACATATGTGGCTAAAACACAAATATATGTGACCATATAATACCAAAGGCCACACTTTTACTATTTTAACATGTCCATTGCCACTCTTTGGCCACGCGTATTGGGAAAAAATGAATGATTTCAGCAACCCATTTGGCCACTTTTTTTTTCTAATATAGGTGGCTAAAACATAAATATATGTGACTATATAATACAAAAGGCCACATTTTTTATATTTTAACGTGTCCATTGCCACCTTTTGGCCACCCGTATTGGGAAAAAATGTATGATTTCAACCACTCTTTTGGCCACTTTTTTTTCTAATAATGGTGGCTAAAACACAAATATATGTGACCATATAATACAAAAGGCCACAGTTTTGATATTTAACGTGTCCATTGCCAACTTTTGGCCACCCGTATTGGGACAAAATGTATGATTACAGCAACCCATTTGGCCACTTTTCTTCTAATATAGGTGGCTAAAACACAAATATATGTGACCATATAATACTAAAGGCAACACTTTTGATATTTTAACGTGTCCATTGCCACCCTTTCACCACGCGCATTGGGACAAAATGAATGAATTCAGCAACCCATTTGGCCAAATTTTTTTTTCTAATAAAGGTAGCTAAAACAGAAATATATGTGACCATATAATACAGCAGGCCACAGTTTTGATATATTATTGTGTCCATTACCACCTTTTGGCCACCCGTATTTGGACAAAATGTATGATTACAGCAACCCATTTGGCCACTTTTTTTTCTAATATAGGTGGCCAAAACACTAATATATGTGACCATATAATACAAAATGCCACACTTTTGATATTTAACGTGTCCATTGCCACCCTTTGGCCACACATATTGGGACAAAATGTATGATTTCAGTAACCCATTTACCATTTTTTTTCTAATATATGTGGCTTAAACACAAATATATGTGACCATATAATACCAAAGGCAACACTTTTAATATTTTAACGTGTCCATTGCCAACCTTTGGCCACACGTATTGGGACAAAATATATATGATTAAGCAACCCCTTTGGCCACTTTTTTCTAATATAGGTTGCTAAAACACAAATATATGTGACCATATAATAAAAAAGGCAACACTTTTTATATTTTACTGTCTCCATTGCCACCTTTTGGCCACCGGTATTGGAAAAAAATGTATGATTTCAGCAACTTTTTTGGCCATGTTTTTTTAACATATGTGGCTAAAACACAAATATATGTGACCATATAATACCAAAGGCCACACTTTTACTATTTTAACATGTCCATTGCCACTCTTTGGCCACGCGTATTGGGAAAAAATGAATGATTTCAGCAACCCATTTGGCCACTTTTTTTCTTTCTAATAAAGGTGGCTAAAACACAAATATATGTGACCATATAATTCCAAAGGCCACACTTTTACTATTTTAATATGTCTATTGCCACTCTTTGGCCACGCGTATTGGGACAAAATGTATGAAATTAGCAACCCATTTGGCCACATTTTTTTCTAATATAGTTGGCTAAAACACAACTATATGTGACCATATACTACCAAGGGTCACACTTTTGATAATTTATCGCGGTCATTGCCCCACTTTGGCCACGCGTATTGGGACAAAATATCTGCTCCCAAAAACCCTTTAGCCACCTTTTTTTTCCTAATATAAGTGGTTAAAAAACAAATATATGTGACCATATAATACCAAAGGTCACACTTTTGATATTTTAACGTGTCAATTGCCACCCTTTGGCCACACGCATTGGGACAAAATGTATGATTTCAGCAACCCATTTGGCCACTTTTTTTTTAATATACGTGACTAAAATACAAATATACGTGACCATACAATACCAAAAGCCACACTTTTGATATTTTAATGTGTCCATTACCACCTTTTGGCCACGCGTATAGGGACAAAATGTATGATTTCAGCTACCCATTTGGCCACTTTTTTTTCTAATATAGGTGGCTAAAACACAAATATATGTGACCATATAATACCAAAGGCAACACTTTTGATATTTTAACATGTCCATTGCCACCCTTTGGCCACGCGTATTGGGACAAAATGTATTATTCAGCAACCTATTTGGCCACTTTTTTTTCTAATGTAGGTGGCTAAAACACAAATATATGTGACCATATAATACCAAAGGCCACACTTTTGATATTTTAACGTGTCCATTGCCACCTTTTGGACACTCGTATTGGGAAAAAATGTATGATTTCAGCAACCCTTTTGGCCACGTTTTTTCTAAGATATGTGGCTAAAACACAAATATATGTGACCATATAATACCAAATTCCACACTTTTACTATTTTAACATGTCCATTACCACACTTTGGCCACGCGTTTTGGGACAAAATATATGTGATTTAGCAACCCATTTGGCCAACCTTTTTTTTCTATTATAGGTGGCTAAAACACAAATATATGTGACCATATAATACAAAAGACCACACTTTTTATATTTTAACGTGTCCATTGCCACCTTTTGGCCACCCGTATTGGGAAAAAATGTATGATTTCAGCAACTCTTTTGGCCACGTTTTTTTAACATATGTGGCTAAAACACAAATATATGTGACCATATAATACCAAAAGCCACACTTTTACTATTTTAACATGTCCATTGCCATTCTTTGCCCACGCGTATTAGGACAAAATGAATGATTTCAGCAACCCATTTGGCCACTTTTTTCTAATAAAGGAGGATAAAACACAAATATATGTGACCATATAATACAAAAGGCCACATTTTGATATTTAACGTGTCCATTGCCAACTTTTGGCCACCCGTATTGGGACAAAATGTATGATTACAGCAACCCATTTGGCCACTTTTTTTCTAATATAGGTGGCTAAAACACAAATATATGTGACCATATAATATTAAAGGCAACACTTTTGATATTTTAACGTGTCCATTGCCACCCTTTCACCACGCGCATTGGGACAAAATGAATGAATTCAGCAACCCATTTGGCCAATTTTTTTTTCTAATAAAGGTAGCTAAAACAGAAATATATGTGACCATATAATACAGCAGGCCACAGTTTTGATATATTATTGTGTCCATTACCACCTTTTGGCCACCCGTATTTGGACAAAATGTATGATTACAGCAACCCATTTGGCCACTTTTTTTTCTAATATAGGTGGCCAAAACACTAATATATGTGACCATATAATACAAAATGCCACACTTTTGATATTTAACGTGTCCATTGCCACCCTTTGGCCACACATATTGGGACAAAATGTATGATTTCAGTAACCCATTTACCATTTTTTTTCTAATATATGTGGCTTAAACACAAATATATGTGACCATATAATACCAAAGGCAACACTTTTAATATTTTAACGTGTCCATTGCCAACCTTTGGCCACACGTATTGGGACAAAATATATATGATTAAGCAACCCCTTTGGCCACTTTTTTCTAATATAGGTTGCTAAAACACAAATATATGTGACCATATAATAAAAAAGGCAACACTTTTTATATTTTACTGTCTCCATTGCCACCTTTTGGCCACCGGTATTGGAAAAAAATGTATGATTTCAGCAACTTTTTTGGCCATGTTTTTTTAACATATGTGGCTAAAACACAAATATATGTGACCATATAATACCAAAGGCCACACTTTTACTATTTTAACATGTCCATTGCCACTCTTTGGCCACGCGTATTGGGAAAAAATGAATGATTTCAGCAACCCATTTGGCCACTTTTTTTCTTTCTAATAAAGGTGGCTAAAACACAAATATATGTGACCATATAATTCCAAAGGCCACACTTTTACTATTTTAATATGTCTATTGCCACTCTTTGGCCACGCGTATTGGGACAAAATGTATGAAATTAGCAACCCATTTGGCCACATTTTTTTCTAATATAGTTGGCTAAAACACAACTATATGTGACCATATACTACCAAGGGTCACACTTTTGATAATTTATCGCGGTCATTGCCCCACTTTGGCCACGCGTATTGGGACAAAATATCTGCTCCCAAAAACCCTTTGGCCACCTTTTTTTTCCTAATATAAGTGGTTAAAAAACAAATATATGTGACCATATAATACCAAAGGTCACACTTTTGATATTTTAACGTGTCAATTGCCACCCTTTGGCCACACGCATTGGGACAAAATGTATGATTTCAGCAACCCATTTGGCCACTTTTTTTTTAATATACGTGACTAAAATACAAATATACGTGACCATACAATACCAAAAGCCACACTTTTGATATTTTAATGTGTCCATTACCACCTTTTGGCCACGCGTATAGGGACAAAATGTATGATTTCAGCTACCCATTTGGCCACTTTTTTTTCTAATATAGGTGGCTAAAACACAAATATATGTGACCATATAATACCAAAGGCAACACTTTTGATATTTTAACATGTCCATTGCCACCCTTTGGCCACGCGTATTGGGACAAAATGTATTATTCAGCAACCTATTTGGCCACTTTTTTTTCTAATGTAGGTGGCTAAAACACAAATATATGTGACCATATAATACCAAAGGCCACACTTTTGATATTTTAACGTGTCCATTGCCACCTTTTGGACACTCGTATTGGGAAAAAATGTATGATTTCAGCAACCCTTTTGGCCACGTTTTTTCTAAGATATGTGGCTAAAACACAAATATATGTGACCATATAATACCAAATTCCACACTTTTACTATTTTAACATGTCCATTACCACACTTTGGCCACGCGTTTTGGGACAAAATATATGTGATTTAGCAACCCATTTGGCCAACCTTTTTTTTCTATTATAGGTGGCTAAAACACAAATATATGTGACCATATAATACAAAAGACCACACTTTTTTATATTTTAACGTGTCCATTGCCACCTTTTGGCCACCCGTATTGGGAAAAAATGTATGATTTCAGCAACTCTTTTGGCCACGTTTTTTTAACATATGTGGCTAAAACACAAATATATGTGACCATATAATACCAAAAGCCACACTTTTACTATTTTAACATGTCCATTGCCATTCTTTGCCCACGCGTATTAGGACAAAATGAATGATTTCAGCAACCCATTTGGCCACTTTTTTCTAATAAAGGAGGATAAAACACAAATATATGTGACCATATAATACAAAAGGCCACATTTTGATATTTAACGTGTCCATTGCCAACTTTTGGCCACCCGTATTGGGACAAAATGTATGATTACAGCAACCCATTTGGCCACTTTTTTTCTAATATAGGTGGCTAAAACACAAATATATGTGACCATATAATATTAAAGGCAACACTTTTGATATTTTAACGTGTCCATTGCCACCCTTTCACCACGCGCATTGGGACAAAATGAATGAATTCAGCAACCCATTTGGCCAATTTTTTTTTCTAATAAAGGTAGCTAAAACAGAAATATATGTGACCATATAATACAGCAGGCCACAGTTTTGATATATTAATGTGTCCATTACCACCTTTTGGCCACCCGTATTGGGACAAAATGTATGATTACAGCAACCCATTTGGCCACTTTTTTTTTCTAATATAGGTGGCCAAAACACTAATATATGTGACCATATAATAAAAAATGCCACACTTTTGATATTTAACGTGTCCATTGCCACCCTTTGGCCACACATATTGGGACAAAATGTATGATTTCAGTAACCCATTTACCATCTTTTTTCTAATATATGTGGCCTAAACACAAATATATGTGACCATATAATACCAAAGGCAACACTTTTAATATTTTGACGTGTCCATTGCCAACCTTTGGCCACGCGTATTGAGACAAAATATATATGATTAAGCAAACCCTTTGGCCACTTTTTTCTAATATAGGTTGCTAAAACACAAATATATGTGACCATATAATAAAAAAGGCAACACTTTTTATATTTTACTGTGTCCATTGCCACCTTTTGGCCACCCGTATTGGAAAAAAAATGTATGATTTCAGCAACTTTTTTGGCCATGTTTTTTTTAACATATGTGGCTAAAACATAAATATATGTGACCATATAATACCAAAGGCCACACTTTTACTATTTTAACATGTCCATTGCCACTCTTTGGCCACGCGTATTGGGAAAAAATGAATGATTTCAGCAACCCATTTGGCCACTTTTTTTCTTTCTAATAAAGGTGGCTAAAACACAAATATATGTGACCATATAATTCCAAAGGCCACACTTTTACTATTTTAATATGTCCATTGCCACTCTTTGGCCACGCGTATTGGGAAAAAATAAATGATTTCAGCAACCCATTTGGCCACTTTTTTTCTTTCTAATAAAGGTGGCTAAAACACAAGTATATGTGACCATATAATTCCAAAGGCCACACTTTTACTATTTTAATATGTCTATTGCCACTCTTTGGCCACGCGTATTGGGACAAAATGTATGAAATTAGCAACCCATTTGGCCACATTTTTTTCTAATATAGTTGGCTAAAACACAACTATATGTGACCATATACTACCAAGGGTCACACTTTTGATAATTTATCGCGGTCATTGCCCCACTTTGGCCACGCGTATTGGGACAAAATATCTGCTCCCAAAAACCCTTTGGCCACCTTTTTTTTCCTAATATAAGTGGTTAAAAAACAAATATATGTGACCATATAATACCAAAGGTCACACTTTTGATATTTTAACGTGTCAATTGCCACCCTTTGGCCACACGCATTGGGACAAAATGTATGATTTCAGCAACCCATTTGGCCACTTTTTTTTTAATATACGTGACTAAAATACAAATATACGTGACCATACAATACCAAAAGCCACACTTTTGATATTTTAATGTGTCCATTACCACCTTTTGGCCACGCGTATAGGGACAAAATGTATGATTTCAGCTACCCATTTGGCCACTTTTTTTTCTAATATAGGTGGCTAAAACACAAATATATGTGACCATATAATACCAAAGGCAACACTTTTGATATTTTAACATGTCCATTGCCACCCTTTGGCCACGCGTATTGGGACAAAATGTATTATTCAGCAACCTATTTGGCCACTTTTTTTTCTAATGTAGGTGGCTAAAACACAAATATATGTGACCATATAATACCAAAGGCCACACTTTTGATATTTTAACGTGTCCATTGCCACCTTTTGGACACTCGTATTAGGAAAAAATGTATGATTTCAGCAACCCTTTTGGCCACGTTTTTTCTAAGATATGTGGCTAAAACACAAATATATGTGACCATATAATACCAAATTCCACACTTTTACTATTTTAACATGTCCATTACCACACTTTGGCCACGCGTTTTGGGACAAAATATATGTGATTTAGCAACCCATTTGGCCAACCTTTTTTTTCTATTATAGGTGGCTAAAACACAAATATATGTGACCATATAATACAAAAGACCACACTTTTTATATTTTAACGTGTCCATTGCCACCTTTTGGCCACCCGTATTGGGAAAAAATGTATGATTTCAGCAACTCTTTTGGCCACGTTTTTTTAACATATGTGGCTAAAACACAAATATATGTGACCATATAATACCAAAAGCCACACTTTTACTATTTTAACATGTCCATTGCCATTCTTTGCCCACGCGTATTAGGACAAAATGAATGATTTCAGCAACCCATTTGGCCACTTTTTTCTAATAAAGGAGGATAAAACACAAATATATGTGACCATATAATACAAAAGGCCACATTTTGATATTTAACGTGTCCATTGCCAACTTTTGGCCACCCGTATTGGGACAAAATGTATGATTACAGCAACCCATTTGGCCACTTTTTTTCTAATATAGGTGGCTAAAACACAAATATATGTGACCATATAATATTAAAGGCAACACTTTTGATATTTTAACGTGTCCATTGCCACCCTTTCACCACGCGCATTGGGACAAAATGAATGAATTCAGCAACCCATTTGGCCAATTTTTTTTTCTAATAAAGGTAGCTAAAACAGAAATATATGTGACCATATAATACAGCAGGCCACAGTTTTGATATATTAATGTGTCCATTACCACCTTTTGGCCACCCGTATTGGGACAAAATGTATGATTACAGCAACCCATTTGGCCACTTTTTTTTTCTAATATAGGTGGCCAAAACACTAATATATGTGACCATATAATAAAAAATGCCACACTTTTGATATTTAACGTGTCCATTGCCACCCTTTGGCCACACATATTGGGACAAAATGTATGATTTCAGTAACCCATTTACCATTTTTTTTCTAATATATGTGGCCTAAACACAAATATATGTGACCATATAATACCAAAGGCAACACTTTTAATATTTTGACGTGTCCATTGCCAACCTTTGGCCACGCGTATTGAGACAAAATATATATGATTAAGCAAATCCTTTGGCCACTTTTTTCTAATATAGGTTGCTAAAACACAAATATATGTGACCATATAATAAAAAAGGCAACACTTTTTATATTTTACTGTGTCCATTGCCACCTTTTGGCCACCCGTATTGGAAAAAAATGTATGATTTCAGCAACTTTTTTGGCCATGTTTTTTTAACATATGTGGCTAAAACATAAATATATGTGACCATATAATACCAAAGGCCACACTTTTACTATTTTAACATGTCCATTGCCACTCTTTGGCCACGCGTATTGGGAAAAAATGAATGATTTCAGCAACCCATTTGGCCACTTTTTTTCTTTCTAATAAAGGTGGCTAAAACACAAATATATGTGACCATATAATTCCAAAGGCCACACTTTTACTATTTTAATATGTCCATTGCCACTCTTTGGCCACGCGTATTGGGAAAAAATAAATGATTTCAGCAACCCATTTGGCCACTTTTTTTCTTTCTAATAAAGGTGGCTAAAACACAAGTATATGTGACCATATAATTCCAAAGGCCACACTTTTACTATTTTAATATGTCTATTGCCACTCTTTGGCCACGCGTATTGGGACAAAATGTATGAAATTAGCAACCCATTTGGCCACATTTTTTTCTAATATAGTTGGCTAAAACACAACTATATGTGACCATATACTACCAAGGGTCACACTTTTGATAATTTATCGCGGTCATTGCCCCACTTTGGCCACGCGTATTGGGACAAAATATCTGCTCCCAAAAACCCTTTGGCCACCTTTTTTTTCCTAATATAAGTGGTTAAAAAACAAATATATGTGACCATATAATACCAAAGGTCACACTTTTGATATTTTAACGTGTCAATTGCCACCCTTTGGCCACACGCATTGGGACAAAATGAATGATTTCAGCAACCCATTTGGCCACTTTTTTTTTAATATACGTGACTAAAATACAAATATACGTGACCATACAATACCAAAAGCCACACTTTTGATATTTTAATGTGTCCATTACCACCTTTTGGCCACGCGTATAGGGACAAAATGTATGATTTCAGCTACCCATTTGGCCACTTTTTTTTCTAATATAGGTGGCTAAAACACAAATATATGTGACCATATAATACCAAAGGCAACACTTTTGATATTTTAACATGTCCATTGCCACCCTTTGGCCACGCGTATTGGGACAAAATGTATTATTCAGCAACCTATTTGGCCACTTTTTTTTCTAATGTAGGTGGCTAAAACACAAATATATGTGACCATATAATACCAAAGGCCACACTTTTGATATTTTAACGTGTCCATTGCCACCTTTTGGACACTCGTATTGGGAAAAAATGTATGATTTCAGCAACCCTTTTGGCCACGTTTTTTCTAAGATATGTGGCTAAAACACAAATATATGTGACCATATAATACCAAATTCCACACTTTTACTATTTTAACATGTCCATTACCACACTTTGGCCACGCGTTTTGGGACAAAATATATGTGATTTAGCAACCCATTTGGCCAACCTTTTTTTTCTATTATAGGTGGCTAAAACACAAATATATGTGACCATATAATACAAAAGACCACACTTTTTATATTTTAACGTGTCCATTGCCACCTTTTGGCCACCCGTATTGGGAAAAAATGTATGATTTCAGCAACTCTTTTGGCCACGTTTTTTTAACATATGTGGCTAAAACACAAATATATGTGACTATATAATACCAAAAGCCACACTTTTACTATTTTAACATGTCCATTGCCATTCTTTGCCCACGCGTATTAGGACAAAATGAATGATTTCAGCAACCCATTTGGCCACTTTTTTCTAATAAAGGAGGATAAAACACAAATATATGTGACCATATAATACAAAAGGCCGCAGTTTTGATATTTTACGTGTCCATTGCCAACTTTTGGCCACCCGTATTGGGACAAAATGTATGATTACAGCAACGCATTTGGCCAATTTTTTTCTAATATAGGTGGCTAAAACACAAATATATGTGACCATATAATACCAAAGGCAACACTTTTGATATTTTAACGTGTCCATTGCCACCCTTTGGCCACGTGTATTGGGACAAAATGTATGATTCAGAAAACCATTTGGCAACGTTTTCCTATTATAGATGGCTAAAACACAAATATATGTGACCATATAATACAAAAGGCCACACTTTTGATATTTAACGTGTCAATTGCCACCCTTTGGCCACACGTATTGGGACAAAATGTATGATTTCAGTAACCCATTTACCACTTTTTTTTTCTAATATAGGTGGCCTAAACACAGATATATGTGACCATATAATACCAAAGGCAACACTTTTAATATTTTAATGTGTCCATTGCCACCCTTTAGCCACGCGTATTGGGACAAAATATATATGATTAAGCAACCCATTTGGCCACTTTTGTTCTAATATAGGTGGCTAAAACACAAATATATGTGACTATATAATAAAAAATGCCACACTTTTTTATATTTTAACGTGTCGACCCCACCCCCAACTCTAGCTGAGAAGCACCCTCCATCCACTTCCCCTTTTCCGTGTGCCCAAAAGCCCGACCGCCCGGTTTATGAGCCCATTTCCGATTCTCTTACCCAATCTCATGAGAAGCAAGCCCAGCAGTCCCTACCTTAAAATGTCCCCAGACAGCCAGCCCTCACGAGGCTGCTAGCATTGCTAAATGCTCCCCCACGAAACAAGCTCTCCCGAATACGACAGATGCGGAAGTGGGGAAGCCGGAAGTGGCTAAAGAAGTCGGAGGAAGATTAGTCTTCTGGGAATTGGCAACATTGACAGAAAGGGGAAAGGGTAGGAATACACTTTTTTAGGTGTAGCTATACTAAATTGGCCTAACCTTTGGTTCCCGTAACCAAGTTTTTCTTTATCATTCCTTATGCACTTTTTCTTACTTCATCCATACTTTTTTACTTTTTATGAAGTGTGGAGCAAACGGCGCCCCCTACTTCTACTTCTAACTAAAGGCGAAGAGCCGGCATTGCAAGCAAATAGAGAGCCTCCGCTGGTTGCGAGCCGGAAAGCGTACCGGCAGTTTGAGTCGCAAAAGGGCCGCTTGCTTAACTTCATTTTTCTATATTATAAAAGAATATTATATATATATATAGAATAAATATACATGTCCGTTCTAGTGCTGAATATCTGTTCTCGTAATCCATGAACTCCTAAATGGCTTTCACCTTATCGGGATACATCTCACTCATCTTCTGCACAGGCTACACCATGACTGTTCCCAACGACCGGAACAGTGACACATGCACAGTTTCTTGGGCGCATTACCTAGGAAGAGTGGCTGGCTGCCTCATCTTGAAAGCCATTAATGACTCTTATTCCTACCCAACGGATCAACCGCAGAGCTCCGGGCCAACCCTTACCAGTGATTCTCGCCTCCCCTACCATTCTGTCCTTCCAGGAGGAGATGGATGAATGGAAAGCAAGTAAACAGGAAAGCTAGACTAAGGTCCTTAACCAGGGGTTGGAAGCCCTATTTTCAAGGGGTGATGGGAGGTGAGTTCGGGTATGACCTGGGTATGGCTTCAGTATGATTCTAACAGGTCCTACTCTGATCTCACTCTCAAGCTATTCTCTTTATAGACAGCGACTCCCTCCCTAGACTGCTATTATCTCTCTACACTGCATTGATCCTAAGATACCTTATTAGTAACTCAACTCAAATGCCATAACTCCCTTCAGGTTTAAAGGCGCAAAGAAAGAAACTTCTTAACAAGGCCTTAACTACTAACATTATATAAACCATATGCAATACTAGAACCTAACTCGAAAAACCTGGAATATAAAACTCTTCTTTAAACATCCTAAATTCACCTTTCAAAAAAGTTTTTCAGCTAAAAAAGATAGATTAAGTTTGTGTTCAGTGGTACCTTTTCCCTTCCATGTTAATAGTGGAAATAATGCAAGAAAATAAATGAAAAAATGAGAAAAAGGTATCGGATTTACGTCGGCAGGGGGTTCCTGTAGAAGCATATTCTTATGCTATGTTGTGTCTCGTGTATTGTATCTATATTAGAGCATATGTGTGTGTGACTATGAGAGCAGCGGACCAGTTGGTCCTGCGTACCAAATGGTCCGCCCGGACCAGATGGTCCGGACATGGTTCGCAACTCATTTAGTCGTACCTATAAATAGGTAACTTGTGTAGAATGTTTAGATCTTCTTGCCATATCTACATTTCTGTGTGTGTGCTCTCAAGTCTTCATCAATACAAATCACGTTTGTATTTACTTTTGATCTCATTTCATCTCGTTATCACTCGATTAGCAAACGATCCATCGCTCCTTGCGTCTACAAGTGGTATCAGAGCTATCTGGTTCCATTTGCTGATCATATTCTGTGATTTTAGAGAGTTTTAGAGAGAGAAAGTGTGGGGTTCTTACATTTTTCATCAAATTCTTCCAATTCCGAGTGTTTCTATGGTGAAAAATGATTTTCGAGTGTTCCTATAGTGTTTGCGCACCTTCGTGATTCAAGTTTCAGTCAAAATCATCAGAAATTCAAAAAAATCAGTTCATTCTGCATGAAACTCGACTGGTCCGCCCGATGATCGTTCTGGTCCGCCATTTGGTCCGCTAGGCAATATTCATCGAGCTGGTCCATGGCGGTTATCGCGTACCATTTTGATCCGCTGGAAAATCTGGTCCGCCGTACCAGTTTTTGGTCCGTCGTACCACATCTGATCCCAGGTATATTCTGGTCCGCTGAGGTATAATCTGATCCGCTGAATCGTAGTTTGATCCGCTATTTGAACTGATCCAGGTTTTGGTCCGCTGAAAGTGATCTGGTCCGTTGAAAGTGTTTTGGTCCGCTGGCAGAAAAGTGTTCATCACTAAAACTGACGTAACTTGAGAACCGTAAAGAGTTATGGAACCCAATAACAGTCAAAACGTTCGTCTCGACGAGATCTGGGACTTGTACCCGCCTAAGGCCAGTACCGTCCAGTTTTGACCCACTAAATTCGCTTGGAAGACCTCCGTTTTTTAGTTTGAAGTTTTTGAGGTGTCATATTTCGGAAAATATGTCATATTTTCAAGCATTTTCCGCGATTCAAAACACGATGCAAGCTATCATTAACTATGATAATGAAATAGGAACAAGTCAGAAAGTTCCGAAATTGCTCAGATTGGAAGATTATCATAGTTGGGTGAAGTGATTCAATGCATATGTTGGTGCTAATGATGTTGATTTTTGGATATCTTACAATAATCTATACGAGTATCCAACAGGAACAAATGGAAGGCCAGTTTTGCAACAAAGTCTTACCGGTGAGCAAAAGAAGGCATATCAAGCAGAACAAAAAGCTTATGGTGCTTTAGCGATGGCATTACCTTCAGACTTATTACATCAATTTTCTGCGTATACTTCTGCAAAAGAGTTGTGGGATGCAATTCAGAAACGTTGTGAAGGTAATGATCAATTCAAGAAAAGTAAACAAAAGGTTCTAAAGAAAGAACTCGACAATTTCAAGCATTATCCAAATGAGAATATTTCAAAGCTTATCACTCGGTTTTCACATTTATTAAGTGAAATGGCTTTAATTGGCATCAAAAAGGAAGAAGCTGATCTGAAAGAGAAGATACTAGAGGTTTTACCTAAAAAATGGGAAAACTATGTAATGATGATTACTCATGATAAAGAATTTTCAGGGCTGTCATTCATCAATTTGATTGAGCAGATACAAGCAAGAGATATGGAGTTGAGTGTCAACAAATCCATGCCTGCACAAGTACAGAATCCAGCTGCATATCGTGGTGAAAATGATTCTACCATAAATGCTAAAAAGTCAAACATTTTCAGTGAAGGTCCTCCTACTGCATTTCTTGCTGGAAAAACTGAGAGTTATGGTGATTCTCCAGTTTGTACTTTTACAAGTCCAAACCGATCATCAAAGTCTACAATTCCTGATAAGGCATCTGAAGATCTAGCTTCATTGTTATCTGCCTTTATATCATCGTCAAATGGTTCAATTTTTGGGAAACTGGGAGAAGTTGATTTGGTTGCAAATGATTTAAGTGAGTTGGATGATGATCATTTGAATGAGTTAGATTTACATTGGCAATTTGCTATGACTGTTGAAAGAGGAAAGAGAAACATGAAGAAACATGGTAAACAATCTTTTCTTCCAGGAGGAAAACTTTTGGATAAATCCAAAGTTAGGTGTTTCAAATGTTCACAAATTGGACATTTTGCTCGTGAATGTAAAAATCCAAAAACATCCGTATCTTCGTCCTCAACAAACAATTCAAATGCACAAGCATTGATTTCACAAAATGTTGAAGGATATGATTGGGAAAAGGATATGGCAATTATTGAAGAGAGACAAAATCAGCTAGCATTAAAGGCAAGTCAAAATCCAGAGAGTTCTACTTCTAGTTTTGATGTTACTACAAAGTCTATTTACAAAACGTCACCTGCTATGGTGTATAATTCGTATCTAAAGAAATATGTTAAGTTGTATCCTGATGAATCTGCACTTATTGCCGAAATTGATTCTGATTCAGATACTAGTTCATGTGAAACAACAGTGGAAACTGATACTGTAGGAGTTACTAAGGGGGTACAAAAGAATTGTGAAGCATGTGTTGTTGCAAATGACAAATTTGAAACTTTGTTGAAAGATTATGGGTTGCTAAATGAAGAACTCAAAGCTGTGATAGCTGCTTTGGAATGTTCAAAACAAAGATGTGCTGATTTAGAAAAAGTCAATTCAGAGTTGGTGCAAGAAAAGGATAACTAGGTTACTAAATATGAGAATGAAAAAGTTGCTCATCTTGATGCAGTTAAAGATTTTGAGAATCTATTTGAAAAGAGCTATCATGTTCAACAAAAGTATGAAAAAGCAAATGCGATTGCTGTTGAAGCTGCAGATAAAGTTTTAGAGCTTCAAGAAGAACTTTCAAAGCTTCGAGATGAAAATGTTCAGATGCGTGAAAAGAATGACATTTTAACAAAAGATGTTGCTTATTTTACTAAGAAGTGGGAGAAGGTTCATGCTGAGCTAATGGAGTTATGTGATACCAAAAGGCAACTGAAGGCTGAATACAATGAATTATCAGATGACTTTATTGGTACTCAGAAAGATTTGTTGGCTGCTCAAGTCAAAATATCTGAGTTAAAAGTTGAAATTCTTGCTCTTCAAAAGCAAGTAAAGAATTCAGCTATGTCTCCTACATTACTGAATTACATTTACAATCAGGAAAAGAGTGACGAAAGTGTGAAAGAAGAGGAATTACATTTTGTTCCAGCTCTAGTGATTATATTAAATCCTCCATTTGTGTCACTTGATCCAAGAGCTGAATTGCAAGATTATTCTAAATTTGCAACTCCAGCAAAGAAGAAGAAAAACAAATCTGAGAAAAAGGGGAAGAAGTTAGGTGAAGCTCCGAAGTTTATATCAAATTCCAAATTTTTGGAAACTGAACAGGTATGTGAGAAAGTGGTTTCAGCTCCTACATCTGCTGATGAAGAAGACAAAACGTTGATTCAGGATAACAAATTGTGAGATATTAAATCTAAGTTCACTAGCGCAGCTAAAGAACGAAATGTTCCAGAATCTTCGTCGAGTTCTTCACAGGTTCCTAGTTACAAACACAAAGGGTTGGGGTATGTTGTTAAAGACGAACCAGTTCATCATTCATAGAAGCAGATGAAGAAGAAGGCTCCAGTTCCTAAGAATCAATCAAAGCAGAAGAAACAAACGGTGTTCAAATCAAAGGATGTTGATTACTATTCTGGAGGATCTTCTTATAGTTCTGGTTATTCTTCACGAAGTCTACCTCCAAGGTATGATTCTTCAGACGATTTCTTTGATTCCTTTGGTTCAGAAAATATTTTTGGTTATCATGATGTGTTCAAACAGGACAAGAGAAATCTGAAGAATTTTGTTGATAAAAATCAAATTTTTGAATCAAATCTGGGTAGTAGTTCCCTTAATGTTTTTCACAGGAAGTGTTATGCATGTCGTAAACCAGGACATCTTGCTGCTCAATGTCCTACGAATTCGAGTACTGACGCTTATGTGAACAAAACTGCTAAATATGTGGATTTAAATGGTCATATTTTTGATGAACCACAATCATTCAGGTCCCAATCAGCTAGTAAGCCGTCTTGGGCAAAGACGCAAGTTGATCATTTTGTGGATTCATTGAACAGTTTTCAATCGCCACTGATGTGGAAACCACGAGCTGTTTCATTGACAAACAAAGACCATGTTGAAGACACCGGGCGACCCGAGGCTGTTGACTCGGGCCGATCCCAAAATCACTAACGTTTTATATGGTATCTGCAGGTTTCTTCAAGAAGACCTATTATGCGTGTGTTGCTAGTAGTGAAGAACTTGCCTAATTTAGTGTTTCAACAACATATCATTTTCAAATGTTTTTCAACCGATTTTTTCAAAACTAAAACTGCAAAGTGTCAGTGTTGGTCGATCAATTTTCTTTCTTGTTCATATTTTTAGGGGGAGAAAATTGAAAATTCAAAAAATAGTGTTTGTTTGAATTTTAGGGGGAGAAATTGGAAAATATAAAAAAATGAAAATGAAAAATTGAGAAATTGATCCGACATAAACGAGAAATGATAGTACATCAGCATATATGTTATGTGCCATGGATAAACTAAGTCTAAAGGCTGTGGGTACTTGCATAATCTGTGAATTTGCATGACTAATCTGATATCTGCAAGTAAGATATAAACATAAAGCTTGCCTGATGATCTTTGGTTATTTGCTTCTTGATGAATGCTGTGTGATGATTCCAAAAATAGAATAAAGAGATATCTTGATGAATGCATGTTTTCATTTTGCAAAAATTTCAACTTGTTTGATTTTCTTTATTTTGTCAAACGATCGGCCTTTCTCTGCGTATCGAAAGATCGACCTGATTGGTGTTCGTTTGACGTTCTGCTTTATTTTCTTTGGTGTTTCGTATAATCCATCGGACTTTCTTTGCGTGTACGGGAGTACCAACCTGATTGTTGTTGGATTATACAATTTCTGATTTATTTTTATATTTCTTATTTTCCTAAACAATCGGACTTTCTCTGCGTGCTCACAAGGCCGACCTGATTGTTGTTTGTTTAGGGTTCTGCTTTATTTTTGCATGACTCATCAAGGATGATTAAATCTCTAAGAAAGTTGGTTTTATATGATAAATATGATGATTTGCCAGTATTTCTGATAGAGTGGAGGCCGAGTTATCAGTGCATGATAAAATTACCTTAAGCATATCTGAAAACGATAAAAAATGATTGGTGCATGCTGAAATAAACATAAATGTTGTATTTGCGATTATCTTGGCTTGCATGCTGATTAAGACCGAAATTGAAATGTGCTAGATGCGTTATGTCTTATATGATCTCGTGTCGTGATCTTTCTCGCAAAATACCAAAAATAGAGTGTAATTTTGTATTGCATTTATATTTTGATTTTAGTATAATTCAAAAAGATTTTTGGTGTGTTTTAGCATAACTTTTAAAAATCAAAAAAGATTTTAGGTGTGTTTTGATCTAAAGTTTCTAAAAGCCAAAAAGATTTTATTTCTTAGTTGTTTTCGATTGATCAACACTTGATACAAAATCAAAATTTCAAAATCAATATCTTGGATTCTCAAAGAGAAATTTTGCACCAAGATTAAATTATTTTTGGAAATTTAAAGAAAATCCGCACTTTTGTCTTCTAAAGTTGCAGGTTTTTGTGTGTCAAGACTCAAGCATGGTGAAAGGGGGAGTTTGCTATATCTTTCACAAGTGGATCTTGAAGGTCAAAGATTTATTCAAGAATGATCCAACCATGCAAGCTCTATTTCTGACAAGATTTCAAGTTGACGATCGGATGCAACATTGTTGAAGATTGAAGACTAGAGATTTAGTTAGAAAAGATACACTACACGTTAAGGGGAAGTTTGTAGAAGCATATTCTTATGCTACGTCGTGTCTCGTGTATTGTATCTATATTAGAGCATATGTGTGTGTGACTATAAGGGCAGCGGACCAGTTGGTCCTGCGTACCAAATGGTCCGCCCGGACCAGATGGTCCGGACATGGTTCGCAGCTCATTTAGTCGTACCTATAAATAGGTGACTTGTGTAGAATGTTTAGATCTTCTTGCCATATTTTACATTTCTGTGTGTGTTTCTGTGTGTGTGCTCTCAAGTCATCATCAATAAAAATCACGTTTGTATTTACTTTTGATCTCATTTCATCTCGTTATCACTCGATTAGCAAACGATCCATCGCTCCTTGCGTCTACAGTTCCTATTAAGTCTTTCCTCCATACGGCTTATCCTAGTGAGTTTTATGGACCCACTAGACCAGAAGCTTCTCAAGCTCAAGCATTAACGTGGGATCCGCTCAAGGGCCCACCGGTTTAGGTAAATATTTAATGCGTTCCCCGACCGGTGAAGTCATTTTTGGGGGAGAAACTATGCGTTTTTGGGATTTGCGTGCTCCTTGGTTAGAACCTCTAAGGGGTCCAAATGGGTTGGACTTGAGTCGGCTGAAAAAAGACATACAACCTTGGCAAGAACGTCGTTCTGCCGAATATATGACTCATGCTCCTTTAGGTTCTTTAAATTCTATGGGTGGAGTAGCTACCGAGATCTGCAGTCAATTATGTGTCTCCTAGAAGTTGGTTAGCTACTTCTCATTTTGTTCTAGGATTCTTCTTCTTCGTAGGGCATTTGTGGCACGCAGGAAGGCTCGGAAAGTATTAAAGCACATTTCTTCCTCAAGCTGTCGATTGTGTCAGTCGGAAGTGCATACGATGGATCAGCTTCCTCTACCTAGGTACGGATTGGATGCTCCTCCTGCTCGGGCAGGACTCTCAGACGGCTATGATCGGACAATAGAGTATGTAAGATATAGCTCGTCCCTCTTAGGCTTAACAAGATGGGGTTCGGATGAGAACAGATCTCGCTAATCCAGTCTATTCTATTTTGAATAGTCCAGGTAGTTGACACAGGATCGGATCCTCTGTCTTTGCCTGAAACTTTCACTGTCTGTCAAAAGAATAGCTGAACTACTACATTGATTCGGCGGATCTAACATTGCCACCTTTTGGCCACCCATATTGGGAAAAATGTATGATTTCAGCAACTCTTTTGGCCACGTTTTTTTCTAACATATGTGGCTAAAACATAAATATATACGACCATATAATACCAAAGGCCACACTTTTACTATTTTAACATGTCCATTGCCACTCTTTGGCCACGTGTATTGGGACAAAATATATGATTTCAACAACCCATTTGGCCACTTTTTTTTTCTAAAATATTGGTGGCTAAAACACAAATATATGTGACCATATAATGCAAAAGGCCACACTTTTGATATTTTAACATGTCCATTGCCACCTTTTGGCCACCCGTATTGGGAAAAAAAAGTATGATTTTAGCAACCCTTTTGGCCACTTTTTTTTTAACATATGTGCTAAACACACAAATATATGTGACCATATAATACCAAAGGCATAACTTTTGATATTTTAACGTGTCCATTGCCACCCTTTGGCCACGCGTATTGGGACAAAATGTATGAAATCAGCAACCCATTTGGCCACATTTTTTTCTAATATAGTTGGCTAAATCACAAATATATGTGACCATATAATACCAAGGGTAACACTTTTGATAATTTATCGCGGTCGTTGCCTCACTTTGCCCACGCGTATTGGGACAAAATATCTGCTCTCAAAAACCCTTTGGCCATCTTTTTTTTCTAATATAGGTGGTTAAAAAACAAATATATGTGACCATATAATACCAAAGGCCACGCTTTTGATATTTTAACGTGTCAATTGCCACCCTTTGGCCACGCGAATTGGGACAAAATGTATGATTTCAGCAACCCATTTGGCCACTTTTTTTTCTAATATACGTGACTAAAACACAAATATATGTGACCATATAATACAAAAGGCCACACTTTTGATATTTTAATGTGTCCATTACCACCTTTTAGCCAGGCGTAATGGGACAAAATGTATGATTTCAGCAACCCATTTGGCCACTTTTTTTTTCTAATATAAGTGGCTAAAACACAAATATATGTGACCATATAATAAAAAAGGCCACAATTTTTATATTTTAACGTGTCCATTACCACCTTTTGGCCACCCGTATTGGGAAAAAATGTATGATTTCAGCAACTCTTTTGGCCACGTTTTTAATAACATATGTAGCTAAAACACAAATATATGTGACCATATAATACCAAAGGCCACACTTTTACTATTTTAACATGTCCATTGCCACTCTTTGGCCACGCGTATTTGGACAAAATATATGATTTCAAAAACCCATTTGGCAACTTTTTTTTTCTAATATTGGTGGCTAAAACACAAATATATGTGATAAATATAATGCAAAAGGCCACACTTTTGATATTTTAACATGTCCATTGCCACCTTTTGGCCACCCGTATTAGGAAAAAAAAGTATGATATTAGCAACCCTTTTGGCCACTTTTTTTTCTAACATATGTGCTAAAACACAAATATATATGACCAGATAATACCAAAAGCCACACTTTTGATATTTTAACAAGTCGATTACCACCTTTTGGCCACGCGTATTGGGACAAAATGTATGATTTCAGCAACCCATTTGGCCACTTTTTTTTTTCTAATATAGGTGGCTAAAACACAAATATATGTGACCATATAATAAAAAATGTCATACTTTTGATATTTAACGTGTCCATTTCCACCCTTTGGCCACACGTATTGGGACAAAATGTATGATTTTAGTAACCCATTTACCACTTTTTTTTTACTAATATAGTGGCTTAAACACAAATATATGTGACCATATAATATCAAAGGCAACACTTTTAATATTTTAACGTGTCCATTGCCACCCATTGGCCACGCGTATTGGGACAAAATATATATGATTTAGCAACCCATATGGCCACTTTTTTTCTAATATAGGTGGCTAAAACACAAATATATGTGACCATATAATACAGAAGGCCACATTTTTTATATTTTAACTTGTCCATTGCCACCTTTTGGCCACCCGTATTGGGAAAAAATGTATGATTTCAGCAACTCTTTTGGCCACATTTTTTTCTAATAAAGGTGGCTAAAACACAAATATATGTGACCATATAATACAAAAGGCCTAAGTTTTGATATTTAACGTGTCCATTGCCAACTTTTGGCCACCCGTATTGGGACAAAATGTATGATTACAGCAACCCATTTGGCCACTTTTTTTTTCTTTCTAATATAGGTCTTTAAAACACAAATATATGTGACCATATAATACCAAAGGCAATACTTTTGATATTTTAACGTGTCCATTGCCACCCTTTGGCCACGTGTATTGAGACAAAATGTATGATTCAGAAACTCATTTGGCCACTTTTTTTCTAATATAGGTGGCTAAAACACAAATATAGGTGACCATATAATACAAAAGGCCACACTTTTGATATATTAATGTGTCCATTACCACCTTTTGGCCACGCGTATTGGGACAAAATGTATTATTTCAGCAATCCATTTGGCCACTTTTTTTTTCTAATATAGGTGGCTAAAAGACAAATATATGTGACCATATAATACAAAATGCCACACTTTTGATATTTAACGTGTCCATTGCCACCCTTTGGCCACACTTATTGGGACAAAATGTATGATTTCAGTAACCCATTTACCACTTTTTTTTCTAATATATGTGGCTTAAACACAAATATATGTGACCATATAATACCAAAGGCAACACTTTTAATATTTTAACGTGTCCATTGCCAACCTTTGGCCAGCGTATTGGGACAAAATATATATGATTAAGCAACTCATTTGGCCACTTTTTTCTAATATTGGTGGCTAAAACACAAATATATGTGACCATATAATAGAAAAGGCCACACTTTTTATATTTTAACGTGTCCATTGCCATCTTTTGGCCACCCATATTGGGAAAAAAATGTATGATTTCAGCGACTTTTTTGGCCATGTTTTTTTAACATATGTGGCTAAAACACAAATATATGTGACCATATAATACCAAAGGCCACACTTTTACTATTTTAACATGTCCATTGCCACTCTTTAGCCACGCGTATTGGGACAAAAGAGTATGTAAGATATAGCTCGTCCCTCTTAGGCTTAACAAGATGGGGTTCGGATGAGAACAGATCTCGCTAATCCAGTCTATTCTATCTTGAATAGTCCAGGTAGTTGACACAGGATCGGATCCTCTGTCTTTGCCTGAAACTTTCACTGTCTGTCAAAAGAATAGCTGAACTACTACATTGATTCGGCGGATCTAACATTGCCACCTTTTGGCCACCCATATTGGGAAAAATGTATGATTTCAGCAACTCTTTTGGCCACGTTTTTTTCTAACATATGTGGCTAAAACATAAATATATGCGACCATATAATACCAAAGGCCACACTTTTACTATTTTAACATGTCCATTGCCACTCTTTAGCCACGTGTATTGGGACAAAATATATGATTTCAACAACCCATTTGGCCACTTTTTTTTTTTCTAAAATATTGGTGGCTAAAACACAAATATATGTGACCATATAATGCAAAAGGCCACACTTTTGATATTTTAACATGTCCATTGCCACCTTTTGGCCACCCGTATTGGGAAAAAAAAGTATGATTTTAGCAACCCTTTTGGCCACTTTTTATTTAACATATGTGCTAAACACACAAATATATGTGACCATATAATACCAAAGGCATAACTTTTGATATTTTAACGTGTCCATTGCCACCCTTTGGCCACGCGTATTGGGACAAAATGTATGAAATCAGCAACCCATTTGGCCACATTTTTTTCTAATATAGTTGGCTAAATCACAAATATATGTGACCATATAATACCAAGGGTAACACTTTTGATAATTTATCGCGGTCGTTGCCTCACTTTGCCCACGCGTATTGGGACAAAATATCTGCTCTCAAAAACCCTTTTGCCATCTTTTTTTTCTAATATAGGTGGTTAAAAAACAAATATATGTGACCATATAATACCAAAGGCCACGCTTTTGATATTTTAACGTGTCAATTGCCACCCTTTGGCCACGCGAATTGGGACAAAATGTATGATTTCAGCAACCCATTTGGCCACTTTTTTTCTAATATACGTGACTAAAACACAAATATATGTGACCATATAATACAAAAGGCCACACTTTTGATATTTTAATGTGTCCATTACCACCTTTTAGCCAGGCGTAATGGGACAAAATGTATGATTTCAGCAACCCATTTGGCCACTTTTTTTTCTAATATAAGTGGCTAAAACACAAATATATGTGACCATATAATAAAAAAGGCCACAATTTTTATATTTTAACGTGTCCATTGCCACCTTTTGGCCACCCGTATTGGGAAAAAATGTATGATTTCAGCAACTCTTTTGGCCACGTTTTTAATAACATATGTAGCTAAAACACAAATATATGTGACCATATAATACCAAAGGCCACACTTTTACTATTTTAACATGTCCATTGCCACTCTTTGGCCACGCGTATTGGGACAAAATATATGATTTCAAAAACCCATTTGGCAACTTTTTTTTTCTAATATTGGTGGCTAAAACACAAATATATGTGATAAATATAATGCAAAAGGCCACACTTTTGATATTTTAACATGTCCATTGCCACCTTTTGGCCACCCGTATTAGGAAAAAAAAGTATGATATTAGCAACCCTTTTGGCCACTTTTTTTTCTAACATATGTGCTAAAACACAAATATATATGACCAGATAATACCAAAAGCCACACTTTTGATATTTTAACAAGTCGATTACCACCTTTTGGCCACGCGTATTGGGACAAAATGTATGATTTCAGCAACCCATTTGGCCACTTTTTTTTTCTAATATAGGTGGCTAAAACACAAATATATGTGACCATATAATACAAAATGTCATACTTTTGATATTTAACGTGTCCATTTCCACCCTTTGGCCACACGTATTGGGACAAAATGTATGATTTTAGTAACCCGTTTACCACTCTTTTTTACTAATATAGTGGCTTAAACACAAATATATGTGACCATATAATATCAAAGGCAACACTTTTAATATTTTAACGTGTCCATTTCCACCCATTGGCCACGCGTATTGGGACAAAATATATATGATTTAGCAACCCATATGGCCACTTTTTTTCTAATATAGGTGGCTAAAACACAAATATATGTGACCATATAATACAGAAGGCCACATTTTTTATATTTTAACTTGTCCATTGCCACCTTTTGGCCACCCGTATTAGGAAAAAATGTATGATTTCAGCAACTCTTTTGGCCACATTTTTTTCTAATAAAGGTGGCTAAAACACAAATATATGTGACCATATAATACAAAAGGCCTAAGTTTTGATATTTAACGTGTCCATTGCCAACTTTTGGCCACCCGTATTGGGACAAAATGTATGATTACAGCAACCCATTTGGCCACTTTTTTTTTCTTTCTAATATAGGTCGCTAAAACACAAATATATGTGACCATATAATACCAAAGGCAATACTTTTGATATTTTAACGTGTCCATTGCCACCCTTTGGCCACGTGTATTGAGACAAAATGTATGATTCAGAAACTCATTTGGCCACTTTTTTTCTAATATAGGTGGCTAAAACACAAATATAGGTGACCATATAATACAAAAGGCCACACTTTTGATATATTAATGTGTCCATTACCACCTTTTGGCCACGCGTATTGGGACAAAATGTATTATTTCAGCAATCCATTTGGCCACTTTTTTTTTCTAATATAGGTGGCTAAAAGACAAATATATGTGACCATATAATACAAAATGCCACACTTTTGATATTTAACGTGTCCATTGCCACCCTTTGGCCACACTTATTGGGACAACATGTATGATTTCAGTAACCCATTTACCACTTTTTTTTCTAATATATGTGGCTTAAACACAAATATATGTGACCATATAATACCAAAGGCAACACTTTTAATATTTTAACGTGTCCATTGCCAACCTTTGGCCAGCGTATTGGGACAAAATATATATGATTAAGCAACTCATTTGGCAACTTTTTTCTAATATTGGTGGCTAAAACACAAATATATGTGACCATATAATAGAAAAGGCCACACTTTTTATATTTTAACGTGTCCATTGCCATCTTTTGGCCACCCATATTGGGAAAAAAATGTATGATTTCAGCGACTTTTTTGGCCATGTTTTTTTAACATATGTGGCTAAAACACAAATATATGTGACCATATAATACCAAAGGCCACACTTTTACTATTTTAACATGTCCATTGCCACTCTTTAGCCACGCGTATTGGGACAAAATGAATGATTTCAGCAACCCATTTGGCCACTTTTTTTCTTTCTAATAAAGGTGGCTAAAACACATATATATGTGACCATATGATACCAAAGGCCACACTTTTACTATTTTAACATGTCCATTGCCACTCTTTGGCCACGCGTATTGGGAAAAAATGTATGATTACAGCAACCCATTTGGCCACTTTTTTTCTGATATAGGTGGCTAAAACACAAATATATGTGACCATATAATACCAAAGGCAACACTTTTAATATTTTAAAGTGTCCATTACCACCCTTTGGCCACGCGTATTGGGACAAAATGTATGAAATCAGCAACCCATTTGGCCACATTTTTTTCTAATATAGTTGGCTAAAACACAAATATATGTGACCATATACTAACAAGGGTCACACTTTTGATAATTTATCGCGCTAGTTGCCCCACTTTGGCCCCGCGTATTGGGACAAAATATCTACTCTCAAAAACCCTTTGGCCACCTTCTTTTTTCCTAATATAGGTGGTTAAAAAACAAATATATGTGACCATATAATACCAAAGGTCACACTTTTGATATTTTAACGTGTCAATTGCCACCCTTTGGCCACGCGCATTGGCACAAAATGTATGATTTCAGCAACCCATTTGGCCATTTTTTTCTAATATACGTGAATAAAATATAAATATACGTGACCATACAATACCAAAAGCCACACTTTTGATATTTTAATGTGTCCATTGCCACCTTTTGGCCACGCGTATTTGGAGAAAATGTATGATATCAGCTACCCATTTGGCCACTTTTTTTCCCTAATATAAGTGGCTAAAACACATATATATGTGACCATATAATGCAAAAGCGACACTTTTGATATTTTAACGTGTCCATAGCCACCTTTTGGCCACGCGTATTGGGACAAAATGTATGTTTCAACAACCCTTTTAGCCACGTTTTTTTTCTAACATGTGTGCTAAAACACAAATATATGACTATATAATACTAAGGCCACATTTTTAATATGTTAACGTGTCCATTGCCACCCTTTGGCCAAACGTATTGGGACAAAATGCATGATTTCAACAACCCATTTGGCCACTTTTTTTTTCTAATATAGGTTGCCAAAAAAAAATATATGCGACTATATAATACAAACGGTCACACTTTGGCCACGCGTATTGGGATAAAATATCTGCTTTCAACAACCCTTTGGCCACCTTTTTTTTCTAATATAGGTGGCTAAAACACAAATATATGTGACCATATAATATAAAAGGCCACACTTTTGATATTTAACGTGTCCATTGCCACCCTTTGGCCACACGTATTGAGACAAAATGTATGATTTCAACAACCCATTTAGCCACGTTTTTTCAAACATATGTGGCTAAAACACAAATATATGTGACCATATAATACCAAAGGTCACATTTTTTATATTTCAACTTGGTCGTTGCCATCTTTTGGCTACGAGTATTTGGAAAAATATATGCTCTCAACAACACTTTGGCCACCTATTTTTTTTCTAATATAGGTGGCTAAAACACAAATATATGTGACCATATAATACCAAAGGCACACTTTTGATATTTTAACGGCCCCATTGCCAATGTTTGGTACATGTATTGGGACAAAATGTATGATTTTAGCAACCCATTGGCCACTTTTTTTTTCTAATATACGTGGCTAAAACAAAAATCTACGTGTCCATATAATTCCAAAGGCCACAATTTTAATATTTTAGCGTGTCTACTGCCACCATTTGGCCACACGTATTGGGACAAGATGTATGATTTCAGCAACCCATTTGGCCCCTTTTTTATTCTAATATAGGTGGCTAAAACACAAATATATGTGACTCTATAATACCAAAGGTCACACTTTTGATATTTTAACGTGGTCGTTGCCACACTTTTTTTTCTAATATAGGTGGTTAAAACACAAATATATGTGAACATATAATATAAAAAGGCCACACTTTTGATATTTTAACGTGTCCATTGCCACCCTTTGGCCACGCGCATTGGGACAAAATGAATGATTTCGGCAACCCATTTGGCCACTTTTTTTTTCTAATAAAGGTGGCTAAAACATAAATATATGTGACCATATAATACAAAAGGCCACAGTTTTGATATTTTAACGTGTCCATTGCCACCTTTTGGCCACCCATATTGGAACAAAATGTATGATTACAGCAACCCATTTGGCCATTTTTTTTCTAATATAGGTGGCTAAAACACAAATATATGTGACCATATAATACCAAAGGAAACACTTTTGATATTTTAACGTGTCCATTGCTACCCTTTGGCCACACGTATTGGGTCAAATGTATGATTCAGCAACCCATTTGGCCACTTTTTTTTTCTAATATAGGTGGCTAAAACACAAATATTTGTAACCATATAAAACAAAAGGCCACACTTTTGATATTTTAACTTGTCCATTGCCACCTTTTGGCCACCCGTATTTGGAAAAAAATGTATGATTTCAGCAACTCTTTTGGCCACGTTTTTTTCTAACGTATGTGGCTAAAGCACAAATATACGTGACCATATAATACCAGAGGCTACACTTTTACTATTTTAATATGTCCATTGCCACTCTTTAGCCACGCGTATTGGGACAAAATGTATGATTTAAGCAACCTATTTAGCCACGTTTTTTCAAACATATGTGGCTAAAACACAAATATATGTGACCATATAATACCAAAGGTCACATTTTTTATATTTTAACCTGGTCGTTGCTATCCTTTGGCTACGCGTATTTGGACAAGATATATGCTCTCAACAACACTTTGGCCACCTATTTTTTTCTTATATAGGTGGCTAAATCACAAATATATGTGACAATATAATACTAAAGGCACACTTTTGATAAATTAACGAGTCCATTGCCACCCTTTGTTACACGTATTGGGAAAACATGTATGACTTTAGGAACCTATTTAGTAACTTTTTTTTCTAATATACGTGGCTAAAACAAAAATCTACGTGTCCATAACATACCAAAGTCCACAATTTTAATATTTTAACGTGTCTATTGCCACCCTTTGGCCAAGCGTATTGTGACAAAATGTATGATTTTAGCAACCCATTTGGCCCCTTTTTTTTATTCTAATATAGGTGGTTAAAACACAAATATATGTGACCATATAATACCAAGGGTCACACATTTGATATTTTAACGTGGTCGTTGCCACACTTTAGCCACGCGTATTGGGATAAAATATCTGCTTTCAACAACCCTTTGGCCACCTTTTTTTTCTAATATAGGTGGTTAAAACACAAATATATGTGAACATATAATACAAAAGGCCACACTTTTAATATTTTAACGTGTCCATTGTCAACCTTTGGCCACGCGCTTTGGGACAACATGAATGATTTCAGCAACCCATTTGGACACCTTTATTTCTAATAAAGGTGGCTAAAACACAAATATATGTGACCATATAATACAAAAGGCCACAATTTTGATATTTAACGTGTCCATTACCACCTTTTGGCCAGCCGTATTGGGACAAAATGTATGATTACAGCAACCCATTTGGCTACTTTTTTTTTTCTAATATAGGTAGCTAAAACACAAATATATATGACCATATAATACCAAAGGCAACACTTTTGATATTTTAACGTGTCCATTGCCACCCTTTGGCCACGCGTATTGGGACAAAATGTATGATTCAACAACCCATTTGGCCACTTTTTTTCTAATATAGGTGGCTAAAACACAAATATATGTGACCATATAATACAAAAGGCCACACTTTTGATATTTTAACGTGTCCATTGCCACCTTTTGGCCACCCGTATTGGGAAAAAATGTATGATTTCAGCAACTCTTTTGGCCACGTTTTTTTCTAACATATGTGGCTAAAACACAAATATATGTGACCATATAATGCCAAAGGCCACACTTTTACTATTTTAACATGTCCATTGCCACTCTTTGGCCATGCGTATTTGGACAAAATGTATGATTTCAAGAACCCATTTGGCCACTTTGTAAGGAATATTGTGCTTAGAAGATTTCCGGCTGAAAGCTAATTTTGTATGTTCCGGCTGAAGTTAAGTTGAAGCGGAATTCTCAACTTCAAGCAGAACTGACAGTTCAAGCAGAAAGAAGCAGTTTTGTCATTTAGCGAATATTCCGGGTAAACTCGATTATCCACCAGATAATGAGTTCATACGGACTTTCCTAAGATGTCTTTTCAGCAAGTCTAATCCTGCAAAAGCTTCTCGGTTGCTTCTAAATCTGTTCAAGCCGCTCTCCTAAAGTAGTATGTTGCTGTTTAGACGCAAGATATTCTAATTGTCGATGTTTATGCTTTTGGTAGTTTGTATTTGACTTTAAATTTTACGGTCTAGATTAGATCGCATGAGATCAATGGTTGTCATTGATCTCATTAGCACTATATATAGCTTAGTTAGCTCATGGTTTATAAACGGTTCTCGAACAACTTGTAATAGTGTAGCTTTGAGTTAATGCAAATAGTGCCGAGTATTTCTTACTTCGTTGTTACTATCTTTATGCAATCAAGCACTCACATTAATACAAGAGAACTAACATAAGCTTAAGTAAAGTGAAACATAACTTTAATTCGCAGGGTTATATTTGCAAGTAGAAGAGTTTCTTGTTAAGTTAATTTGTTTAACACCGATCCTACAAGTGGTATCAGAGCTTTGGCTCTCACTTTGAAGACTTTCAATGCTTCAAAGTTGATACTCTACTTGCTTTTTCTACAAGCTTTGTTGTTTTATCTTTCTAAAGTTTTTCAAAAATGAGTGATTTCAGTTTAAGTTGTCCAAACGGTAGTGACAACAAACCGCCAATGTTCACTCCTGATGACTTTGGTACCTGGAAACTCAGGATGGAAGGTTTTGTTAGGATATTAGACCGTCGTATTTGGAAATATTTTACTGAAGGACCTTACTCACCTATGGTTTCATCTGCTGATGACGGTGAAGTCAAAATTCCAAAACCTTTAGATAAATATGTTGAATCTGATCATATTGCTGTTGAATTTGACCATAAGGCATATTGGACTCTGCAGGCTGCACTTCTTAATTCCATTTTAAGTGGGTTTAAAGGATACAAAACGCATTTGACCTGTGGAATGCCTTAAGTGAAATGTATGAAGGAACCACTGAAGTAAAAGAAAACAAGAAAGATGTCTTAAAACATAAATATGAGAACTTTACTTTCAAATCTGGTGAATCAATGACAAACCAGTACTTAAGATTTGTTTCCTTACTTGATGAACTGCAAAAGGTAGACGTAAAACTAGGTCAAGTAGATGTAAACAGAAAATTCCTTTGTTCCTTGCCTTTTGTGTGGACAGTTTACACTGTGAGCATCAGGGAATGTAAGAATTTGAGACAGATGAGACTTAGTGAACTTCATGGAATACTCAGTGCTTATGAAATGGAACTAAACCTTAAACAAACCTCATCTTCTGAGGCAACTTAGCTGTTTTCAACTGCACTAGTAACTACCGATTTTCACATTCAAAGAACTTCAAACTCATCATCATACTTGTCACCTACCGTCAGTATCCCTGAGACACCAAGGTAGCAACTGACTCTTACCAAGGCTTCATTCGTGAAGATCTTGAGTGCATAGGTGCTGATGATTTGGAAGAAATGGATATTATGACCCAACTTGCCATGGTGTCTGTTAGAGCTCAAAGGTTTTACAAAAGAACTAGTAGAACCTACAAGGGAGCAAAGGGTGCTCACATATGCCTAGACAAAAGCAAAGTGAAATGCTACAACTATCACCAACTTGGTCACTTCGCAAGGGAGTGCTCTCAACCAAGAAGAGAAGGACAGAACCAGGGTCATGTCCAAGTGAAAAATCATGGAGGAAACAATTCAAACAAAAACATCTCTGATAACAACTCAGGTCATCACCCCACCCCACCAAAGCCAACCGGAAGTCAAAACCACCAGAATGTGGTTGCTGTTGTTGCTAATCAAACCTCATGTGTTGAATGGGGAGATTTCGTTGCTGAGTTTGAGCCTATCAACCATGCTTTGATGGCTGTAGAGGCTAGATTATGAGGCTTGTAATATTAAATATGTTGGGCTGGGCTTAGAGGGTTTCATTAGTTTAGTAGACTAGTTTGGTTATTGTATGTAGGCTAGTTATGGTTGGGCTTGAGTTTACTATTGGGTTTATGACTCAAGAGGCCCAATAGTAAACCCATTGGGGTGCCTATATAAACCCCTCTAGACCTCCTCTGATGGGGCTTGGTGGTTTACGAGTTCTAGAGGGAGCGAACAAGGTGTTTATGATCGTGATCGTGATCTAGAGAGAAAAGAGAGTTTACGATTTTCTGTTTTGTACCCGACAAGTTTTCTTGTGTGCAAAGATCAAGTTTTTAACGTTTAATCATCGTATTCTTCGTGTTTCTTCTCTTCTCTATCTTGAATCAATCATAAACGAGGATTCCGCACTCGTTTGTGATTAAAATATCGTGATTAGTTGTTGTTTCTAGACCTACAATTGGTATCAGAGCCAAGAAACAAGTGTTTCGTGGTTCTCACGATATTGATTCAAGAGATCTAACGGTTTCTGTGAGTTTTCTTGAGTTTTTCAGGTTTACAATTGAAATTCTGGGCTATTCTTCACGTTTATGATCAGATCTACTGCTGTTCATGAGTTTACGATCAGTTTCTGGGCATTTTTGAGTGTTTACGACTTGGTGTTCTTGGTGTTCTTCATCTGTTGAATGTTTACGACCTGCAAAATCGAAATTACGACTTCAAGATCAGTGCTTTGGGTGTTTACGATCAAGTTCAACCGGAATCAGTGTTTACGACTTTGTCAACCGGAATCAGTGTTTACGACTTTTTCAACCGGAATCAACGTTTACGATTTTAACCTATCGGAATCTGTTTACGACTGGGTTTTATCGGAATCGAGTTTACGACTGGGTTTTATCGGAATCGAGAGTTTATGATCCACAGGTGATTACGATTGTAAACAGGGATTACGATCGGAAATAGGGTTTATGATCGGAAACTAGTTTGCGGCAAAAAGTCACTATTTCACACTTTCACGAAAACGGACATAACTTTTGACTCGTTTGGAGTTAGAGGCTCAAATTTTAACATGACGTTCGTGACACCGAGCCCCAGATTTACCCCTGACTAACGTCCAGGGGAGCTCGTTTGGACCCCCAAATTCCACTCCGAAGGCCTCTGTTTTTCAGTTTTAAGTTTTTTACACTATTCCTTGAATAGTAATTTTGCCGATTTTTCAAAATTTTCAGAAGCTGCATATCTAAAGAAAGAAAATGAGTTCAGAGGTTGAAGAAAATAATATGGTTGAGAACAAAGATGCTTTCGCAGCTGAATTTGACGAAACTAAGATATGCCCCAATCCTACTTGTGCACGTTTAATTCCTGGACTTAGGCAAATTTGTAAAAATTATGAGATAGAACTGTTTGAGATAAAATGCGAAAGGAGTTCATTCAGGGGTAGATGGCAAAAGAATGATGAGAAGGTAAAAGCTCAAAAACTAGACATTGAGAAATACCGAAAGCTAGCAACGGAGAAGAATATTTTATATGATCGGGCTAGGATTGAGATATCTGAGCTGACACTGAAATTAACTGAACTGCAGCAAAAATATGATGAGCTGCAGGTCAAGTATGATTGCAATCAGGAAAGAAATCAGCGAATGCTCAATGCTGGAAAGGAATTGTCACATGCTGTTGTAACTGGTCAAGTTGGGAAAGATAGAACTGGGTTTGGCTCAGAAAAGTCTGATAAGCCTCTGTCTGCAAACAGCATTATTCCTCCACCAGTTCCAAGAGACATTATAGGAATACTTCTTAGTGAGGAACAGGTTGAACGAACCAAGTCTGATTATAAAGAAGCTGCTCCTCCTATTGATAGTGTCTTGGTTGGAACTACACCATTGACTCAAGAAGAAATTGATAATGAAGCAAACATGTCTTATGGTGAAGGGAGAGTAAAGGATATATCAGACAATAATGCTAAGTGTCAGAAATATGACAGGTGTCATAACTCTAAGTCTGATAATGCTAGGATAGAGTTGAAACCATACCCTAAAATTGAAACCCCATGCTTCAAAGTAATTGACGAAGTCAAAAGGGAAAAGGTGATCTTGACGACACGGCCTAAGGGGAAGATCTTTATGACATCTGGATCAATGTTTGACCAAGAACCAGATGTAGGATATGAATTACCATCTTTCTCCTCCAAGTTCAAGGGAATAACCGATGGAGTGATAAGTGAACCTAAAGTTGAGAGGCCAAAGATCACTATCAAGCATCCGAGTATGAAACCAACAGCTGGAGTGAAGAATGAAAAACTCAAGGGAGTAGCTGTGTCTCCCATTTCTTCAGTTGGATCATGCAGTTGCCGTTGTAAATGCAAGAATGGTGCTTAAACGTCAAAGAATCAAGGAAGCACAAAGACAGTAAAGACAGGTTCGACACAGGCTTCGACAAACCAGCAAAAAATCAAATCTGAAGCTGTAGTCAAACCAAAGAAGCATACACAAGGCAAACCAGCTCCATATCAGCCACCGAAGACAAATGTGTACACGTTTGACTTCTTTCTAAAGAAGCAGACTTGTTTTAATTGTGGCATCGCTGGTCATATTGCTAGAAACTGTCTTTATCGCCCTTATGAACCCTATTATCCGAAAACTCAAAGGGTTTCATCTCAGGAGTATGTGAAGTCTAAGCCGGTGATGGTGCAGAAACCTAAAGCAATGAAGACTGTTACTCCTAAGGTTAAACCCTCTGATCAACATTGGGGTGCTGCCAAAGCTGAAAGAAAATCTTTAAATCAAAACAACAGCTTTCCAAGTTAGCAAAATTTTCAGAAAAAGGTGATGAAACCATTTTCAAAGCAATCAAAACTTGAAAAACCCAAAGTTACCCCTCCCAAGGTAACTAAAACTGTTTTAAAAAATGAATCTAAAACGAAGAAGGTTGAAATACCTAAAGTCACAACTCCAAAGGTAACTAAAACAAATGTTAAATCACCTGGAACTTGGAAACCAAAAATCAAGGCAGTTCCATCCCAACTTCCTGATTTTTCAAAGGGGATCTTCTTACAAGAAGTATCTTTTATTGATAATTCAGGTGTACCCAGAAAAACAATGGCCTGGGTACCATTAGCTAACTAATCTCTCACTCTGTGCAGGAACGATCAAGGAGGGTTATCACTAACGTTTTTATTACTAATTTGTTTGTTGATAAGTGATTGTTCCAGGCACAGTTTAGGAGACATATCTTCATGTCATGTCAAGTAATCTATACAATGGAAGGTATGTCTCTTTGAGTGGTAAAATGTCAAAATCATCATGAAAGGTATTGTTCTTAATTTGGTTGTTTGAAAGATGAGGCAGCAAATGGTCTTTTGAGTCAAACCTATTTCATTAAAGTTTCACTTAAGCTATTGATTGATTATGTGTTTGACTTCAAATGCAATGAAGTGTGGATGTCATAAAACCCAATTTTCTAAAATTTTCAAATCAATACTTTGAAAGTTAGCTTAGCCAGATATCTTCAAAATTTTGTGTTTTGTTCTTTTAAGTGTGTTTGTGTGTTTTATTTTTTATTTAAAAAAAAATGATGTTCACAAGATTGTGACATTAAAAATCAAAAAGCAAGGGGAAGAAATGTAAAGGTGAAGAAAACGTTGACCCCTCAAAAATAGTGTGCTTTTTAATTTTTAATTGTTTGTGTCTTGTTTTTGAGAAGTTTAGGGGAAGTAAAATGAATGTCCGGGTTGGAGATGGCTGACACGCGTAAGGCGGAAGTGAAAGGCAAGCTCCACGGTGATATGCTCGGTAGGCTCGACCTAAGCTTATGACCTCCAATGAAACTGCAGTGAACTTAAAAGATATATATGTTTAGTTTCCCATCCCAGGTTGCATGGTTTAAAAGACTGAGTCCCGGTAAAAATGGGTTGAGAGTGGTAATTACCTAGTATTCACTCTCTCACACGCCATGTCTCTACTGTCATGACTACACCACATAATAAAAAGAAAAGAAAAGAAAAGGAAAAGAAAAAGAAATGAAAAAGAAATAAAAAAATAATAATAATAATAATAAAAAATGAAAAAGAAAAGAGAATAAATAATAACTCAGTTGGTCTTCTTTGCGTGCTTAGCGGCCGACCTGATCACCAACTGATGGTTAATGAAATAAGTGGTAGTCATAACGGTGTTGCATGGTTCCTCAAACTGGGGGTTTGTGAATCCTCAATAAACTCTGAGGTTGGGTAGGTTTTGCTGTGTACGCTTGGGTGTGGGGATAATTAAACATGATGGTAATATTGTACTATATTAAACATGACGCATTCGGTTGGGATTAAACGGGTTTGAGTTTAAAGCGGACAAACATACCGGCAATCACCTGGACTAGTTGAGTAACTGAAGCTGAAAAGGGTTCCTTAGTCAGATTCATATGGTTTGATCCCTTGTAAACTTTCTCATGTTTGGATTGGTAAGTATTTGTTTAGTTTATATCTTTCATGTGTGAGTCGTTAAGTTCTTTTTGGTTTTTTTTCGTCTTGGCCAGGTCGATTTGAGAAGTCAAAACGTGTTTTTCATGGGTTTTAATGCATGACAATATGCCCCCGACAGATCTTGCCAAATTTTTAGGGGAAGGAGTATGGGATAATAAGTATTATCCGAAGGGAACTCGAGGATGATACTTATTATTTAATGGAAAAGACTTCCTCCGTCAGATCTTGACAAATTTTTAGGGGAAGGAGGGAGGATAATAAGTATTATCCGAAAAGACTTCCATAATACATAGTATCCGAAGGGAACTCGAGGATAATATGTATTATCTCAGGGGAAGTCCTTGGCTGAAGGGAAGCATTCAGCTAAGGGGAAGTCTTTAGAGGTCTTGGGTTCAGGGGAACTTTATTATCATCAACAGGTGATAACTGGGTTTTTACAATGTTAATTACCTTCTAACCCAAAGACCAGTCATCAAATGTCTGGTGGAGTATATTTTTTCAAATGTGTGTCAGACAGGTTGATGATAGAAAGATGCTGCTGCTGCTGCTCAAAGTTAAAGAACCAGCCGGACAAGACTTTCATCTGAATAAGCAAGTGTTCAGGGGAAGTTGTTGGTTTCTTTACAAGCTTCTAAAAGATTATCAAAGAAGATGTTCACAAGCTCTAATTTATGAAGATTCAAGACAGTTACCGAAGATTCAGCAAGAACCAATTCCTTCATGAGAAGCAAGTCAATGAGAATCCTTCATCTCATTAACTTGTTCATTTCAAGAAGTTCAAGCTGATGCTGATCAAGAGGAAGTCCCAAGTGCCTGTTAAGAAACCCAATGAAGATTTCTGTGGAAAGAATCTTCATCAGCATCTTTGCCAGCCAGTCAAGAAGACTTTCAAAGATCGAAGACATTTAATATCACAAGCCTAGGGGAAGATTGTAGAGGATAGATTATGAGGCTTGTAATATTAAATATGTTGGGTTGGGCTTAGAGGGTTTCATTAGTTTAGTAGACTAGTTTGGTTATTGTATGTAGGCTAGTTTATGGTTGGGCTTGAGTTTACTATTGGGTTTATGACTCAAGAGGCCCAATAGTAAACCCAAGCCCAACCATAAACTAGCCTACATACAATAACCAAACTAGTCTACTAAACTAATGAAACCCTCTAAGCCCAGCCCAACATATTTAATATTACAAGCCTCATAATCTAGCCTCTACAATCACGATATTGTGCTACACAAGAATATGAAGGAGATAGAGAAGAGAAGAAACACGAAGAATACGATGAAAAAATATACTCCACCAGACATTTGATGACTGGTCTTTGGGTTAGAAGGTAATTAACATTGTAAAAACCCAGTTATCACCTGTTGATGATAATAAAGTTCCCCTGAACCCAAGACCTCTAAAGACTTCCCCTTAGCTGAATACTTCCCTTCAGCTAAGGACTTCCCGTGAGATAATACATATTATCCTCGAGTTCCACTCGTTTGTGATTAAAATATCGTGATTAGTTGTTGTTTCTGGACCTACAATGGCCAAACAAGACTCCATCTCAGATCAGGTAAACTCTATCCCTGAGAAAGTTTTAGAAAATCTATGCAGCCCTGCTTGCATATAGCAAGTGGCAAAGTATCAAAACCACAACACTAACTTGATTGATGAAGTTTCAAACCTAAATGAGTTAAAGGAATGTTTTAAGAAAACTGAATCATCATACATTTCATAAATTGAAAACTTAACCAAAGAGTATGAACAGTTAAAACAAACCAACTCAGTTCTTGAAACACAGCTTGATGACTTGCTGTCAAAGCTTGAGAAATCAAGAAATGAAACCAAAGATGCTAAGGCTGAGGTTGATATTCTTGATATCAAACTAAAAGATGCTTTGTTTACTTGTGACAAATTTCAAACAGCAAATAGAAAGGCTGAGAAATTGTGGATGGGAGTGATGTATGGTAAAGCAGGTGTTGGGTATAATAGTGTTGAACCACCAATTGAATACTCACCTGTAATCAAACCAATTGGAGCTTTGAATTTAAAAGGTAAAGTTATCTTACTTTTGATGACTCTTCATCACAGTCAAGTTTTGAAAACACTGCTGAGTCAAAGAAAATTGAAGTCACTGATGCAAGCACTTCTGCATTAGCTGACCAATCAAACATTTTGAAACCTTCAATTGCTGTTCCACCACCAACTATTTATGAAACTAAAGACTCAAAAGTTGGAGGGAAACAACCTGAGCAACCAAAGGGAAGTCAAACTCAAAGGTTTGGTTAACTCACTTTCAACCAAGTGACCAAACATGAGTCTCCCAGAAGATTTGAAACCAAAATTGTTGAATGCATGTTCTGTGGTGAACAAGGCCACTTAGCTGCTAAGTGTCAGTTCAACCCATTGAGTAAAACTAAACCATTTTTGAAACCAAAACCTGTTTTACAACCAAAGGCTAATTTTCAAAAGACACTCACAAGAAGAATTTCACCTGTGAAAAGCCACACAATGAAGCATTTTGGATCTGAATCCAACAGGGTCTTAATTGGAAATGATAGAAATGGAAGTTTTTCTGTTCTAAGGCAAAATTGTTTTCCAGCTAAAGTTCAAGCGGAACACTTTTCCGCTCGAACTCAAGTTCAACCGAAAAACAAAATTCAACCCAGATCAGCTACTGCTCCAAAGCAGAGACCACATGTACACTTTGCTGATGGGTTTGAGCATTTTGAAGCTCAAGGAAGAAGAAATCCCTCTAGAGGAAAGACCACCTCTAGAGAAAAAATTTCAAGAAGCAAAAAGTCTAACCAAAGTCTAACCAACCTTAAATTGAATTTTCTACTAGTTCAAACGGAAATTACACTGTTCCACTTCAGGGGGAGAGTTCAAGCCAAAACAAACACTTTCATCAAAGGTTTTCCAAATCCCCTGAAAGAACTAAGTTGGTTAATCAAGGTAATGAAAAATATAAGAAAATAACCAACAAGCAAAGAAAATTTAAGGAGTACAGGGAAAGAAAAATTGCTGAAAGGAAAAACACCAAAGGTGTAAGATTTAGTCAAACAAGTACTCAATATGAGAACTTCAGTTTTGACAATGATGATCTGCTTAATGCAGCTCCAGTTCTAAATACTTTACTACTCAAGGAGTACAAGTATAATGATGCTTATGGCAGACCCAAGACCACTCAGGCTTGGGTACCCTATAGAAACTAATCAATTCTGATGTGTGCAGGTGCAAAATAAAGGCCAAAATAGCCTATGGGTAGTTGACAGTGGATGCACTTGCCACATGATATGGAATAAGCAAATTCTGGAAAATACAAAAAGAATTAATGGAGGACCAGTTGCCTTTGGAAGCACAAAAGGCCATATCACAGCAAAAGGTGATGTGACAAATGGACTGGTAAAATTTGACAGAGTCAATTTTGTTGATACATTAAATTTCAACTTGCTTAGTGTCTCACAGATGTGTGACAAGAATTTGAATTTGATGTTTAATGAGAGAGAGGCTATAGTCCTCAAACCTGGTGTTAAAATTCCTGATGAATTAATTATGCTTAAAGCACTTAGGAGAGATGAGCTATACATTTTGGATATGTCAGTTGCTGCACCCTCATGTGGCACTGCATGCTTTATATCCAAAGCCTCTGTTGATGAGTGTGATCTGTGGCATAGAAGGTTAGGGAATGTAAACTATAAGAATATGAATCGAATTGTCAATCTTGGCTTGGTTAAGGTTCTTCCTAACAAGCATTTTACATGTTCTGAAAACTGTGTGCCATGTCTCAAGGGCAAGCAACACAGAACCTCTTTTAAGCCAAAAGTTGAGTCTTCTATTTCAAAACCTCTAGAGTTATTGCACATGGATCTCTTTGGTCCAACTAGAGTGATGAGCTTAGGGAAAAGGTCATATTGTTCTGTCATAATTGATGATTTTTCTAGATACACTTGGGTTTTCTTTCTTAAAACAAAAGAAGAAGCTGCTGAATTGTTGAAAACACTCATGACAAATTTAGAAAATCAGTCTAATCTTAAGGTCAAAACAATCACATGTGATAATGGCACAGAATTCAAAAATCATGTTCTAAATTCATTTTGTGAGGAAAAGGGAATTGTGAGACAATTCAGTGGTCCTAGAACTCCACAACAAAACGGTTTTGCTGAAAGGAGAAATAGGATATTGTTAGTAGACTCCAAGCTCCCTGTGATATTTTGGGCAGAAGCAGTGAACACTGCCTGTTATGTCTAAAACAGGATTTTAATTGTCAAAGGCAAAAACAAGACACCCTATGGGCTTTGGAGAAAAAGAAAGCCAAACATTTACTTCTTTAAGCCAATTGGTTGTCCTGTTACAATATTAATAACCAATGAGTTATTGCCCAAATTTGCTATAAAAGGCAGATGAGGGATATTTTGTTGGATACTCAGGTGTGTCAAAAGCATACAGAGTGTACAACAAGAGAACCAAAATTGTTGAGGAAACTGTAAATGTATCTTTCAATGAAAAATCTACCAACAATTTTGAATCTCAACCCACCTGGTTATTTGATATTGACGCACTAACCACTGCTTTCAACATAACTGTTGATAAGCCTGTGAGCTTCCTAGTGCAGGAACAGAATTTTTATAGGTCAGCTAATGAAAATTAGAAGAACAACACTGCTGGAACTGAGAAGCAAACCTTCTTCTCTTCAATGATCATCAAACCTATCTTGCCAGGCAAAGAAATGAAACCTTCTGAAATAGTTCAAATTCAAGATGACATAGTTCCGGTCGAAGTTCAAGCGGAAATTTCTCCGGCTCAAGTTCAACCGAAAAACTTAATTTCAGAAACTGTTGAGAACACAGATTCCGCGTCAACTGAACCTGAAAATTCAAATGATGATACATCAAATGAATTCAGTTTTGAGCATCTGACCCACATTTCAGAGGATAGTTCTCATGATACAGTTGCATGTTCAGATCCTGTATCACAAACTGTGATGTTGAGCTTGACCACAGACATCCTCAGCTTAACATACCCTCAAATGGAAGAAGCCATGAGTTCCCTATGTTTCTTGACAGAATAATCAACAGAGATCACCTAATGAGGAATATTATTGGAGAAGTGTCAGCACTCGTGTTGACAAGAAGTAGATTTGCTAATGCAAACATTTGTTTGCACGCTGCATTTTTGTCTCAAGAAGTACCCAAGAAGATAACAGATGCCTTGGAAGATAATAGTTGGGTAGAGGCAATCCAGGAAGAGTTATTTCAAATTAACAAGCAGAAAGTTTGGGAATTGGTAGATCTGCCTGATGAAGCAGAACCAATTGGCACAAAGTGGGTATTCAGAAACAAGAAAGATGACAGGGGAATTGTTATCAAAAACCAAGCAAGACTGGTTGTGAAAGGCTATGTGCAGGAAGAAGGCATTGATTATGATGAAGTGTTTGCACCTGTGGCTAGATTGGAAGCAATCAGAATCTTTTTAGCCTATGCTGCCTTCAAAGACATCCAAGTATTTCAGATGGATGTCAAAAGTGCCTTCCTGTATGGCCTACTGGAACAAGAAGTATATGTCAAACAACCTCCTGGTTTTGAGGATCTTCATCATCGCAACAGGGTGTGCAAGCTGATCAAAGCTTTGTATGGTCTCAAACAAGCACCTAGAACTTGGTATGAAACTCTTTCTAACTATCTTCTAGAGAATGGCTACAGGAGAGGGGCAATTGACAAAACATTTTTTGTCAAAACTATTGGTAAGGATATGTTGATGGTACAAATTTATGTAGATGATATTATTTTTGGTTCATCTAACATTGTTTTGTGCAAGGAGTTTGAAACTTTGATGTAACTAACATTCTTCTTAGGACTACAGGTGAAGCAAACTGCAGATGGAATCTTTTTGAACCAATCAAAGTACATCCAAGACATGCTGAAGAGATTTGATATGAAAGCATGCTCAAGAGCAAAAACTCCTATGTCCACTTCCCACAAGTTAACAAGTGACTTAAGTGGCAAGCCAGTGGATGTGCACATGTACAGAGCAATGATAGGCTCACTGATGTATCTCACTGCTAGTAGACCTAACATCATGTTCAATGTTTGCTTATGTGCTAGATATCTGTCCTCACCAAAGGAGTCACATATGCTAGCTGTTAAGAGAATCTTCAAGTATCTGAAGGGCCAACCAAAACTGTGTTTGTGGTATCCCAAGAACTCTGACTTCTCTCTCAAAGCATTCACAGACAGTGACTATGGAGGATGTGACATAGACAAGAAATCAACATCAGGTGGATGTCAATTTTTGGGTGAAAGGCTTGTCTCTTGGCAATGCAAGAAACAAACTTGTGTTTCCACTTCAACTGCAGAGGCTGAGTATATTGCTTCCTCAAGTTGTTGTAGTCAAGTCCTTTGGATCCAAAATCAGATGCTTGACTATGGGATCACATTCATGGAAACTCCTATTCTTGCAGAAAACAATAGTGCCATCTCCATCATCAACAATTCAGTAAAGCAGTCCAAAACGAAACACATTGACATAAGGTATCACTTTATTAGAGATTGTGCAGAAAAGAATCTGATTAAATTGTTCAAAGTTCACACTAATCATCAATTGGCAAATCTGTTAACAAAAGCTTTTGATGAGGCAAGATTTTTCTACCTCATCACAGCCATTGGGATGATGAATTTTGAATAAAACTTTTCACAATTTTTAATAAAAGAGAGGCATGTACTTAAGAGCCCGTCTCTTGATACAAAAAGTAAAAGAAAAAGAAAATCTCTTGTGATAATTAGACATCATCTCAGTTCATAGTTAGTAACCTCTGTTACACTATGAAAAATTATCACAAATTTTCAAAAATCATGTGTTTTGTTGTTCGGTTTCAAGTTCCGGTTCAACCTATGAGAAAACAACTTTGAAAATCACCGGGTGAACTTCAACCGGAACAATGCTTTGTAACTCACGTGGAAATTTTTTTAAGACAATTCTTCCAAGCGGAAAGATTCTCCGCTTGAAGTTCAAACGGAAGTATTTTAGTCTTTAAAATAAATGAGAAAATGGGTTCTGCTTGAACTTCCCGGTCAACAAAAGTCAAAGTCTCATTTAATTACCCGAAAGGCACGATTTTCTAAGTGGATACACATTTATTTACCCATTAAGTTTTTAACCATTTAATGTCCGAGGTTTCAGCAAATTTACTTTTGGATAATGACATGCTTTACCACGATGTACCGTATAACCCATAAAGCATCTGTCACATCAGTTACTGAACCGTCGGTTTAAAACTTCTCTCCTCCACGTCATCCACGTCAAAGATAAAAGCCCTAAAATACCGTCATTTTTCCCCATTTCTATCAAACCCCACTCAGAAATTACTCCCAAATTTCTCCCAAAACCTCTCCGTAACTTCCATATAACTATCGATTTCTCCCAAAACCTCTCCGTAACTCCCAAATTTCTCCCAAAACCTCTCCGTAACTTCCATATAACCATCGATTTCTCTCAAATTGATCACCAAATTTCTCCCAAAACCTCTCCGTAACTTCCGAGTAAACCGATATCTACAACGGGATGATCGACTTCCTGAACAGTTCTCATCTTCATCATGCGTTGATAGTCGAAACTGTGATATATGAAGAAATAATGGAAGATTTTTGGTCTGAGGCTAGGGTTACCGAAGGTGACGGTGGTAGTAAACAAATTGTGTCAACAGTTCAAGGCACAACTATGGAGATATATGAAGCAAAGGTGCGAAAAGTGATGAAACTAAGGGATGAAAATGGATACATGGCTGTTGATTCCAAGAAGTATCTACCACTATTCAGAGACATTGGATATGGTGGTTCTCTGCAAAGCAAAATCATAAAGAAAGGGATGTTACCATACAACTGGAGGTTTTTTGGCTCACACCATCTTGGTATGCCTAACTCCAAAGAAGGGCGGTTTTGATGAGCTTGCTGCTGAACAAGCTTCTGCCTTCTATGCTGTTGTAAAGGGTGGAAATTTCAACTTTTCTAGATTAATTTTTCAAGCCCTAATAACAAACAACCAACCTGAATATATTTACCTGTACCCAAGGTTTTTAACATGTATTCTCAAGGAGGAATACCCCCAAATTGTCTTGGGTGGTAAAGTTTTGGAACCAAAACATCTAACTGAGAAAACCTTTTCAAACTTAGTCTTAAACAAGTCTGTTTTTCTTGGAAGGGATACCGACCATCCCCTGCTAATTCCAAGACAGTTTCCTGATGAACCTGTTGATGCTGAGTTTCAAATGGAAACTGTTGCAGCAACTGAGCCCCATGCTCAAGATGACAGGGCTATCAAACCAATAGCTTCTGATCCCACATCTGTCCCTGCTTCCTCTACTTCAAAAACCTATCAAACCAAAAAGAGGAAAGCATCCACTCAAACTACCACTGCCACTTCCTTATCTACATCCCCTCCTGTCGTTTTCAAAAGATAGAGACAGGTGGTTATTAGGTCTCCTCCACCTAGTACCACAAGCCAACCTGAAGCTTCAAACCCCGCAAAAGGCAAAAAGCCCAAGCGGAAGCTAGTCAAATTGGGATATTCTCTTAGGGACTGTAGAGGCTAGATTATGAGGCTTGTAATATTAAATAAGTTGGGCTGGGCTTAGAGGGTTTAACTAGATTAGTAGGCTAGTTTATGATTGGGTTTGGGTTTACTATTGGGTTTATGATCCAAAAGGGGCCCAATAGTAAACCCAATGGTGGTCTATATATAGACCACTTGACCTCCTCATTTGGGTGTGCTTGTGTTTACGATCTAGAGAGAGCTTAGAGGTGTTTACGATCCATTGGAGATTACGATCGTAAACCCGAGAGACAGAGTTTACGATTACAAGTTTTGTACCCGACAAGTTTTCTTGTGTGCAAAAGATCAAGTTTTTAACGTTTAATCATCGTATTCTTCGCGTTTCTTCTCTTTTCTATCTTGAATCAATCATAAACGAGGATTCCGCACTCGTTTGTGATATCAATATCGTGTTTCGGGAGTTTTTCTGGACCTACAATTGGTATTAGAGCCAAGAATCACAGATTCGAGGTTCTCACGATATTGGATTCAAGCTTTTTCCAAAAAAAAAAAGATTTGAAGATTTAAAGATTTGAAGATTTGAAGATTTAAAGATTTGAAGATTTGAAGATTTGAAGATTTGAAGATTTGAAGATTTGAAGATTTGAAGATTTGAAGATTTGAAGATTTGAAGATTTAAAGATTTGAAGATTTGAAGATTTGAAGATTTGAAGATTTGAAGATTTGAAGATTTGAAGATTTGAAGGTTTATGATCAAGGCTTGAAGGTTTGAAGGTTTATGATCAAGGCTTGAAGATTTGAAGGTTTATGATCAAGGCTTGAAGATATGAATGTTTATGATCAAGATTTGAAGGTTTAAGATCCAACACAATCATAAACTGAGTTTACTATCGGAGTTTACTATCGGAGTTTATGATTGAGATTCCGATTCTGAGTTTATGACTGGTGTTTATGACTGAAGGTGATTACGATCGTAAACAGGTGATTACGATCGTAAACAGGTGATTACGATCATAAACAGGTGATTACGATCATAAACAGGGATTACGATCGTAAACAGCAATTACGATCGTAAACAGGGATTACGATCGTAAACAGGGTTGGTTTACGGCAAAAAGTCACTATTTCACACTTTCACGGAAACGGACGTAACTTTTGACTCGTTTGGAGTTAGAAGCTCAAATTTGAACACGACGTTCGTGACATCAAGCCCCAGAATTACCCCCGACTAACGTCCAGGGGAGCTCGTTTGGACCCCCAAATTCCACTCCGAAGGCCTCCGTTTTTCAGTTTTAAGTTTTTGACGCTATTCTTTGAATAGTACTTTCGCCGTTTTTGCCGTTTTTGCAGATTTTTCAAGATTTTCAGAAGCTGCATAATGAGTTCAGTGGTTGAAGAAAAGAATATATTTGAGGACGAAGATGCTGAGATATGCCCCAATCCTACTTGTGCTCGTATAATTCCTGAACTTAAGCAAATGTGTAGAAATTTTCAGTCAGAATTGTTTGAGACAAAATGCGAGAAGAGCTCATTTAAGGGTAGATGGCAAAAGAACGAAGAGATGGTTAAAGCTCAAAAATTAGATATAACAAAATATAAGAACCTTGCAACTGAGAACGCCTATTTGTATGACAACGCTAAGTTAGAGATAGCTGAGCTAAGTAAGCAGATAGATGACCTGAAGCATAAGAACAATGAGATGCAGGTTAAGCTTGATATGAATCAAATGAGGAGCAAAAGAATGCTTGAAGCTGGAAAGGAATTGTCATATGCTGTTGTGACTGGTCAAGTTGGGAAACACACACCTGGATTTGGATCAGAAAAGACTGATAAGGCCTTGGCTGCAAACAGCATTATTCCACCACCAGTTCCCAGAGACATTATAGGAATACTTCTTAGTGAGGATCAAGTTGAACGAACCAAGTCAGATTATAAAGAAGCTGCTCCTCCTATTGATAGTGTCTTGGTTGGAACTACACCATTGACTCAAGAGGAAATAGACAACGAGGCAAACATGACATACGGTGAAGGGAGAATAGAGGACGTATCAAGAGATGATGCTGAGTGCTAGGAGTATAACAGATGTCATAATTCCAAGTCTGATGATGTTGGGGTAGAGTTGAAACCATACCCTAAAATTGAAACCCCATGCTTGAAAGTTGTTGACGAAGTCAAAAGGGAAAAGGTGATCTTGACAACACGGCCTGAGGGGAAGATCTTTATGACATCTGGATCTATGTTTGACCAAGAACCAGATGTTGGGTATGACTTACCATCCTTCTCCTCCAAGTTCAAGGGACTAACTGATGGAGTGATCAGTGAAGCTAAAGATGAGAAGCCAAAGATCACCATTAAGCATCCGAGTATGAAGTCAACAGCTGGAGTGAAGAATGAAAAACTAAAGGGAGTAGTTGTGTCTCCCATTTCTTCAGTTGGATCATGCAGTTGTTGTTGTAATTGCAAGAATGGTGCTTCAACGTCAACGAATCAAGGAAGCACAAAGACGGTTAAGACAGGTTCGACACAGGCTTCGAGGAACCAGCCAAGAGTCAATCTTGGATCAGCAAATGGACCAAAGAGGCAGACACAGAGCAAACCAGCTCCATATCAGCCACCAAAGACAAATGGGTACACGTCTGACTTCTATCTAAAGAAGCAGACTTGCTTTAATTATGGCATCGCTGGTCATATTGCTAGAAACTGTCTTTATCGCCCCTATGAACCCTATTTTCCGAAAAGTCAAAGGGTTTCATCTCAGGAGTCTGTGAAGTCTAAGCTGATGATGGTGCAGAAACCTAAGGCAATGAAGACTGTTACTCCTAAGGTTAAACCCTCTGATCAACATTGGGGCGCTGCCAAAGCTGAAAGAAAATCTATAAATCAAAACAACAGCTTTCCAAGTTACAAAAATTTTCAAAAACAGGTGAAGAAACCAGTTTCAAAACAACCAAAGCTTGAAAAACCCAAGGTAACTAGAATTGTTTTAAAAAATGATTCTAAAACGAAGAAGGTTGAAATTCCTAAAGTCACAACTCAAAAGGTGACTAAAACAAAAACTGTTTTGAAAAGTGAATCTAAAACGAAGAAGGTTGAAATACCTAAAGTCACAACTCCAAAAGTGACTAAAACAAATGTTAAATCACCTGGAATTTGGAAGCCAAAAGTCAAGGCAGCTACAACCGAATCATCACAACTTCCTGATTTTCAAAAGGAATGTTTTTAAAAGAAGTTTCATTCATTGATTCCTCAGGTGTACCCAGAAAAACAATGGCCTGGGTACCACTGGCTAACTAATCTCTCACTCTGTGCAGGAATGATCAAGGAGGATTATCACTAACGTTTTTATTACTAATTTGTTTGTTGATAAGTGATTGTTCCAGGCACAGTTTAGGAGACGTATCTTCATGTCATGTCAAGTAATCTATAAATGGAAGGTATGTCTCATTGAGAGGTAAAAGGTAAAATTCAGCACGAAAGGTACTGTTCTTAACTTGGTTGTGTGAATGAAGCGGAAAAGGGTGTTTTGAGTCAAAACAAATTTCTTAAAATTTTCAATTGATTGATTAAGTGGTTGACTTCAAATGCAATGAAGTGTGCATGTCAAGAAACACTATTTTCTAAAAATTTTCAAATCAATACTTTGAAAGTTAGCTTGGTCAGATGTGTGTAAAGTCATTTAATTTGTTTGTGTGTTTGTGTGTTTTATTTTGTTAAAAAAAAAAATGATGATGCTCACAAAATTGTGACATTAAAAATCAAAAAGCAAGGGGAAGAAATGTAAAGAAGATGAAAATGTTGACCCCTCAAAAATAGTGTGCTTTTCAATTTTTAATTGTTTCTTGTTTTTGAGAAGTTTAGGGGAAGTAAAATGAATGTTCGGGTTGGAGATGGCTGACACGCGTAAGGCGGAAGTGAAAGGCAAGCTCCACGGTGATATGCTCGGTAGGCTCGACCTAAACTTATGACCTCCAATGAAAGTGCAGTGAACTTAAAAGATATATATGTTTAGCTTCCCATCCTAGGTTGCATAGTTTAAAAGACTGAGTCCCGACAAAAACGGGTTGAGAGTGGTAATTATACCTAGTATTCACTCTCTCACACGCCATGTTTATGCTATCTTGACAACACCACAGAGCAAAAGAAAATGAAAAAGAAAGGAAAAAGAAAAAGAAAAGAAAAAGAAAATGAAAAAGAAAAGAGAATAAATAATCACTCAGTTGGTCTTCTTTGCGTGCTTAGTGGCCGACCTGATCACCAACTGATGGTTAATGAAATAAGTGGTAGTCATAATGATGATGCATGGTTCCTCAAGTTGGGGGTTTTTGAATCCTCAATAAACTCTGAGGTTGGGTAGGTTTTGCTGTGTACGCTTGGGTGTGGGGACAATTAAACATGACGGTAATAATGTACTATATTAAGCATGACGCATTCGGTTGGGATTAAACGGGTTTGAGTTTAAAGCGGACAAACATACCGGCAATCACCTGGACTAGTCAAGTAACTGAAGCTGAAAAGGGTTCCTCAGTCAGATTCATACGGTTTGATCCCTTGTAAACTTTCTCATGTTTGGTTTGGTAAGTATTTGTTTATTTTTATCTTTAGTGTGTGAGTCGTTAAGTTCCTTTTTATGTGTTTTCGTCTTGGCCAGGTTGATTTGAGAAATCAAAATGTGTTTTTCATGGGTCTTAATGCATGACAATGTGCCCCCGACAGATCTTGCCAAATTTTTAGGGGAAGGAGTATGGGATAATAAGTATTATCCGAAGGGAACTCGAGGATGATACTTATTATCTAATGGAAAAGACTTCCTCCGTCAGATCTTGACAAATTTTTAGGGGAAGGAGGGAGGATAATAAGTATTATCCGAAAAGACTTCCATAATACATAGTATCCGAAGGGAACTCGAGGATGATATGTATTATCTCAGGGGAAGTCCTTAGCTGAGGGGAAGTAATCAGCTAAGGGGAAGTCTTTAGAGGTCTTGGGTTCAGGGGAAGTTTATAGAAAACCCGTAATCTATATTAGGGTTTTTGGTTAAAATATTGTTAATTTGAATCAACTGAACTGATGATAATTAACCTCTAACCCAAAGATCAGTCATCAAATGTCTGGTGGAGTATATTTTTTCAAATGTGTGTCAGACAGGTTGATGATAGAAAGATGCTGCTGATGCTGCTGCTGCTCAAAGTTAAAGAACCAGCCGGCCAAGACTTCCATCTGAAAAGCAACTGTTCAGGGGAAGTTGTTGGTGTCTTTACAAGTTTCCAAAAGCTTCAAAAGAGCTTCAAAGAAGATGTTCACATGTTTAGGGGAAGCTGAAGTTTTCAAGTCGATCTTTGATGAAGAAAATGATGCAGATAGTAGTCAGAGATCATGAAGTTTGAAGATCCAAGTTCAACAATCAAATTCTTCAAAGTTAGGGGTTTTCAAAATTTCAACCCTCTAATTTTTGAAGGTTCAAGACAGTTACCGAAGATACAGCAAGAACCAGTTCTTTCAAGAAGCAAGTCAATGAGAGTCCTCCATTTCATTGCTTGTTCATTTCAAGAAGTTCAAGCTGATGCTGATCAAAAGGAAGTCCCAAGTGCCCGTCATGAAACCCATTGAAGATTTCTGCGGAAAGAATCTTCATCAGCATCTATGCCAGCCACTCAAGAAGAAGAATTTCAAAGATCGAAGACATTTAATATCACAAGCCTAGGGGAAGATTGTAGAGGCTAGATTATGAGGCTTGTAATATTAAATAAGTTGGGCTGGCCTTAGAGGGTTTAACTAGATTAGTAGGCTAGTTTATGATTGGGTTTGGGTTTACTATTGGGTTTATGATCCAAAAGGGGCCCAATAGTAAACCCAATGGTGGTCTATATATAGACCACTTGACCTCCTCATTGGGTGTGCTTGTGTTTACGATCTAGAGAGAGCTTAGAGGTGTTTACGATCCATTGGAGATTACGATCGTAAACCCGAGAGACAGAGTTTACGATTACAAGTTTTGTACCCGACAAGTTTTCTTGTGTGCAAAAGATCAAGTTTTTAACGTTTAATCATCGTATTCTTCGCGTTTCTTCTCTTTTCTATCTTGAATCAATCATAAACGAGGATTCCGCACTCGTTTGTGATATCAATATCGTGTTTCGGGAGTTTTTCTGGACCTACAGGGACGAATCCTCACTTGAGGGGGAGTCATTAGACGCAGATGTACATTCCCCATCTGAGAGATTTTCACCCCTGCAACCCCTATCACCTAGGAATGACAGTGTAATCAATCTTGATCTAAATGAAGGTGTTATTAACTCACCCACCTCATTACATGAGAACATTCCGATGGATCAGGACACTGCTGCTCTGAACCCCCATTCCTCACCGGAGGTGAATCTCAGGAGGCATGAAGAGATTCATGCAGTGAGGGCTGCTGCTGCCCAAGTATCCCCACTAGATCTTTGTGCTAGCAGTAACATAACTAAGACCCAAACTGCGGCAATCTTCTCTGAATCAGCACCCGAGGGTCCTTCATTGGAACCAAGGGTTGTTGAAATGGTTGGAGAGAATCCCATGTGCCAAGAAGCCATGGGTACCACAGTTGATCAATCTCGGATTGATAACTTGGTTCTATCCAAGGATACTGGTAAAAGGCCAGTTGAGGACAGTTATACACTACCAGAATTGATGGAATTATACCTTACTCTTCAAGCACAGGTTGATAAATTGAATGCAACTGTTGCTACTTTGGTGAAGGCTGCTCCTACTGACACTGAAGCAGGCCCTTCAAACCCTCTCAGAGAAGCTGATGAAGCTGTTGAAGCTGATGAAGCTGATACTATCAAATTGGGGGAGAAGATGCCCTCAAGGCCTGTTATGATTGAAATTGAAGAAACTCAGAGGATACCGGCTGAAGTTAGAGCCACATCCTGCGAAAGAATTGGTGTTAAACCCTTCACAGTGGAAGAAAGTTGGGTAAATATGAAAAGCAGTCAACTGATTGCTATCTTTCCTTTTGAATATCCCAACCTCACTGAGCTAGTACAATCTTCCATGCTGATTGTTGGTGCTCTCTCTGAGCACATAAATTTGATCACAAGACTATTAAAAGATGTCATCTTTCCGGCTGAAAGAGCCAGTGATTAAGCGGGAAGAACTTTGCCTCCACCAGCAAGGCAGTAAATGATGTTAAAGAAAGCACTGCAACTGTTGCAGTTGCTACTATGACTAAAGGAGGTGATGAAAATATAATTAGTGAAGAAGAAGGCACAGAGGTACTGGAGTTAGCTGATAAAGAATCAGAAGTCACCCAACCTCAGGTGGTGACTGAAGTTCTAAACTCAGTTCAACCGGAAGCTCAACTAGTGGTTCAACCGGAAGAACAGGGAAGTGAAGAAGCAGAAGACATAGCTGCAACCTTATTAGCTATGAGGAGTACAGAACTAGCTCAAGCTGAAGAACCTGTTCAATCTGAAACTATTAGAACCATTTAACAGGTGGTTCAAACTCCTGAAGCTGAAGCTGTGTTGAAAATGCTAGAAGATACCAAAAGGGTAGCAGAAGATGAGAGGTTAGCCAAAGAGCTTCAAGAGGAATTTGATCTATATTCACAGATTGGATTTTTTGAGAACTTGCTTGAAGAGGCTAAGTCAAGATCCTTTAATTGGAGACTGAAGTAATATAATTTGGATGCTTTGACTGAGGTTGATAGGCAGAGGTTGAATTCTATTGCCTCTCAGATGCCTACCAAGCTGATAAGGAATGATGAGAATTACCTACTGCTGAAGAAGGTAAAAAGGGCTCTTGTGGTTAGAAATTTGACGACAGAAGAAGAGGTAGCTCAGCTGAAAGTCATAGAACTTTGCAGCCTGATTGACTTAATTTTTCATGAGCTTAAAGGGGATATAGCTGCTGTGAATCCAAATTTGGTGATGCCTTCACCTTCAGAACTCACTTCAGGTACATCATCTAACATAAATGTTATACCGGAGCTTGCTGATGATGCAGATATCCAACCTCCACTTTCCTTCATATACAAACCAAACCCCTCACCTACAACAGGTACATCATCTAACATAAACGTTAAACCTAAGCTTGCTGATGATGTAGATATCCAACCTCCACTTTCCTTCATATACAACCTAAACCCCTCACCTACAACAGTTCCATCATTTCCACAGTCACTTGCCATAATACCCTATAAACCACCCTCCATCTCCAAAAAAGTAGCCACCAAGCTTGAAAATCCAAAATATAGAACAAGCAATTTCACACCTATTGTCCCTCTCAAGAAGAAACCTCCACCTACCATTGACTTCTCAGATATCTTCCCACCTACTCCACCTTCCAGTCCCACACCAGAAGCTAGTAGACCACCAAACAAAACCACCTTACCTTCACTCACCATCAACCACCAATGCTTCTGCCACCATCACTAAACCAACTGAAGACCAACCTGATCCCTCTTCTCCCTCATCAAAGAACAAAGCACCTGTTGTGCAATAATCAGAAACTGATTCTGATGAGGAGAAAAAGAAGAGAAAGAGAAGGATGATGCATGCTAAGAAGAAGAAAGATCAGAAGCAAATGAGAGAGGATCCACCCAGAAAGAACAAGATTGTGGGTTGGACAGCAGATGAAACAACCTTTGACTTCACTTTCACCTTGGCAAATGGCACAACTTTAGTAGTGAATGCTCACAAAGTCACCAGAATGCTCTCTGCACTTCAAATGACCGATATTTATGTAAAATTAAGAGAGATTCTGAGTCCAACAAGGGTTAAACACCTACTGAGGTTATGTATTGAGACAATAGTGAACGAATGTGGAATGCTTTTCAGATCCTAGGGTGACACTGACAATGAAGAAGAAGAACCTGTCAGTGAAATCAAATTCATCATTTGGGAAGAAGTTGAGAAGCTGTTCTATGTTCATAGAGCCGATGGTACCTTCACAGTTCATGAGTCCATTTCTATTCAAGATGAATGGAGTGAAAAAGATTGGGAGTCATTCAAGTATGTGAAGGTGACCAAAACAAACTCTAAAGAGCTCTCTCAAGATTTGAATGCCAACATCAAGTCCTTGGACAACTAGGTCAAGAAGAAGAATTTTTTTGGGTACAAGTTAGTTTTTGAAGATAAACATTGTAATTGAAGAATAATTTGACCGCATCAGCTTAAGGGGAGATTCTAAGGAATATTGCGCTTAGAAGATTTCCGGCTAAAAGCTAATTTTGTTAAGTTCCGGCTGAAGTTGAAGGTGAAGCAAAATTCTCAACTTCAAGCGGAACAGGCAGTTCAAGCGGAAAGAAGCAGTTTTGTCATTTAGCGAATATTCCGGGTGAACTCGATTATCCACCAGATAATAAGTTCAACCGGACTTTTCCTGAGATGTCTTTTCAGCAAGTCCAATCCTGGAAAAGCTTCTCGGTTGCTTCTAAACCTGTTCAAGCCGCTCTCCTAAAGTAGTATGTTGCTGTTTAGACGCAAGATATTCCAATTATCGATGTTTATGCTTTTGGTAGTTTGTATTTAACTTTATATTTTACGGTCCAGATTAGATCGCATGAGATCAATGGCTGTCATTGATCTCATTAGCACTATATATAGCTTAGTTAGCTCATGGTTTACAAATGGTTCTCGAACAACTTGTAATAGTGTAGCTTTGAGTTAATGCAAATAGTGCCGAGTATTTCTTACTTCGTTGTTACTATCTTTATGCAATCAAGCACTCACATTAATACAAGAGAACTAACATAAGATTAAGTAAAGTGAAATATAACTTTAATTCCGCAGTGTTATATTTGCAAGTAGAAGGGTTTCTTGTTAAGTTAATTTGTTTAACACCGATCCTACACACTTTTTTTTCTAATATTGGTGGCTAAAACACAAATATATGTGACCATATAATGAAAAAGGCCACACTTTTGATATTTTAACGTGTCCATCGCCACCTTTTGGCCACCCGTACTGGGAAAAAATGTATGATTTTAGAAACACTTTTGGCCACGTTTTTTTCTTACATATGTGCTAAAAAACAAATATATGTGACCAGATAATACCAAAGGCCAAACTTTTGATATTTTAACATGTCCATTGCCACCCATTAGCCACGCGTATTTGGACAAAATGTATGATTTCAGCAACCCATTTGGCCACTTTTTTTTCTAATATAGGTGGGTAAAACACAAATATATGTGACCATATAATACATAATGCCACACTTTTGATATTTAACTTGTCCATTGGCACCCTTTGGCCAGACGTATTGGGAGAAAATGAATGATTTTAGTAACCCATTTCGCCACGTTTTTTCAAACATATGTGGGGCAAAACACAAATATATGTGACCATATAATACCAAAGGTCACATTTTAGATATTTTAAACTGGTCATTGCCATCCTTTGGCTAGGCATATTTGGACAAAATATATGCTCTCAACAACACTTTGGCCATCTTTGTTTTCTAATATAGGTGGCTAAAACACAAATATATGTGACCATATAATACCAAAGGCCAAACTTTTGATACTTTAACGTGTACATTGCCAACGTTTGGTACACGTATTAGGACAAAATGTATGATTTTAGCAAACCATTTGGCCACTTTTTTTTCTAATATAGGTGGCTAAAACAAAAATCTACGTGACCATATAATACCAATGGCCACTATTTTGATATTTTAACGTGTCTATTGCCACCCTTTGGTCACGCGTATTGGGACAAAATGTATGATTTCAGAAACCCATTTGGCCACTTTTTTTTTCTAATATAGGTGGCTAAAACACAAATATATGTGACCATATAATAGCTAGGGTCACACTTTTGATATTTTAACGTGGTCTTTGCCACACTTTGGCCACGCGTATTGGGATAAAATATCTGCTTTCAACAACCCTTTGGCCACCTTTTTTCCTAATATAGGTGGTTAAAACACAAATATATGTGACCATATAATACAAAAGGCCACACTTTTGATATTTTAACGTGTCCATTGCCACTCTTTGTCCAACCGTATTAGGACAATATATGATTACAACAACCCATTTGGCCACTTTTTTTTCTAATATAGGTGGCTAAAACAAAAATATATGTGACCATATAATACAAAAGGCCACACTTTTGATATGTTAACGTGTCCATTGCCACCTTTTGGCCACCCATATTGGGACAAAATGTATGATTTTAGAACTCTTTTGGACACGTTTTTTTCTAACATATGTGGCTAAAACATAAATATATGTGACCATATAGTACCAAAGGCCACACTTTTAATATTTTAACATGTCCATTGCCACTCTTTAGCCACGCGTATTGGGACAAAATGTATGATTTCAGCAACCCATTTGGCCACTTTTTTTTTCTAATATCGGTGGCTAAAACACAAATATATGTCACCATATAATGCAAAAGGCCACACTTTTAATATTTTAACATGTCCATTGCCACCCTTTAGCCACGCGTATTTGGACATAATGTATGATTTCAGCAACCCATTTGGCAACTTTTTTTTCTAATATAGGTGGCTAAAACACAAATATATGTGACCATATAATACAAAATGCCACACTTTTGATATTTAACGTGTCCATTGGCACCCTTTCGCCACACGTATTGGGACAAAATGAATGATTTAGTAACCCATTTGCCACGTTTTTTCAAACATATGTGGATAAAACACAAATATATGTGACAATATTTTAACCTGGTCGTTGCCATCCTTTGGCTATGCGTATTTGGACAAAATATATGCTCTCAACAACACTTTGGCCACCTTTTTTTTTCTAGTATATAGGTGGCTATGACACAAATGTATGTTACCATATAGCCATTTTTTTCTAATATATGTGGCTAAATCAAAAATCTACATGACCATATAATACCAAAGGCAACACTTTTGATATTTCAACGTGTCCATTGCCACCCTTTGGTCACGCGTATTGGGACAAAATGTATGGTTCAACAACCCATTTGGCCACGTTTTTTACTAACATATGTGGCTAAAACACAAATATATGTGAACATATAATACCAAAGGTCACACTTTTACTATTTTAACATGTCCATTGCCACTCTTTGGCTACGTGTATTTGGATAAAAATATATGCTCTGAACAACACTTTGGCCACCTTTTTTTTTCTAATATAGGTGGCTAAAACAAAAATATATGTGACCCTATAATACCAAAGGCCACATTTTTTGATACTTTAACGTGTCCATTGCCAACGTTTGGTACACGTATTGGGACAAAATGTATGATTTTAGCATACCATTTGGCCACTTTTTTTATAATATAGGTGGCTAAAACAAAAATCTACATGACCATATAATACCAAAGGCCACAATTTTTTTATTTTTAATGTGTCTATTGCCACCCTTTTGCCACGCGTATTGGGACAGAATGTATGATTTCAGCAACCCATTTGGCCACTTTTTTTTCTAATATAGGTGGCTAAATCACAAATATATGTTACCATATAATACCTAGGGTCTAATTTCCTGATATTTTAACGTTGTCGTTGCCACACTTTCGCCACGGGTATTGGGATAAAATATCTACTTTCAACAACCCTTTGGCCACCTTTTTTCTAATATAGGTGGTTAAAACACAAATATATGTGACCATATAATACAAAAGGCCACACTTTTGATATTTTAATGTATCCATTGCCACCCTTTGGCCACGCGCATTGGGATAAAATGAATGATTTCCGCAACCCATTTGGCCACTTTTTTTTTCTAATATAGGTGGCTAAAACACAAATATATGTGACCATATATTACAAAAGGTCACACTTTTGATATTTTAACGTGTCCATTATCACCTTTTGGCCACCCGTATTGGGACAAAATGTATAATTTTAGAAACTCTTTTGGCCACGTTTTTTTCTTACATATTTGCTAAAACAAAAATATATGTGACCAGATAATACCAAAGGCCACACTTTGATATTTTAACATGTCCATTGCCACCCATTAACCAACCATTAACCACGCGTATTTGGACAAAATGTATGATTTCAGCAACCAATTTGGCCATTTTTTTTCTAATATAGGTGGCTAAAACACAAATATTTGTGACCATATAATTCAAAATGCAACACTTTTGATATTTAACTTGTCCATTGGCACCCTTTGGCCACACGTATTGGGACGAAATGAATGATTTTAGTAACCCATTTGGCCACGTTTTTTCAAACATATGTGGCTAAACCACAAATATATGTGACCATATATTACCAAAGGTCACAATTTAGATATTTTAACGTGGTCGTTGCCATCCTTTGGCTACAAGTATTTGGATAAAATATATGCTCTCAACAACACTTTGGCCACCTTTTTTTTTCTAATATAGGTGGCTAAAACATAAATATATGTGACCATATAATACCAAAGGCCACACTTTTGATACTTTAACGTGTCCATTGCCAACGTTTGGTACACGTACTGGGACAAAATGTATGATTTTAGCATACCATTTGGCCACTTTTTTTTCTAATATAGGTGGCTAAAACAAAAATCTATGTGACCATATAATACCAAAGGCCAAAATTTTATTATTTTAACGTGTCTATTGCCACCCTTTGGCCACGTGTATTAGGACAAAATGTATAATTTCAGCAATCTATTTGGCCACTTTTTTTTCTTTCTAATATAGGTGGCTAAAACACAAATATATGTGACCATATAATACCTAGGGTCACACTTCTGATATTTTAACGTGGTCGTTGCCACTCTTTCGACACGCGTATTGGGATAAATTATCTTCTTTCAACAACCCTTTGGTCACCTTTTTTTCTAATATAGGTGGGTAAAATACAAATATATGTGACCATATAATACCAAAGGCAACACTTTTGATATTTTATGAAAGTGCGTGAGCATTGGATCGTCTACTCGATCTAGCTAATCGGACATTGAAACGTAATTAACCGATTGATTTATTGATCAACGAAGAACAATTACAACTAGTAAACACTCAAAAATAGACTCAGAGAATACACACTCAGAAACACACACTTAGCAGATCTTGCACGCTCAGAACTACTTCATTACAAAGATCAAACACATATTTATACCCAGCTAGCCGAGCTTAGGCCGAACCTCAGGTTCGGCCAGTCCGAACTTCTAGTTCGGACCTAGTTCGGCCAGACCTAGTTGACTTGATCTTTGAACTTGTTTAATACTTCACACGACGCACATATCAGATATTAACAAACTCCCCCTCGTCGTGTGGAGTATCTCTTCAACATCATCAACATTGTATCTTAAATCAAGCTCCCCCTCAACTCGATCGTAGCTTGATCTTGAATACTTGATGACATTTTAGTGTATCTCTGGTCTTTCATCAACATCTTCAGAAGACTTGAAGTTGTGATATCTTGCACATAGCAACCTGCTCAAGCATTTAAAAAAAAAATCCTGGCGCAAAACGTCTCTTCGAGACTCCAAGATATGAATTTGAAAAAGATTTTGAAAATGATTTGTATCACATGTTGAGCAGATCGAAAATAAAGCAGAAACAAAATCTTTTTGGTTTTTCAAAGTTTACGCTAAAACACACCGAAAATCTTTTTGTGCTTTTCTGAAATGAAATGAAACTGCAATACAGAATCAAACACTATTTTTGGTATGAGAAAGATCACTATATGGGATCATATTGAACGTAATGCACTGAACTGCATTTCAATTTCAATTAATCGAAACACATAAGTCATGTTGATTGCCGGTATAATTTGTCCAACTTAAACTCAGACAGAATCATACTCATAACATCTGGATATGTTAAGGTATTGATTAGATTTGCTTGTATTGACCAGTGTATCCCACACTATCAGACATAATCAGACATTTTCAGTTTTTCTTTTCTTTTTCCTTTTGTGTGACAGCATTTGTGATTTTTCACAATGCATAATATTTTCATGATATCGTCAACTGTGTTCCATGCAAAAATAAATAAGAACGTTAAATCGTCTACCTTAAGGTCGATCTTTCGATACGCAGATAAGGCCTCGGATTTAACAAAATAAGAAAATAAAACAAGTTGAAATTGTATAACCCAACAACAATCAGGTCGGTACTCCCGTACACGCAGAGAAAGTTCTATGAGTTATACGAAACACCAAAGAAAATAAAGCAGAACGTCAAACGAACAACGATCAGGTCGATCTTTCGATACGCAGAGAAAGTCCGATCGTTTGACAAAATAAAGAAAATCAAACAAGTTTAAATCTTTGCAAAATGAACACATGTAAGTGACTTCTCATTTAGAAATTCACACTTATTTTTCTTTTGTGTCATGAATTATGCATCAAGATGTTATCCACATGGTCAAGCATTAGTATTTAGTGTATATCACATCTGAATACTTTCTGATTTGCCGAGCCTACCAATCATATCAAACAATGATCTTATGGCTCTTTCATCTACTCTATTCATGAGTCAGATACATAAGCCAATGTACCATCATTTCCCAATGATCAATTTCTCACTTTTATATATTTAGCATGTATTCACCTTCCTTCATTAAATATTTGGCATGTATTCACTTTCTCCCCATAACATGCATTTTCTTAATAACTCCCCCTTACTTACAATTCTCCCCCTTAAAATGAAAACTCTATTTTATTTTTTGGATTTTCATTTTACACAAAAACAGAACTCTATTTTTGGGTTTTTGAGGAAATTGAAACATAAAGAAAAATGATCAATCAACACGGATACGATGCAATTTTAGATTTCAGAAAATTTGCAGGTTAGAAAGATTTATCATGAATATTTAAATTAAGCAGAATACTCCTCCATCAACAACTTTGCAATCGTCAATAGGTCTTCCAGAAGTACTTGCACACTGGTCAAACTAATTAGTCCATAAATGACCCGAAGCGAATTGCTTCTGGTCGACCAGTGTCCTTGTTTTGCTTAGAAACCACCTTAGGTTTCCATTGTTGTTGTTTTGGTAATTCAGTTTTTTATGAAACAATTACAGGTGACTGTGATGATGAACCTACACTTTGAACTTTTGAAAACATTGGAACAAAACATTTTTGTTTATAAAAGAATGTAGGCTCAACTTCATCAAAAACTCTGCCTTGTTCATCAAAGAACTTTGGTGTGGCAGATTTACCAAAAACTGATTTCTTGTGAAATCTTTGGGGTGAATCAGCAGGTGATGGACAGTCTTTTGCCATATGCCCTGGCGACGGCAAATATAACAGATTCTTGGCGTTTTGTCCCATCTTTGAGGAACCTACAAAGAACACACATGAATATCTCGAACATGATCAGAATGAGAATCAGACACCTGATGCCTGTGATTATGTACCTATTTGGATGTAGGGCTTCGAGATTGAGAACTTTTAGACGAAACTTGAGCTTTCACAAAAACTTTAGAAATCTTCCGAGCATCAACACAATGAAGAGGAAATTCTTTGTCAGAAAATAATTGATCTGAACCCTTGAGTTTGTAAAACCGCTCGGGTTGAATTTTATCAGCTTGAAACACTTCCTTCTTTACTTGTTTCATCTTTAATTTCTTCAAATCTTGAGATGAAGATGCTGGAACCTTCTCAGCTTTATTTTGCATCTTGTGAAAACCCAATCCTTCATGCTTTCCAGAAATCTTCTCCTCAAGTGTAAAATGTCCATTCTTTGCTAATCGAGAAAATTCAGCTTTTACTTCGGTGACATTCTTTTGATCATAAAAGATATTTTCATCAAACTCAGGTTGAGACTGAAGCTTGTCACTAGAAGTAACTGACTTCTCATTATCAGCAGACGATGAACCAGATACAAACTTAGGTGCAGAAGAAACTGTAGATTTCTTTTCCTTCTTTTTCTTATTCTTCCTGTTCTTCTTCTTTGGCACAACTTTCTCATCTGTAAGGAAAAATAGAGCTTGGAAGATTTCCGGCTGAAATGCCAATTTTACTGGTTCCGGCTGAAGTTGAAGTTCAAGCGGAATTCATACTTCAAGCGGAATAGGCACTTCAAGCGGAAGGAAGCAATTTTGTCTCTTAGCGAATATTCCGGGTGAACTCGATTGTCCACCGGATAAAGAGTTCAACCTGACTTTTCGTGAGAAGTCTTTTCAGCAAGTCCAATCCTGCAAAAGCTTCTCGTATGCTTCTAAATCTGATTCAAGCCGCTCTCCTAAAGTAGATTGTTGCTGCCAACACGCAAGATATTCCGATTGTCGATGTTTATTCTTTAGGTAGTTTGTATTTGACTTTTATATTTACGGTCTAGATTAGATCACATGAGATCAATGGCTGTCATTGATCTCATCAGCACTATATATAGCATGTAACTTCTCAGCTCAAAAAACGTTCATCACTTGTAATAGTGTAGCTTTGAGTTAATGCAAATAGTGCCGAATATTCGACTTATCGTTGTTTTACTATTCTGCAAATCAAGCATTTACATTATACAAGAACTTAATATCGCTTAAGTAAAGTGAAATATAACTTTAATTCCGCAGGGTTATATTTGCAAGTAAAGGGCTTGGTTTTAGTTTATTCATAACTATTTTCGATCCTACAAGTGGTATCAGAGCTTTGGCTCTTACCTTGAAGACCTTCTGTGCTTCAAGGTTGATACTTTACTTGCTTACTTTACAAGCTCCATTGTTTTATCTTTCTAAAAGTTTTCAAAATGAGTGATTTCAGTGTAAGTTGCCCAAATGGTTCCTCCAACAAACCGCCAATGTTCACTCCTGATGACTTTGGTACCTGGAAACTCAGGATGGAAGGTTTTGTTAGGATTTTGGACCGTCGTATTTGGAAATCTTTCACTGAAGGACCCTACTCACCAATGGTTGCATCTGCTGATGATGCAGAAGTCAAAATACCTAAGCCGTTAGATAGATATGTTGAAGCTGACTACACTGCTCTTGAATTTGACCATAAGGCATATTGGACTCTACAGGCAGCACTTCCTAATTCCATTTTAAGTGGGTTCAAAGGATATAAGACTGCATTTGATCTGTGGAATGCCTTAAGTGAAATGTATGAAGGAACCAGTGAGGTAAAAGAAAACAAGAAGGATGTTTTAAAGCAAAAATATGAAAACTTTACTTTTAAATCTGGTGAAACTATGACAAACCAGTACTTAAGATTTGTTTCCTTACTTGATGAACTTCAAAAGGTGGATGTAAAACTAGAACAAGTAGATGTGAATAGAAAATTTCTCCGTTCCCTGCCTTCTGTGTGGACAGTTTACACAGTAAGCATCAGGGAATGTAAAAATTTGAAAAAGATGAGATTAAGTGAACTTCATGGCATACTCAGTGCCTATGAAATGGAACTAGATCTGAAACAATCCTCATCTTCTGAATCAACTCAGCTATTCTCATCTGCACTAGTAACCACTGATTTTAACAGTCAAAGATCATCTAACTCATCATCATACTCCTCACCTATAGTCAGTTTCCCTGAGACACCAAGGTGTCAAGAGAACTTTTCGAACTCTTTCGAATGTTCTCACAATGCTCATGTAGCAGCTGACTCTTATCAAGGCTTCATACCTGAAGATCTTGAATGCATAGGTGCTGATGATTTAGAAGAAATGGATATAATGACCCAACTTGCAATGGTTTCTGTAAGAGCTCAAAGGTTTTACAAAAGGACAGGTAGAACCTACAAGGGAGCAAAAGGTGCTCACATAGGCCTTGACAAAAGCAAAGTCAAATGCTATAACTGTCACCAACTTGGTCACTTTGCAAGAGAATGCTCTCAACCAAGAAGAGAAGGACAGAACCAGAACCATGCTCAAGGGAAATCTCATGGAGGAAGCAATGTAAACAACAACAACTCTGGAAGCAACTCAGGTTCACACCCCACCCCACCGAAGCCAACCGGAAGTCAAAACCTTCAGAATGTGGTAGCTGCTGTTGCAAATCAAACATCATGTGTTGAATGGGAAGATTTTGCTGCTGAGTTTGAACCCATCAACTATGCTTTAATGGCCAAACAGGACTCCACCACAGATCAGGTAAATTCTATCCCTGAGAAGGTATTAGAGAATCTGTGCAGTCCTGCCTGCATAGAACAAGTGGCAAAATATCGAAACCACAACACTGATTTGATTGATGAAGTTTCAAACTTAAATGAGTTAAAGGAATGTTTTAAGAAAACTGAATCATCATATATCTCAAAAATTGAAAATTTAACCAAAGAGTATGAACAGTTAAAACAAACCAACTCAGTGCTTGAAACACAGCTTGATGACTTGCTGTCAAAACTTGAAAAATCAAGGAATGAAACCAAGGATGCTAAGGCTGAGGTTGATGTTCTTGAGATCAAGCTGAAAGATGCTTTGTTCACTTGTGATAAATTTCAAACAGCAAACAAAAAGGCTGAAAGATTGTGGATGGGAGGGATGTATGGTAAAGCGGGTGTTGGCTACAACAATGTTGAGCCACCAATTGAATACTCACCGGTAATCAAACCCATTGAAGCTTTAAAATCAGAATGTAAAGTCAGTCTCACAGTTGATGACATTTCGTCACAATCTAGTTCAGAAAACACTGTTGAGTCAAACAAAATTGAAGTCACAGCTGCTAGTACGTCTGCTTCAACTAACCAACTGAACATTTTGAAACCATCAGTTGCTGTTCCTCCACCAACTGTTTATGAATCTAAGGATTCAAAAGTTGGAGGAAAGCAACCTGAGCAATCAAAGGGTAGTCAAACTCAAAGATTTGGTCAACTAAAGTTCAACCAAGTAACCAAAATTGAGTCTCCCAGGAAATTTGAAACCAAAGTTGTTGAATGTATATGCTGTGGTGAACAAGGTCACCTAGCTGCTGTTTGTCAGTTCCACCACAATGAGTAAAGTCAAACCTTTTCAAAAGCCAAAACCTGTTTTGAAACCAAAGGCTGATTTTCAAAAGAAGCTCACAGGAAGAATTTCACCTGTGAAAAACCACACTTTGAAGCATTTTGGGTCAGAATCAAACAGAGTGTTAGTTGGTAATGATAGAAATGGTAGTTTCACTGTTTTAAAACAAAACCATTTTCCGGCTGAAGTTCAAGCGGAACACTTTTCCGCTCGAACTCATGTTCAACCGGAAAACAAAGTTCAACCCAGATCAGCCACTGCTCCAAAGCAGAGACCCCAAGTTCGTTTTGCTGATGGGTTTGAACATTTTGAAGCTCAAGGTAGAAGAAATCCTTCTAGAAGAAAAATCACCTCTAGAGAAAACTTTTCAAGAAATAGCAAATTAAACCAATCTGAAACTGTCTTTGCAAATAGTTCAAGTGGAAATCATTATGCTCCACTTCAGGGGGAGAGTTCTAGTCAAAACAAACACTTTCCTAAAAGATTTTCAAAATCACCTGAAAGAACTAAGTTGGTCATTCAAGAAAGTGAAAAACTTAAGAAACTAACCAACAAGCAAAGAAAGTATAAAGAGTATAGGGAAAAGAAAATTGTTGCAAAAAGAAGCACCAAAAGTGATAGGTCTAGTCAAACAAGTGCTCAGTATGAGAACTTCAGTTTGGACAATGATGATCTGCTGAATGAAGCTCCAGTAGTTAATACTTTAGTACTAAAAGAGTACAAGTATAATGATGCTTATGGCAGACCCAAGACCACTCAGGCTTGGGTCCCCTATAGAAATTAATCAATTCTCATGTGTGCAGGTGCAGAATAAAGGCCAGAATAGCCTATGGGTAGTTGACAGTGGTTGCACTTGCCACATGACAGGGAACAGGCACATTCTAGAAAACACAAAAAGAACTAATGGAGGACCAGTTGCCTTTGGAAGCACAAAAGGCCATATCACAGCACAAGGTGATGTAACAAATGGACTGGTAAAATTTGATAGAGTCAATTTTGTTGATACATTAAATTTCAACTTACTCAGTGTCTCACAAATGTGTGACAAAAATTTGAATTTAATGTTTAATGAGAAAGAGGCAATAGTTCTCAAACCTGGTGTCAAAATTCCTGATGAGTTGATAATGCTTAAGGCACCCAGGAGAGATGGACTATACATTTTGGATATGTCAATGGCTACACCCACATGTGGCACTGCTTGCTTTGTATCCAAAGCCTCAATTGACGAATCTGATCTTTGGCATAGGAGGTTAGGTCATGTGAACTACAAAAACATGAACAGAATTGTAAATTTGGGCTTGGTTAAGGGTCTTCCTAACAAGCATTTTGCATGTTCTGAAAACTGTGTGCCATGTCTCAAGGGCAAGCAACACAGAACCTCTTTCAAGCCAAAAGTTGAATCTTCAATCTCAAAACCTCTAGAGCTTTTGCACATGGACTTATTTGGTCCAACTAGAGTAATGAGTCTAGGAAAAAGGTCATACTGCTTTGTAATAATTGATGATTTTTCTAGGTATACATGGGTTTTCTTTCTCAAAACAAAAGATGAAACTGCTGAATTGTTGAAAACTCTTGTCATTAATTTAGAAAATCAATCCAATCTTAAAGTTAAAACAATCAGATGCGACAATGGCACAGAATTCAAAAATCATGTTCTAAACTCATTTTGTGAGGAAAAGGGAATTTTGAGGCAATTTAGTGCTCCTAGAACTCCACAGCAAAACGGTGTTGCTGAAAGGAGAAATAGGACATTGATTGAAGCTGCCAGGTCAATGTTGGCAGACTCTAAGCTCCCTGTGATATTTTGGGCAGAAGCAGTAAACACTGCCTGTTATGTCCAAAACAGGATCTTAATTGTCAAGGGAAAGGATAAGACACCTTATGAGCTTTGGAGAAAAAGGAAACCAAACATCTACTTTTTCAAGCCATTTGGTTGTTCTGTCACTATTTTAATAACCAATGAGTCTTTGCCTAAATTTGCTGAGAAGGCAGATGATGGCTATTTTGTTGGATACTCTGGTGTGTCAAAAGCATTCAGAGTATATAACAAGAGAACTAAAATTGTTGAGGAAACCATAAATGTGTCTTTCAATGAGAAATCAGCCAACAATTTTAGATCTCAACCAAGCTGGTTATTTGATATTGATGCACTAACCACTGCTTTCAATATAACTGTTGATAAGCATGTGAGCTCTTCAGTGCAGGAACAAAACTTTAACAGGTCTGCTGATGAGCATTGGAAAAGCAATCAAACTGATAAAGAGAGGCCAATCTTCTTCTCTTCAATGAGCTCTCAACCTGTTTTCCCAAAGAATGACAAGAAACCGACTGAAATAATTCAAATTGAAGAAGAAATTGTTCCGCTTGAAGTTCAAACTGAACCTATTTCTCCGGTTCAAGTTCAACCGGAAAATCAAAATTCAGAAACTGAAGAGAATACTGAATCAGAGTCAAATGAAGCTGGAAACTCACATGATAACTTATCGAATGAGCTAAATTTAGATCATTTGATCTATAATTCTGATACAAATTCTCTTGAATCAGTTGGAGTTTCAGATCCTGTGTCACAATTTGAAAATGTTGAGCTTGATCACAGACTTCCTCAGCTCAACATACCCTCAAATGGAAGAAGCCATGAATTTCCTATGTTCATTGATAGAAGAATCAACAAAGATCATCCAGTGGGGAATATTATTGGAGAAGCTTCAGCTCCTGTGCTGACAAGAAGTAGATCTGCAAATGCAAACATCTGTTTGCATGCTGCATTTTTGTCTCAAGAAGTACCCAAGAAGGTTGCAGATGCCTTAGAAGACAACAGTTGGGTGGAGGCAATGCAAGAAGAACTATTTCAGATAAACAAGCAAAAGGTTTGGGAATTGGTAGACCTGCCTGATGGAGCAGAACCAATTGGAACTAAATGGGTGTTTAGAAACAAAAAGGACGACAGGGGAATTGTTATCAAGAATAAAGCAAGACTGGTTGTGCAAGGTTATGTACAGGAAGAAGGCATTGATTATGATGAAGTCTTTGCACCAGTAGCCAGGTTGGAGGCAATCAGAATCTTCCTAGCCTATGCTGCATTTAAAGACTTCCAAGTATATCAAATGGATGTGAAAAGTGCTTTCCTGTATGGCCTACTGGAACAAGAAGTTTATGTCAATCAACCTCCTGGTTTTGAAGACCCTCACCATCCAAACAAGGTGTGCAAGCTGATCAAAGCTTTGTATGGTCTCAAACAAGCTCCTAGAACCTGGTATGAAACTCTTTCAAATTACCTTCTAGAGAATGGCTACAGGAGAGGAGCAATTGACAAAACTCTCTTTGTTAAAACTGTTGGTAAAGATATGCTAATGGTGCAAATTTATGTTGATGATATTATTTTTGGTTCATCTAACACTTTGTTGTGCAAGGAGTTTGAAACTTTGATGCAGTCCAAATTTGAAATGAGCTCCATGGGAGAACTAACATTCTTCCTAGGGCTTCAAGTGAAGCAAACTGCAGATGGAATCTTTCTGAATCAATCAAAGTACATTCAAGACATGCTGAAAAGATTTGACATGCTATCATGCTCAAGTGCCAAGACTCCAATCTCCACTTCCCACAAGTTAACCAGTGACTTAAGTGGAAAGCCAGTAGATGAGCACATGTATAGGGCTATGATAGGCTCTCTGATGTACCTTACAGCTAGTAGACCTGACATCATGTTCAGTGTTTGCCTGTGTGCTAGATATCAATCTTCTCCAAAAGAGTCCCACATGCTTGCTGTTAAGAGAATTTTCAAGTATCTTAAGGGGCAACCCAAACTGGGTCTGTGGTATCCCAAGAACTCTGACTTCTCTTTCAAGGCATACACAGACAGTGACTATGGAGGATGTGATATAGATAAGAAATCAACATCAGGAGGATGTCAATTTCTAGGAGAAAGGCTTGTCTCCTGGCAATGCAAGAAACAAACATGTGTTTCTACTTCAACTGCAGAGGCTGAGTACATTGCTGCCTCAAGTTGTTGCAGCCAAGTTCTTTGGATCCAAAATCAGATGCTTGATTATGGAATCACATTCATGGAGACTCCTATTCTTGCAGACAACAACAGTGCCATTTCCATCGTCAACAATCCAGTGAAGCACTCCAAAACCAAACACATTGACATAAGGTATCACTTTATTAGAGATTGTGCTGAAAAGAATTTAATCAAATTATTTAAAGTTCACACTGATCATCAACTGGCAGATTTGTTTACAAAAGCTTTCGATGAGGCAAGATTTTTCTACCTCATCACAGCCATTGGGATGATGAACTTTGAATAAACTTTTCACAATTTCAATAAAAGAGAGATGTGCTCAAAGAGCCCGTCTCTTGATACAAAAAGAAAAAGAAAAAGAAAATTTCTTGTGTTAAATGAAGAATGTTTCAATTCAAAGTATTTAACTGCTGTTAAAACTTTGAAAAATCGACACAAATTTTCAAAATTTATGTGTTTTGAATTTTCCGGTTCAAGTTCAGGTTCAACCTGAAAGAACAACCTTTGAAATTCACCGGGTGAACTTCAACCGGAAAACAGCTTTAATCTTGACGTGAAAACTTATTTTTGAAAACAATTCTTCCAAGCGGAAAACTTGTCCGCTTGAAGTTCAACCGGAAGAAATTTTGTTTTTTAAAATAAAGGAGAAAATGGGTTCCGCTTGAACTTTCGGGTCAACAAAGTCAACAAGTCATTTAATTACCCGGAAGGCACAATTTTCTAAGCGGATGTCACATTTATTTTACCCATTGAATTTTTAACTGTTTTAAATCCGAGGTTTCAGTACATTAACTTTTGGATAAGGGCATGCTTTAATCAGTTGTACCGTATAACATATAAAGCATCTGTCCCATCCGTCACTGAACCGTCGATTTTTAACCTCTCTCCTCCACGTCATCACCGAAAAGGTAAAAAGCCCTAAATTACCGTCATTTCCCCATTTCTCGCAAACACACCCCAGAGGTTACTCCCCAAATCCTCTCAAACCATCTCCGATTAACCCCCACATAACCGTCAAAATTCTCAAATTCTGGTACAACAATGGCTCCAAAGGGAAGAGCAAGTGGCAAGAAGCCAATCGGCGACTCGAAATTTGCCGTCGAGCACAACCTGGTAGCATATCTTGAACCCCCTTCCAAAACCGATATCTACAATGAGATGATCGAGTTCATCAAAAGCTCACACCTTCATCATGCGCTTACTGTCGAAGCGGAAATCTTTGAAGAAGTGATGGAAGATTTTTGGGTTCACGCTAAGGTTTCTGATGAAGCAAGTGGAAGCAAAATTGTGTCAACCGTCCAAGGGAAGGAGGTTGAGATAGATGAAGCAAAGGTAAGAAGGTTGTTGAAACTGAAGGACAACGGTGGATACGGAGAGGTAGATCATACCAAATACATCCGTTTATTCAGAAGCATTGGGTATGGTGGGTCCCTGCACAGCAAAACGATCAAAAAGGGGCAATTACCATATAAATGGAGGTTCTTGGCACATACTCTTTTGGTGTGTTTATCTCCAAAGAGGGGAGGTTTTGATGAGCTCTCCAGTGAGCAAGCCTCGGCCTTCTACGCTGTGGTTAAGGGTGAGAATTTCAATTTTTCTAGACAAATTTTTCAAGCCCTAAAATCCAATGTTCACTCTGAATTTATTTACCTATATCCCAGATTTTTGACATATATTCTCAAAGAAGAGTACCCCCACATTGCTTGGTTGGGTACAATTTTGCACCAAAAACTTCTGAATGAGAAAACCTTTTCAAATCTTGCTTTAAATAAGTCTCCATTTCTTGGAAGGGACACCGACCATCCCATGCCAATTCCAAGGCAGCTTCCTGATGAACCTGCTGATGCAGAGGTTCAAACTGAAGCTGCAGGAGCACCTGAGCCTCAAGCTCAAGATGACAGAGCTGTAGACCTAACAGTTTCTGATCCCACATCTGTCCCTGCTTCCTCTTCACTAAAAGTTTTTCAATCCAAAAAGAGGAAAGCAACCACAAATACTTCCACTGCCACCTCCTCTTCCGACTCACCTCCTGTCATTTTCAAGAGACAGAGAAAAGTGGTTACTAGGTCTCCTCCACCTAGTGCCACCAACCAACCTGAAGCTTTAAACCCTGTTCAAGGCAACAAGCCTAAACGGAAACTGGACAAATTGGGATTTTCTCTTAGGGATGAACCTTCAGTTGAGGGGGAGTCATTAGAAGCAGATGCAGCTTCCCCATCTGAACATTTTTCACCATTGCAACCCCTATCACCTAGGAGTGACAGTGCTGTCAATCTTGGCTCAAGTGAAGGTGTTATTAACTCACCTGCCACATTACATGAGAACATCCTGATGAGCCAGGACCCTGTAGCATTGCAACCCCACTCCTCACCGGAGGTGAATCTCAGAGGTTATGAAGAGATTCATACAGAAAGGGCTGCTGCTGCCCAAGTATCCCAACTGGATCTTGGTGTTAGCAGTAACATCAATAAAACCCAATCTGTGGCAATCTTCTCTGAATCAGCACCCGGAAGTCCTTTATTGGAACCAAGGGTTGTTGAAACAGATGAAGAGAATCCCAGGTGCCAAGAAGCCACGGGTACCAATGCTGATCAATCCAGGATTGATAGTTTGGTTATTTCCAAGGATACTGGTAAAAAGCCAGTTGAGGATAGTTATACACTACCAGAATTGACGAAACTGTACCTTTCTCTGCAAGCACAGGTTGAAGCTCTTAACTCAACTGTTGCCACTTTGGTTCAAGCTGATCCTACTCAAACTGAAGCAGGTCCTTCAAACCCTACCAGAATTGCTGATGAAGCTGACACTGTCAAATTGGGGGAGAAGTTATCATCAAAACCTGTTATTACTGAGATAGAAGAAGTTGAGAGGATACCGGCTGAAGTAAGAGCCACAGTCTGCCAAAGAATAGGTGTAGAACCTTTTTCTGTTGAAGAGAGCTGGGTGAATATGAAATGCAGTCAACTGATTGCTATTTCTCCTTTTGAGGACCCCAACCTCACTGAGCTTGTTCAGTCATCCATGCTGATTGCTGGTGCTCTCCCTGAGCACATCAATATGATCACAACACTTCTGAAAGATGTTATTTTTCCGGCTGAAAGAGCCAGTGATCATGTTGAAGGCAACATTGCCTCTACCAGCAAGGCAGCAGCTGATATGGAAGAGAGTACTGCAACTGTAGCAGTTGGTACTATGACTGAGGGAGAAGATGAAAATTTGATCGGTGAAGAAGAAGGAACCGAGGTACTGGAAATAGTTGACAAAGAACCTGAAGTCACCCAACCTCAGGTGGTGACTGATGGCCAACTACAGGTTCAAACGGAAGTTCAAGCTGAATTTCAACCGGAAGTTCAACCGGTAGTTCAAGCTGAAGGAGATCTGAATGTTCAACCGGAACACCAAACTCAAACCCAGGTGGAAGTTCATGGTCCAAGCTCATCAATTTTTGGGACTGATGAAGCACCTGAGGTTCAACCGGAAGAACAAAGAAACAAAGAAGCTGAGGATGTTGCTGAATCACTGATAGCCTTAAGGAGTTCTGAAACAATTCAAATTGAGGAACCTGTTCAAGCTGATATAGCTAAAACTATTCTACAGGTAACTCAAACTCCTGAAGCTGAGGCTGTAGTGAAGATGGTTGAAGATGCTAGAAGGGTAGCTGAGGATGAAAGAATAGCCAGAGAGCTCCAAGAAGAATTTGACTTATACATGCAAAATAATGTGTTTGAAAATCTTCTTGAGGAAGCAAAGACCAGGTCTTTCAATGGGAGGTTAAAGGAATATGACTTGGATAAAATGTCTGAAGCTAATAGGCAGAGGTTAATTGCTATTGCCTCCCAATTGCCTACCAAGCTGACAAAGAATGATGAAAACTACAGGCTGTTGAAAAAGATCAAAAGGGCTCTTGTGATTAGAAACTTGAAGAAAGAGGAAGAGGTAGCTCAGATGAAGGTTAGAGGACTTTGCAGCTTAATTGACAAAATATTTTATGAGCTGAAAGGAGACATTGCTGCTGTCAATCCTAACCTGGTGATGCCTTCACCATCAGAGCTGGTCTCAGGTACTATAACTGCTAATGTTAAACCTGAAACTGATGATATTGCAGATATACCACCTCCACCTTCATTTATTTATGATCCAAACCCAATGCCTTCAACAACTTCATCCATTTTACAGTCACTCCCAATCATACCATACAAACCTTCACACATCCCCAAGAAGCTTGCTGCTAAACTTGCCAACCCTAAGTTTAGATCAGACAACTTCACACCCATCATCCCTTTTAAAAAGAAACCTCCACCAACTATGGACTTCTCTGATATCTTCCCACCATCTCCACCCTCAAGCCCAACTCCTAAAGCCAATAAACCACCTTCAAGAACCATCCTACCTCCACTCACCATAAGAGAACCATCTTCTACCACCACCCAACCTACCGAAAACCAACCTGGTCCTTCTTCATCCTCTGCCAAAGGTAAAAGACCTATTGTGCAAGAATCTGCTGGAAATTCTGATGAAGAAAGGGAAACTAAGAAGAAAAGATTGATGCATGCCAGGAATAAAAGAGATCAAAACAAGAGAAGGAAAGGGCCACCCAGAAAGAATAAGATAATTGGGTGGACAGTGAACGAAGATTCCTTTGATTTCACTTTCCAACTGGCAGATGGCAAAACTCAAGTGATCAATGCTCACAGGGCCACTTCTCTTCTCAGTGCAATGCAAATGACTGACATCATCCTAAAACTCAGAGAAATTATGAATCCTTCAAGGGCAGAGCACATGTTAAGGCTTATCATTGAACCAACTGTGCTGGACTGTGGAATGCTCTATCGAAGTAACTTAGATGATGATTCAGCAGGAGAAGAAGAAGAAGTGCCTACCAGTGAGATCAAATTTATCATCTGGGAAGAAGAAGAGAAGCTTTTCTATGTTCATAGAGCTGATGGCACCTTTACAATTCATGAGTCCATTTCTGTTCAAGAAGAATGGAACGAAATGGATTGGGACTCAATCAAACATGTAAAGGTGACCAAAACAAACATCAGAGAGCTTTCTCAAAATCTTGATGCCAGCATCGGATTTTCCAACAAGTAGGTTGTGGAGAAGAAAATTTTTGGGTACAAGTCAATTTTGAAGATAAACATTGAAGACAAATAATTTGACAGCATCAGCTTAGGGGGAGATTGTAAGGAAAAATAGAGCTTGGAAGATTTCCGGCTGAAATGCCAATTTTACTGGTTCCGGCTGAAGTTGAAGTTCAAGCGGAATTCATACTTCAAGCGGAACAGGCACTTCAAGCGGAAGGAAGCAATTTTGTCTCTTAGCGAATATTCCGGGTGAACTCGATTGTCCACCGGATAAAGAGTTCAACCTGACTTTTCGTGAGAAGTCTTTTCAGCAAGTCCAATCCTGCAAAAGCTTCTCGTATGCTTCTAAATCTGATTCAAGCCGCTCTCCTAAAGTAGATTGTTGCTGCCAACACGCAAGATATTCCGATTGTCGATGTTTATTCTTTAGGTAGTTTGTATTTGACTTTTATATTTACGGTCTAGATTAGATCACATGAGATCAATGGCTGTCATTGATCTCATCAGCACTACATATAGCATGTAACTTCTCAGCTCAAAAAACGTTCATCACTTGTAATAGTGTAGCTTTGAGTTAATGCAAATAGTGCCGAATATTCGACTTATCATTGTTTTACTATTCTGCAAATCAAGCATTTACATTATACAAGAACTTAATATCGCTTAAGTAAAGTGAAATATAACTTTAATTCCGCAGGGTTATATTTGCAAGTAAAGGGCTTGGTTTTAGTTTATTCATAACTATTTTCGATCCTACATCATCCTCAGCAGTAGATGACAAAACCTTCGAATAATCAAATTCTTCAATTTGTTCCTTCACTTCTTTGACAGCTTCTTTGATATTTGCAGGGGGTGAAGCAGTCTTATCAAACATCTTCTCAAAATTTTCATCATTAGCTAAAAAGCTTGTGAAGACTTGAGAATTTGAGACATTATTAAGCAATCGATTAGCATCAAGAACTTGAACCTTCAGATCAGAAATTTTCTGTTGAGCCTCAGCAAATTTTTTTTCTTTAGAAATCAATCGCTTTGCAACCTTGTGAGTTTCAAATTTTTGCAAACGCAGATTATCAAGTCCCTCATGTAACTACTTCTTCAATTTATCCTTGTTGCGCTTTTGAATCTCCAAATTCGCGGCTTGAACTTTATTGACACGAACTAACTCCCGCTTCTCATCCAACAACTTTCCCATGTCAACTTGATATGCTTCAATCTTAGCAGTTGACTCTTCAACATTCTTTGTAAGCAGACCAAGTTTGACCTTTGATTTATCAAACAAATTCTGAAAATCAGCAGCTGTATCTTCCGCTTCATCCTTCCATTTCTTGACATCTTTTACCAACTCATCCCGTTCTTCACAAATCTTAGCTTTCGCAGCTTCAACATCCCGTTTATCTTGTGTAGAAAATTCTAAAACTTCAGTCAGCCTTTTGATTTCTTAAAGCAAACATTCATTCTTCAAACTCAATTCCTTCACATTGGTTTTAGACACTGCAAAGGTGGACCTTTGCATCCTTGAATTCCTCGGAAAGCTTGTGAATTTTAAACAATAACAAAGTATTTTCTCTCATTAGACTCTCCATATTCTCAGCAGATTCATAAGAACTTGTATTTGAACTAGTATCGGAACTAGTTTCTGAACAAAAATCTTCTTGTTGATCATGAATAACTATCAAAGCAGATGAATCATACCCAAACTGTTGACCCCAATCATATACGCCATCATTTTGAGCCATCAAAGCTGTGGTCTTGCTTGTGTTACTAGTAGATGGTTGAGTAAAACCAGGCTTTGGTGATAGATGTTGATACCTGATATGTACGTCGTGTGAAGTATCAAACAAAGTACAAGATCATTTCAAACTAGGTCTGGCCGAACTAGGTCCGAACGTGAAGTTCGGACTGGCCGAACCTGAGGTTCGGCCGAAGCTCGGCCAGCTGGGTATAAATATGTGTTTGATCTTTGTAACGAAGGAGTTCTGAGCGTGTGAGATTTGTTAAGTGTGTGTTTCTGAGTGTGTATTCTCTGAGTCCATTCCTGAGTGTTTACTGGTTGTAATTGTTCTTCGTTGATCAATAAAACAATCGGTTAATTACGTTTTGATGTTCGATTAGCTAGATCGAGTAGACGATCCGATGCTCACGCATTTTCAAGTGGTATCAGAGCTTTCTGGTTCACTCTACTGATCTGTGGTTGCTACTTTCGGAATTTTGAAGCGTTTTTCGTGTTTCTCGAGATTGTTTTTGTGATTTTCATCATTTCTACCGAGTGTTTGGTGTCAAACTTGCTTGTAAACCATTTTCTATCAGTTTTTCAAATTCACAGTAACAAGTTTCATCAAAATCAATCCATTTTCGTGCGTTTTTGAAATATGAAGTCGAAGTTCGGAGGTAACTGGTCAAGTTCGGAGTAACTGCTTCGAATTTCAAGTTCAGACAGCTTTCGGTCAGTGTTCGGAGTTGTTTCGGTCGGAGTTCGGTGTGGTTCAAGGTTCGGAGCTAGATCGGTGTTACATAGGAGTTCGGACTTTGGTTTTAGGTTCGGATAGAGTTCGGAGGTCTGTGATAGGTTCGGAGCAGGTTCGGTCATCAGATTCTAAATTTTCAACGATGTCGGAATTTCAAGCATTTGCTGCAATGCAAAGTGCCATGCAAACCATGCTGAATTTTGATAACGAAATTGGAACAAGTCAGAAAGTTCCCAAATTGTTGAAGCTTGAAAATTATCAAAATTAGAAGAAACGATTTTCCGCTTACATAAGCACAAATGATATTGATTTGTGGATCCCTCTCAAGAAACTTTATCAGCACCCAACTGATGCGGTAGATTTTAAAGAAGTTCATACTTTTGATCTTGCTGAAAGAAAATCATATGAGCTTGAACAAAAAGCTTATGGTTATCTTACGATGGCATTACCTACTGAGTTGCTTCATCAATTTAGCACTTGCAAGAAATCTAAGCAATTGTGGGATGCTTTATCAGCAAGGTGTGAAGGTAATGATGACTACAAGAAGAGTCGGAAGAAAGTTCTAAACAAAGAATTTGATAATTTTCAGAATTATGACAATGAAAACATTACTGCTCTTGTTTCAAGATTGTCACACTTGATTAGTGAATTAAAGGTGGTTGGGATTGAGAAAACTGATGCTGATTTGAAAGAAAGGATTTTGGAAGCTTTGCCATAGAAATGGGAAAATTATGTTTTGTTACTCATGCATGACAAGGATTATTCTACAATGACATTTCACGAGCTTACTGGGAAACTTCATCCTCGACAAATGGAAATGTTAAACTCAAAGAAGTCAACTGCTACTTTGCAAAATCCTAAATTGTATCATGGTGAGAATAGTGCAAGCATGAGTGCAAAGTCTAAACCAAATCAGAATACAGCACCAAGTGTTGCTTTTATAGCTGGAGTTTCAGGAAATTCTGATAATAATTCTTCCAGGGGTTGCAATTTCACAATTCCAAATTTTTCTAGTCAAAATGCTTTTTCAGCTAAATCAACAGATGATTGTGCCAAAATGATTTCTGCAATGATTTCATCATCTTTTGGTTTGATTCTCAAAAATGTTGCTGATGCAAAGTTAACAGTGAGGATCTTGAAGCTCTTGATGATGATCAACTAACTGAATTGGATGTATCTTGGCAATATGCTATGTTGTGTCAAAGATCTAAAAGATTCTTTAAGAAACATGGAAGGAATATTTCTGGTGATAGATTGGGTTTTGACAAGTCCAAATTAAAGTGTTACAAATGTTCACAACTTGGACATTTCGCTAAAGATTGTCATCAGGCACATGCAAATAAGTCTGGTGTTCCTCTATCACCAAAGCCTGGTGTTACTCAACCATCTACTAGTAACACAAGCAAGACCACAACTTTGATGGCTCAGAATGTTGGTGTATATGATTGGGGTCAACAGTTTGGGTATGATTCATCTGCTTTGATAGTTACTCATGATCAACAAGAAGATTTTTGTTCAGAAACTAGTTCCGATACTAGTTCAATTCCAAGTTCTTATGAATCTGCTGAAAACTTGGAGAGTCTGATGAAAGAAAATGCTTTATTGATGAATAAAGTTCAACAACTGTCTGAGGCATTTGATGTGATTAATTCAGAGTTGAAGATTTCTAAAGATCATGACAAGGAGTTGACATTAAAGAATGAGTATTTGACCATGGAAATCCAAACATTGAATGAGGTTTTGGAAGTTTTGAAGCAAGATAAGAAGAATGTTGAAATTTCAAAGGCTAAGATTTGTGAAGAATGGGATGAGTTGGTAAATGATGTCAAGAAATGGAAGGATGAAGCTGAAGATACAGCTGCTGATTTTCAGAATTTGTTTGATAAATCAAAGGTCAAACTTGATCTGCTAACAAAGAATGTTGAAGAGTCAACTGCTAAGATTGAAGCATATCAAGTTGACATGGGAAAGTTGTTGGATGAGAAGCGGGAGTTAGTTCGTGTCAATAAAGTTCAAGCCGCAAATTTGGAGATTCAAAAGCGCAACGAGGATAAATTGAAGAAGGAATTACATGAGGGACTTGATAATTTGCGTTTGCATAAATTTGAAACTCACAAGGTTGCAAAGCGATTGATTGCTAAAGAAAAAGAATTTGCTGAGGCTCAACAGACGTTTCTGATCTGAAGGTTCAAGTTCTTGATGCTAATCGATTGCTTAATAATGTTTCAAATTCTCAAGTCTTCACAAGCTTTTTAGCTAATGATGAAAATTTTGAGAAGATGTTTGATAAGACTGCTTCACCCCCTGCTCATATCAAAGAAGCTGTCAAAGAAGTGAAGGAACAAATTGAAGGATTTAATTATTCAAAGGTTTCATCATCTACTGCTGAGGATGAGAAAGTTGTGCCAAAGAGGAAGAACAGGAAGAATAAGAAAAAGAAGGAAAAGAAATCTACAGTTTCTCTTGCACCTAAGTTTGTATCTGGTTCATCGTCTGCTGATAATGAGAAGTCAGTTACTTCTAGTGACAAGCTTCAGTCTCAACCTGAGTTTGATGAAAAGATCTTTTATGATCAAAAGAATGTCACCAAAGTAAAAGCTGAAGGATTGGGTTTTCACAGGATGCAAATCAAAGCTGAGAAGGTTCCAGCATTATCATCTCAAGATTTGACGAAATTAAAGATGAAGCAAGTGAAGAAGGAAGTTTTTCAAGCTGAAAAAATTCAACCTGAACGGTTTTACAAACTCAAGGGTTCGGATCAATTATTTTCTGACAAAGAATTTCCTCTTCATTGTGTTGATGCTCGGAAGATTGCTGAGGTTTTTGTGAAAGCTACCATTTCTTCTGAAAGTTCTCAATCTCGAAGACCTATATCCAAATGGGTACATGATCACAGGCATCAGGTATATGATTCTCATTCTGATCATGTTCGAGATATTCATGTGTGTTCTTTGCAGGTACATCAAAGATGGGACAAAATGACAAGAATCTGTTATATTTGCCATCGCCCAGGGCATATGGCAAAAGATTGTCCATCACCTGCTGATTCACCCAAAGGGTTTCATAATAAACCAGTTTTTGGTAAACCTGTCCAAACTAAGTTCTTCGATGAACGGGGCAGAGTTTTTGATGAAGTTCAACCTGCATTCTTTCAAAAACAAAAACGTTTTGTTCCAATTGTTTCAAAAGCTCAAAATGTAGGTTCATCATCACAGTTACCTGTGATTGTTTCATCAAAAACTGAATTACCAAAACAACAACAATGGAAACCTAAGGTGGTTTCTAAGCAAAACAAGGACACTGGTCGACCAGAAGCAATTCGCTTCGGGTCATTTATGGACTAATTAGTTTGACCAGTGTGCAGGTACTTCTACAAGACCTATTGACGATTGCAAAGTTGTTGATGGAGGAGTATTCTGCTTAATTTAAATATTCATGATACATCTTTTAAACCTGCAACTTTTCTGAATTCTAAAATTGCATCGTATCCGTGTTGATTGATCACTTTTCTTTATTTCTAAATTTTCTCAAAACAAACCCAAAAATAGAGTTCTGTTTTTGTGTAAAATGAAAATCCAAAAATAGAGTTTTCATTTTAAGGGGGAGAATTGTAAGTAAGGGGGAGTAATTGAGAAAAAGCATGTTATGGGGAGAAAGTGAATACATGCCAAACATATAATGAAGGAAGGTGAATACATGCTAAACATATAAAATTGTGAGAAATTGATCATTGGGAAATGATGGTACATTGGCTTATGTATCTGACTCATGGATAGAATAGATGAAAGGGCCATAAGATCAGTATTTGATATGCTTGGTAGGCTCGGCAAATCAGAAAGTATTCAGATGTGATATACACTAAATAGTAATGCTTGACCATGTGGATAACATCTTGATGCATAATTCATGACACAAAAGAAAAATAAGTGTGAATTTCAAAATGAGAAGTCACTGTGTATACATGTGTTCATTTTGCAAAGATTTAAACTTGTTTGATTTTCTTTATTTTGTCAAACGCTCGGACTTTCCCTGTGTATCGAAAGATCGACCTGATCGTTGTTCGTTTGACGTTCTGCTTTATTTTCTTTGGTGTTTTGTATAACTCATCGGACTTTCTCTGCGTGTACGGGAGTACCGACCTGATTGTTGTTGGGTTATACACTTTCAACTTGTTTTATTTTCTTATTTTGTTAAATCCGAGGCCTTATCTGCGTATCGAAAGATCGACCTTAAGGTAGACGATTTAACGTTCTTATTTCTTTTTTCATGGAACACAGTTGACGATATCATGAAAATATTATGTATTGTGAAAAATCACAAATGCTGTCACACAAAAGGAAAAAGAAAAGAAAAGCTGAAAATGTCTGATTATGTCTGATAGTGTGGGATACACTGGTCAATGCAAATCTAATTAATACCTTAACATATCCAGATGTTATGAGTATGATTCTGCCTGAGTTTAAGTTGGACAAATTATAACAGCAATCAGCATGACTTATGTGTTTCGATTAATTAAAATTGAAATGCAGTTCAGTGCGTTATGTTCAATATGATCCCATATAGTGATCTTTCTCATTCCTAAAATAGTGTTTGATTCTGTATTGTGATTTCATTTCATTTCTGAAAAGAACAAAAAGATTTTTGATGTGTTTTAGCATAAATTTTGAAAAACCAAAAAGATTTTGTTTCTGCTTTATTTTCGACCTGATCAACACGTGATACAAATCAATTTTCCAAATCATATCTTGGAGTCTCAAAGAGACGTTTTGCGCCAAGATTATTTTAAAAGTTTGAACAGGTTGCTATGTGTATGTTATCACAACTTCAAGTCTTCTGAAGATGTTGATGAAAGACCAGAGATACACTAAAATGTCATCAAGTATTCAAGATCAAACTACGATCGAGTTGAGGAGGAGTTTGTTTGAAGATTCATTTCATTGAACGAACGGATTCTACACTTGAGGGGGAGCTTGATTGAAGATACAAAGTTGATGATGTTGAAGAGATACTGCACACGACGAGGGGGAGTTTGTTGATACCTGATATGTACGTCGTGTGAAGTATCAAATAAAGTACAAGATCATGTCAAACTAGGTCTGGCCGAACTAGGTCCGAACTTGAAGTTTGGACTGGCCGAACCTGAGGTTCGGCCGAAGCTCGGCCAGCTGGGTATAAATATGTTTTTGATCTTTGTAATGAAGGAGTTCTGAGCGTGTGAGTTTTATTAAGTGTGTGTTTCTGAGTGTGTATTCTCTGAGTCCATTCCTGAGTGTTTAGTGGTTGCAATTGTTCTTTGTTGATCAATAAAACAATTGGTTAATTACGTTTCGATGTCCGATTAGCTAGATCGAGTAGACGATCCGATGCTCACGCATTTTCAATAGAGGAACACCAGATTTATTTGCATGTGCCTGATGACAATCTTTAGCAAAATGTCCAAGTTGTGAACATTTGTAACACTTTAATTTGGACTTTTCAAAACCCAATTTATCACCAGAAATATTCCTTCCATGTTTCTTAAAGAATTTCTTAGATCTTTGACACAACATAGCATATTGCCAAGATACATCCAATTCAGTTAGTTGATCATCATGAAGAGCATCAAGATCCTCACTGGTTAACTTTGCATCAGCAACATTTTTGAGAATCAAACCAAAAGATGATGAAATCAATGCAGAAATCATTTTGGCACAATCATCTATTGATTCAGCTGAAAAAGCATTTTGACTTGAAAAATTTGGAATTGTGAAATTGCAACCCCTTGAAGAATTATTATCAGAATTTCCTGAAACTCCAGCTATAAAAGCAACACTTGGTGCTGTATTCTGATTTGGTTTAGACGTTACACTCATGCTTGCACTATTCTCACCATGATACAGTTCAGGATTCTGCAAAGTAGCAGTTGACTTCTTTGAATTTAACATTTCCATTTCTCGAGCATGAAGTTTTCCAGTAAGCTCGTGAAATGTCATGGTAGAATAATCCTTGTCATGAGTGCGCAATAAAACATAATTCTCCCACTTTTCAGGTAATGCTTCCATGATCTTTTCTTTTAAATCTGCATCAGATTTTTCAATTCCAACAACCTTCAATTCACTAATCAAATGTGAAGATCTTGAAACTAGAGCAGTAATGTTTTCATTGTCATAATTCTGAAAATTATCAAATTCTTTGTTCAAGACTTTCTTACGACTCTTCTTATAATCAGCATTTCCTACACATCCTGCGGATAAAGCATCCCACAATTGCTTAGATTTCTTGCAAGTACTAAATTGATGAAGCAATTCAGTAGGTAAAGCCATAGTAAGATAACCATAAACTTTCTTTTCAAGCTCATAACTTTTTCTTTCGTCAGCATCGAAGTCTTGAATTTCTTTAAGATCTCCATCGTCCATTGGTCGTTCATACAAATTTCGAATTGGAATCCATAAATCAATGTCATGTGTGCTAATATAAGCAGAAAATCGTTTCTTCCAATTTTGATAATCTTCCAGCTTCAATAATTTGGGAACTTTCTGACTTGTTCCAATTTCATTATCAAAATTCAGCATGGTTTGCATGGCACTTTGCATTGCAGCAAACGCGTGAAATTCCGACATCGTTCGAAAAATTAAGATTATGCCGACCGAACTCTCTCCGAACTTATAACTAAGCTCCGAACTCTGTCCGAACTTAAATCCAAACTCCGAACGTTGTCTGAACTTGCTCCGAGTCAAAATCAACAGACCGAGCTCCTAAAAGACTCCGATCTAGCTCCGAACCTCAAATCACTCCGAACAATGACCGAGACAGCTCCGAACCTTGACTGAATATCGACCGAACTTCAAGTTCAGAGCAGTTACTCCGAACCTGATCAGACAACTCCGAACTTCGAACTCATTTTTCCAAAACGCGCGAAAATGGACGGATTTTGACAAAACTCGATACTGTGACTCAGAAAAACTGATAGAAAATGACTTAGGAACAATTTTGACACCAAACACTCGATAGAATTGAAGAACAACACGAAAACAAACTCGAGAAACTTCAAGAACGCTTCAAAAATCCAAAGATAGCAACCACAGATCAGTAGAGTGAACCAGAAAGCTCTGATACCACTTGAAAATGCGTGAGCATCGGATCGTCTACTCGATCTAGCTAATCGAACATCGAAACGTAATTAACCGATTGTTTTATTGATCAAAATGAACAATTACAATCAGTGAAACACTCAGAAACACAACACAGAGAAACACAACACAGAGAAACACTTTGAAAATACACACTTAAGAAATCTCACACGCTTAGAAGTCTAACAACGAAGAAAAATTACAACCAGTAAACACTCAGAAATAGACTCAGAGAATACACACTCAGAAACACACACTTAATAGATCTTGCACGCTCAGAACTGATCAAGCACATATTTATACCCAGCTGGCCGAGCTTCGGCCGAACCTCAGGTTCGGCCAGTCCGAACTTCAGGTTCGGACCTAGTTCGGCCAGACCTAGTTGACTTGATCTTTGAACTTGCTTGATACTTTACACGACGCACATATCAGATATCAACATTTTAACGTGTCCATTGCCACCCTTTGGCCACGCGTATTGGGACAAAATGTATGATTTCAGCAACCCATTTGGCCACGTTTTTTCTAACATATGTGGCTAAAACACAAATATATGTGACCATATAATACCAAAGGTCACATTTTTGATATTTTAACATGATCATTGTCATCCTTTGGCTACGCGTATTTGGACAAAATATCTGCTCTCAACAGCACTTTGGCCACCTTTTTCCTAATATAGGTGGCTAAAACACAAATATATGTGACCATATAATACCAAAGGCATACTTTTGATATTTTAACGTGTCCATTGCCACCTTTGGTACATGTATTGGGACAAAATGTATGATTTTAGCAACCCATTTGGCCACTTTTTTTTTTCTAATATAGGTGGCTAAAACAAAAATCTATGTGACCATATAATACCAAAGGCCATAATTTTGATATTTTAATGTGTCTATTGCCACCCTTTGGCCACACGTATTGGGACAAAATGTATGATTTTAACTATCCATTTGGCCACTTTTTTTTTCTAATATAGGTAGCTAAAACACAAATATATGTGACCATATAATACCAAGGGTCACACTTTGGCCACTCGTATTGGGATAAAATATTTGTTTTCAACAACCCTTTGCCACCTCTTTTTCTAATATAGGTGGTTAAAACACAAATATATGTGACCATGTAATACCAAATGAAAAACCGTTTACGGATCGTTTCTATGGATGAGACGGAAGTTTTGTCATTGAATCATGTTGAATGATTACATAACGAAGGAGTATACAACGATTAAGCTCTGGGGGAGGTCGGACAGAACCTCCCCTCTCAACACACAGAAACAAGACAGAAACTTACAAAGAAATACAAAGACGAATCTATTTATACTTCTTCATAAGGTCCGAACTCGGCACCTCCGAACTCTGTCCGAACTCCCTCCGAACCTGGAGTTCGGCCATCTAGGTTCGGCCAACTCCGAACCTAGAGTTCGGCTGGGTTTCGGACCTCAGTTCATGTCTCCGATAAATCAGTCTGTTTGACAATTCGAACAGTAACGGCCACACAAGGTTTATGCATCAACAAATTCCCCCTTGGACGTTACTGTCGAATCCAGACATTGATCTGTTAGAGCATTTTATGTTGTCTAGTGCTAGGTCTTGTTAGTTTGAGTATGTAAAGTTATGTGTTTATGTTTTGTAAGATCCAGCGGATCAGTGGCGGATCAAGTGGTACGCCGGACCACTTGATACGCTAGTAAGTTGGTCCGCCGGATCAGTCCCTATATATAGTTTTCAGTTTGATTCAGAGAGTGTGAGTGAGGTTTACGTGTTCTTAAGTGTGTGTTTTCAAGGTGTAACCTGAGTGCTCTGTATTTCTCTCTGTAAACAAGCTGTGATCTATATACGGAAGTTTATTTACCTTGTGTGCTTGAATCCGAACGTAATAATGCACTAGCTTGATCCGTATTGTGTTTTACAAGTGGTATCAGAGCTTGGATTGCTCAGTTGCTGCGAGTTACTGTTCGGTTTTGAGTTTTAGAGAGAGAAAGTTCAAGTTTGGTAAGCTTTTGATCAATTCTTCTCAGTTTATCGTCAATTCAGCAAGTTTTCTTCGTTCAGATTGCTTCTAGTTCATTTTCGCTTAGTTGTACGTTGAATTCATGCATTGAAAATCAAAAAAATATCAAAAATTATGCATGTTTGTACTGGTCCGCTGGTGGTCCGCTGGTGATCCGCTGCTCGAACATTCTGGTCCGCCCGTATAAACTCATAAATTCAGTGATCCGCTGAATTTGATCCGCTAAGCAATCTTCAACGTTTGATCCGTGGCAGTTATTGTTTGATACGCGGCAGTTCCAGCGTATCAAGTTGCAGCGTATCAATTGATCCGCAGCGTATCAGTTAATCCGCTAGGAGATTTTGATCCGGCGGATCAAATTCTGATCCGGCGGCGTATCAGTTCATCCGCAGGTTGAATTTTGATCCGGATCTGATCCGGTAGACTAAGTTTGATCCGGAGGTCGATAGTCTGGTCCGCTGAATACAGAATTGAAGCTTGGGTAATCATGGATCCGTTTCAAGCGTTTGCTGCCATGTCCACGACTGTTCAAGCGTTGCTGAACTACGATAATGAGATAGGAACGACGAATAAAGTTCCTAAACTGATGAGATTTGAGGATTTCCATAATTGGAAAACACGGTATGAGGCGTATATCGGTGTGAACGATGTTAGTGTTTGGACTCCTATGCTTGATGGATATGAGATTCCAAAATTCACAGCTGGGGAGTTTATTGGTCAAGAGAAGCCGTTTAACAAGATGAACGATTCTGAGAAAGAAGCTTTCAAACTTGAAAGAAAAGCTTATTCCAACTTATCAATGGCATTACCCAAGGATATTTTGCATCAGTTTAAAATGCATAATACGTCTAAGAAATTGTGGGATGCGTTATGTCAACGATGTGAAGGTAATGCACAATATAAGAAGAGCAAGAAGAAAGTGTTGTTGCGAGAGTATGATAATTTTGCTCATGTTCAGAATGAAACCATCAATGATCTCATTTCAAGGTTGTCTCATTTGGTTAGTGAACTTGATATTGTTGGAGTAAAAATTGATGCTGGAGAATTGAAAGAAAAGCTATTGGATGCTTTACCTGAGAAATGGGAAGGTTACATTTTGTTGCTGACTCATGATAAAAGCTTTGATGATCTTACCTATGATGAACTTACAAGGAATTTACTAGCAAGGGAACTGGATATGATGCGTGTGAAAACTTTACCATCTCAAGTTCAGAATCCCGATGTCTATTTTGGTGAAAATGCTTCTACCATGCATGCTAAAGCTAAAGCGAGCACAAACCCACCATCTACTGCTTTTTATGTAGAAAATACATCAAGTGGTCATGCAAACATGTCTAGAGGTTCTTCAAGTGGAAGCTATGCTAGTAAAGCTGCTGTAACATATCCTGTGTATTCACATCAGTCATCTCCTGCTTCAAGTCACAATCAGAGTGCTTTTTCAGCAAAGACTACAAATGACTTCATGGCTTTATTTTCAGCAATGGTTTCGTCTTACGATGGAGTTGTTGCAGGAAAGTTAACTAGTGCTGAGTTAACGGATGAAGATTATGAACAAATTGATCCTGATGACTTAGAATTGATGGATATCAACTGGTCCATGGCGATGCTTGTTCGCAGAGGCAAAAAGTATATGCAAAGAACAGGTCGGAAGGATTTAAATCCTGAAGGAAAACTTGGATTTGATAAGTCTAAGGTTCGTTGCTACAATTGTCAGAATTATGGGCATTTTGCCAAGGAGTGTACCAAGGGAAAGCAGCCAGAGACGTCAAAGTTGTATCAAAAGTATGCTTCACAGAGTAACAAGCCATCGGGGAGCAATAATAATCCTTCAAGTTCAAATGCAAATGCTAGTAGCTCAAATTCAGACAATAAAGCGTTGGTTTCACAAACTGGAGAAGGATATGATTGGGCTGATGATTTTCCAGATGAATCTGCTTTTCTGTGTACTGACGAGAAGAATGTAAAGATTGAAGATGATTCTGATCTTCCAGGTGAAGATTTTCTTGCTGAAGGTCAACATGCATTTATGGCCGACGTTCAGGTTAATTCTACTTCTTGTGAACTTTGTCTTACCTCTGCTAATCAGTTGAAAGAAGTTTCTGCTGAGAAAACCTTGTATTTTGACAAATACTCATTAGCAGAGGAGAATGTTAAAATTTACAAACAACGGTGGGAAGCTGTTAAAGCTGAACTGAAAAGTGAACATGCTGTGGTTCTGAGCACAAAAATTGAGCTTAATAATAAAACAGAAGATTATATTTTTTGTGAAAAGAAGCTTGCTGAAGCGAATGCTAAGATTTCTGAATTAAACATTGAAATTTTGGATCTTAACAGGCAACTTGAAAATTTCAAAAATTCATCTTCCTTTGCAAGTTTTCTTTGCAAAGATGAAAATCTAAAAGATTTGCTCAAAGAATCCGGGTGTAACTCAGTTCCTCCACCTATTGTTCATGGTTTAGGTCCAAAGGAACCTGAGACCAAAGTTGTGTTTGATTACTCGATGTTTACTGAGGGCTCATCTGATAAATCAAAAAGCACTGATAAGAAGAAATCAGGCAAACATGTGTCCAAACCTAAGGTTGAGGTGTCAAAACAGGCTGAGTCAAGTGGTTCTAAAAATGACAAACCTGTAACTGAGGTTAAGCCTCAAAGTGTCAAAATGACACCATTAGAGGCTGCTCAGAAAATACTTGAAACAGCAAAAACAATGAAATCTTTTGAAAATTCACAATTTGCTAAAGGTCCAGATTTGTTTTTTGAAAGAAATGCCGTTTCTGTAAGTAACACAAGTACACCTGATGTCAATACTATACCAGAAGCACCTGAAAGAAGTGCAAAATTCAATGGTATTGGGTTTGGACAGTTTGCTGAAAATTCTAAGGTCAATCAAAAGAAACCTCAGAAATTTCAGAAACGCGAAAAGAAATTTGCCCCAAATGGTAAGTTTGATGAGATTTCGAAAGGCAAAACTGTTGATGGTGATACGTCTCAGAAATTGAGAATGTATAGTTTGAAAGGAAGTGAGTCAGTATTTTCTGATTTAGATTTTCCTTTGATTTGTGTTGATCCATCACGAGTTGCCAAAGTGTGGTATGTAGAACCTTCTGAGGTAGTTAAGTCAGATGTGGTAGACGAGCAGTTTGTTGTGTTGTCTGATATGTCGTCTGGATCTAATGATCAAACATCATCTTCCAAAGCTCAAAGGTTTTCTGAAAAACCAAAGTCATCAACTGATCAAAAGTTTAAGGTTAAACCAAAACAATCATCTTACTCACCAAAGAGTTTTTACAACTCTGATGGTCAGTATTCATCAGAAACTAATAGTTTTGATTATGAAGCATTTGGTTTTTGTGATGATTACAATTTTTATGATGATTTTGGAAAATTTGAACAAACCAAAACCACAAAAGTTAAACCTAAAGGATATGCTGATCGTTGTGGTGTTGATGACTATGGGTTTTATAATGAACATGGTTATATTGGTCCGTTGTTTAAACCTTTGCCAAAATCCAATGGGAAAAGGTTTAGTACCAATGTTTCTAAACAACGTAAGGATGGTGTTTCTCAGGGTGTTGTTGATCCCAGGAGATGTTATTGTTGTTATGAAATAGGACATATTCGTAGTCGGTGTCCTGTTTTAGCTAGGAAGAGGGCTTCAGCATATATGCAAACAAATTCAGATTCGAAATCTGATACAAAGACCAAGATGGATGGTGAACAGATTGTTACCAAACAACATTTCAAAAGGAAAACTTTTTTCAATAACTCTTACAAAGTTTTTGGTAATAACTCTACTTCAGCTTCTACTGCTGATTCATCAATCCCATCTGTTAGGCAAAAGTGGCTGCCTAAGATGACTTCAAAAGCCACTGAGGATTTTTCAGAAGATACCGGTCGACCCAAAGCTGAATGCTTGGGTCCAGATACTCACTAATTGCTTGCTTCTATGTGCAGGGTGCTCGAAAGCCAGCTGTTAACAACTTTTGGGTCGTTGATAGTGGAGCATCCAGGCACATGACGGGTAATATTTCCTTGTTGTCTGAAGTCAAACCAATTCAAGGAGGAAATGTTACTTTTGCTGGCAATAAAGGTGGGAAAATCACCGGTGAAGGAAAGATGGGGAACGAGAAGATAACTTTTGAAAAAGTCCAATTTGTGCAAGAGTTGCAGCACAACTTGTTAAGCGTATCTCAAATTTGTGATAAGCAGTACACCGCTGCTTTTACAAGTTCAGAATGCTTGATTTTGAAACCTGGCATTCGAATTCCTGAAGACTGGATTGTGATGCGAGCTCCAAGATTTCGGGATTTATATGTGTTAAATATGAATCAGACTTCATCTGCTGTATCTGCTACGTGTTTTATCTCCAAAGCTACTGAAAAGGAATCAATTCTGTGGCATAGGCGCATGGGTCACATCAATTACCGAAAAATGAACTACTTGGTCAATCATTCGTTGGTAGAAGGCGTTTCCAAGAACAGATTTTCTATAAATGATGTGTGTGTCTCATGTAAGAAAGGTAAACAGAAAAAGAAGTCTCATCCGTCTAAGCGTCTGAACTCCATTGTCACTCCCTTGGAACTGCTTCATATGGATTTATTTGGTCCTATGAATGTTCGTAGTATTGAGGGTAGTTATTACTGCTTAGTGATTACGGATGATTTCTCAAGATTTTCATGGGTGGCTTCTTTGGCGTCCAAGGCTGATACTCCAGATTCAATTCGGAACATGTTGTCTAAGTTTGAATCACTGTATAAACATAAAGTTTGTCGTATTCGTACTGACAATGGTTCTGAATTCAACAATGCCAAGATGAAGGAGTTTTGTGGTTCGTTGGGAATTTATCATGAATTCAGTGCGCCGTATACTCCACAACAAAATGGGGTGGCTGAGCGAAAGAATAGAACATTGATTGAAACTGCTCGAACGATGCTAGCGGATGCACAGTTACCAATTACGTTTTGGTCTGAAGCTGTTCATACTGCATGTTATGTTCTCAATCGTGTTCTGATTGTTAAACGATTTAACAAGACGAGTTATGAATTGCTCCGAGGTAGAAAGCCGAATTTGAATTTCTTGGAACCATTTGGTTGTTCTTGCACGGTTCTCAAGGGCGGTGGGAAGTTTGATGCTAAAGCTGTTGAAGGTATTTTTGTTGGATATCATCATCCAATGAAAAGAGTTTATTTTTCATCGTCCAAGACCATTGAGAATCATTTGAATGTGGATTGTCATCGGCATACTTTTATACAACCTAAATCGGTTGATTCTCGAGCTTTTGATTATAAATCGTTTGTTGATTCGTTTTCGGCTGCACAAAAGAGTTCTGCTAAAGAAGATGAGTCTGAAATTTTATCTGCTGCTATCATGTATACATTGTCTACTCCTGGTACTGGTTCATGGATTCCTAAGCTTCCTACTTCGTCGGTTACTTCTTCATCTAGTCAGGATGTTTCTAGTTTGGAAACGATGAGTTCGTCTGACGATGATGATATAAGTTCGTATCATGAAGCTGAGTCAACACCTGTTGACGATCCAATATCGTTACCAAGTACAAGTTCTTCGGTGCCAGTTTCTTTACCATTAGATGATATGTCAGGAGCAGAAGAAGCAGATGCAAGTTTACCTAATCAATTGGCGGATGAGATTCCTGTTGCTGATTCAACTACTTTGAGGATTAACACTATTCATCCTCAAGAAAATATCATTGGTGATCCGAGTTCTGGAGTTCGCACACGTAATCAACTAGCAGATTCTGTTGATGCTTTGATTGCTGAAATCAGGGATTCAGGAGTTCAGAATGACGTGTTTCATTCTTGTTTTCTGTCTCAAGTTGAACCAACTAATGTCAATCAGGCGTTGGAAGATGCTTCTTGGGTTGAGGCTATGCAAGAAGAGTTGCAACAATTTCAGAAATTGGGCGTATGGCATCTCGTGGACTTACCCGCTAATTCTAAAGAACCATGTGGTACTAAATGGGTATTTAAATGCAAGAAAGATGATAGAGGCATAATTGTTCGGAACAAGGCTCGATTGGTGGTTCAGGGTTTTTCACAGATTGAAGGTGTTGATTTCAATGAGGTTTATGCTCCTGTTGCAAGGATCGAGGCTATCAGAATCTTTTTAGCTTTCGCGGCATATCATGGATTCAAAGTATATCAAATGGATGTCAAGAGTGCATTTCTTAATGGGTTGATACGTGAGGAAGTGTATGTGAAGCAGCCGCCTGGTTTTTATGATCCTGATTTTCCAAACAAAGTGTACAAGTTAGACAAGGCGTTATATGGATTGCATCAAGCCCCGAGAGCTTGGTATGAAACTTTATCTACGCACCTGCTGGAAAACGGTTTTCGGCGTGGAAAGGTGGATTGTACGCTGTTTTCGAAGAAGTTTGGAAAGGATCTGTTACTTGTCCAAGTTTATGTGGATGATATCATTTTTGGAAGCACAAATGACGCGTTATGCAAGGATTTTGAACGTGTGATGCAAACTAAGTTTGAAATGAGTTCTATGGGCGAGATGGGGTTTTTCTTAGGTCTTCAAGTTCATCAATCGGCCAAAGGAATATTCTTACACCAAACCAAATATGTTTCTGATATTTTGGCAAGGTTCAAGATCGGCGATGTTCGGGTTCCTAGTACACCAATTCAGGTTTCACATGGTTTAGCACCAGATGAAACTGGTGAATCTATTGATCCCACATTGTTTAGGGCTATGATTGGTTCGCTTATGTACTTAACTGCATCTCGTCCTGATATAATGTTTGCTGTGTGTATGTGTGCCAGGTATCAGGCTACTCCAAAGGCTTCTCACTTGATGGCGGTAAAGAGGATTTTTGCTTATTTGAAGGGTAATCCGGATCTGGGGATCTGGTATCCTAATGATAATAAGTTAGAGTTATCAGCTTATTCTGATTCTGACTACGGTGGATGCAAGATCAATTTCAAATCTACAACCGCAGGATGTCAGTTTTTGGGAGAACGATTGGTGTCGTGGCAATGCAAAAAGCAGACTTCGGTTGCAACGTCCACTGTAGAGGCGGAATATGTAGCTGCATCTAGCTGCTGTTCACAAGTCTTGTGGATACAACAACAATTGCGCGACTACGGTTTGAATTTTCTTACAACTCCGATCTTTATTGATAATTCGGCTGCCATATCAATAACTAAAAACCCAGTTCAGCATTCAAAGACTAAACACATTGAGATCCGATATCACTTTATCCGTGATTGCTTTGAAAAGAAACTAATTGATTTGCAGAAAATTCACACGGATTTTCAGCGAGCTGATTTGTTTACAAAAGCTTTTGATAAAACTCGATTCCATTTTTTGTTGAAAATCAATGGAATTACTAAGTTAAATGTCACATGATTCGATTCAGTTGATCGTTTTTTATTTTTGTTTTCTTTTTCTGCTATTATTTTTGCTTTTAGGGGGAGATATATGAAAAATACAAAAATAGTGTGCTGTTTTGTGTTCTAGAAATGAAAAAGCATAAAAAAAATTGAAAAATGCAAAAGTATAAAAAAAAATTGGAAAATTAAAAATCTGAGAAATGTGATCCAACCTCTTGAGAAATGATAGTACATCAGTGAATGTTACTGACCATGGATAGACTAGATTGAAAGGCTGTAGATACTTGTTTGTTTCATTGAATGTGCCATTCAATATCTGATACATGTTAGTATGATATAAAGATAATGCCTGTCTGAAATCTGTGGCGAACCATGATTCTTGTTTTTGTTTAATGCTGAGCTTATGTGGAAAAATCCAAAAAGAGAATAAGAGATGGTCTTAGTGTATGCATGCGTTATTTTGCAAAGATTTAAACTTGTTTTATTTTCTTTATTTTGTCAAACGATCGGACTTTCTCTGCATATCGAAAGATCGACCTGATTGTTGTTCGTTTGACGTTCTGCTTTATTTTCTTGGTGTTTAGTATAATCCATAGGACTTTCTCTGCGTATCGAAAGATCGACCTGATTGTTGTTGGATTATACGCTTTCTGCTTTATTTTCTATTTCTTATTTTCCTAAACAATCGGACTTTCTCTGCGTGCCTACCAGCCGACCTGATTGTTGTTTGTTTAGGGTTCTGCTTTCTTTTTGCATGAAACACTTTGAACCAATTATCTCTGTAAATAGATTCTGTAGTGAATCAGTGAAAAATCAAAAATAGAATAAATCAGATTATCAATTACTTGAGTCTGTGGGTGCCATGATTTCTGTACTTGATAAAAATACCTAATGCATATCAGAAAACTGTAAAAATTGATTTGAATTGGCTGAAATAAACATTATGTGTTGTATTCGTGGACAACTTGATTTGCATGCTTATTAGGTCGAAATTGAAGTGTGTTAAGTGCATCTCACTGATATGATCTCATGTTGCGATCTTTCTCACAAAAATATAAGTTATTGGTATTTTTGTTTGATTTCTTGTTTTCTGTTGATTTACGTTTTCTGCCTATATTAGAAAAATCAAAAAGATTTTAGGTGTGTTTTAGCATAAGTTCGAAAAATCAAAAAGATTTTAGTGTGTTTTGATATAAACTTGTTAAAATTCAAAAAGATTTTCTTTCTGTTTTTTTTGGATCAACTGAATTTCAGAATCGACAATCTGTTGTTTGATGAACCATAATCGATGCTAAATCAGATTATCATGTTTGAAATTGAAGAAATTGATTGTTTTAATGAAAAATGAGAAATTTGATGAAAAAAAAGGGCAAAGTGGTCATTTTTCTGATCCGGCGGATCAACTGATCCGCCGGCGGATCAAATTTTGGGTATAAATATCAATCTGATCCGCGAGAGCTCATTACTCGCGGATCAAACACATTCACCACAGAAACCTCTTAAACCACTTCATTTCAGAATTTACTTGATATCTCATTCGTTACCGAAGCTCTGTCCGAAATTTTTGATGCTACAGGTAGGTGGTTGAATTACGCACAGGTTGATGGATTTGATTTCTGCAATGGTTGTTTCTTTTGGGTTAAAATTGAGATTTAAACTCTCGGTTTTTGAAAAACCCCACTTGAGGATTGTATAATCTGTTTTAACAAATGATAATGGTCTTAAAGCACATTATTAGAGGCGTAATGTAGTATAGAATGAACCCTTGTTGTGTGATTTCAAAACAAACACTTGATTGTTGCCGAAAATTTAAAATGACTGTTCGATAACTGTTCGTCCGCCGGATCAACTGATCCGCCGGACCAGATTTTCAAATTGATTCGGAGTTGATCCGCTGACTTATCTGATCCGCAGTCAACAATTGTGATCCGCCGGATCAAGTGATCCGCCGGATCAAGTGGCTTGCTGAAAAATGTGATCCGCCGGATCAAGTGATTCGCCGGATCAAATGATCTGCTGAGAATTATGATCCGCAACTGGTCCGCCGGACCAGATGATCCGGATGAGTATTTCTGATCCGGGGTTGATCCGCTCAAATTGTTTTTTCAAAGTTAGTTGTTTGAGCGATTTATCCAATATCAGAAATTGTCATTGTGCGTTTTGATTATATTGATTGATTTTAATGACATTTTGTTTTGATGATATGAACAGAAATGGCTGATTTTAAGTCAATTGGAGAACAAAACGTGTGTGCTTATTTGGATGTTGCAGAAAAGTGGAGACCGCACTTTCTCAATATTTTTGACTTCGTCAGACGTTCAAGAATTTTTTATGCTGCAACTCAAGAATGTCCACCGTATAAAGACTTACTAGTCATGTTTTGGACTTCTGCACAAGTTGACTGTTCAGTGACTCCATCTGTGATACGTGCAAGGATTTTAGAAACTGATGTGGTTATCTCTGAAGCAGATGTAAGAAGAGTTTTGAGATTTAATGATCAAGATTCTTATCCTACTGAATTTCCTGAAGCAGATCTGGTGGCTTTACTGAAAAGGATTAAATATGATGGACAACTTTATGTTCCATGGTATCTAAAGGCGAATCTGAGTCCTCCATATAAGTATTTGATGCATGTGATTATCAAGTGTTTTGGGAATCGAACAAGAGGTCAAGAAGAATTTGATTTGAAGGTGTTATCGTTCTTTAGTGCTTTGGTGTTGAACAGAGAGTTCAATTTTTCTGGGTGGGTTTTCAATTACATGAGAGAGAATATCTTGGTAAAACAAGTACGAAGTATCATGTATCCCAGACTCCACATCTTCAAATACTTCTACAATCTCTTCTGTTGATCTGAAGCTTGCTTTGTTTCAAGCTCGTTTTGAAAGAGTTGAACACACAAACAAAGTGCAGGCTGAAGAGATCTCTGGCTTGAAAAATCTGTGTAAAGAATTGGTTGCTAGAGATAATTCACATACAAAGGAACTTGCACGGTTGAAAGCTCAAGATGAGGCCAAAGATCGGGAAATTGCTCAGTTAAAGCAATTGTCTATGTCCATGGGTGAGCAGCTTAAGCAAGTGCTTACAGCTTTAGCTGCTCAGGGGGAGAAGAGGCCAAATCCTGATGAAACTTGCAGGGAAGAAGAAGAGGTAATGAAGTTTTTAAATGATGATCCTGATAATCCTGATGGGGGTACTAGTGGTGCTGGTGCTGGTACTGATACAGCAGGAACTTCATCGGCTGCTGCTGCTGGTACAACATCTCAGGGGGAGTCTACAAGCAAAGAAGTATATGATGTAACTCCGATATCTAGGGTTCAGATGAAAGAGGGAGAGTTGGTTAACCCTTTCACAAAAGAGCAGCTGGCATCAATTTTTGCTTTGAATGTGGATGATGTGGAAAATGTGCCAGTTGCTGAGCCATATCAAGAAGATAATTCAGAAGAAGAGGTAGTTTTTGAAGATGAGCATGTGGAGGTAGAAGACGTGACGGCAGAAGAATATCCTGATGATCCAACTATGTATGGAAATTTTGCTGATAATGATTGTTCTGAAGGGTTTAATTTCTTTGGGAAAGATAATGAAGAGAAGGTTGAAACTGAGAAATCATCAGAACAACCTGAAGTATCTGAGAATGTGAATATGTCTGAAGAGGAGGAAAAGAAGTTATTATTTGAAGCCTGGTTAACAGAACAAAGGGCTAAGAAATTTCCAGTTCAAGATAAATCAACTTCAAAGACGATTGTCGATCAGAAGAGATCCTTTGATAGAAAAGGAAGACAAGCGTCTGGAAAAATTATCAGTTGGATGTTTGATTCAGAGCTTAACTGCTTTGCTATAAAAAGGGAGTTTGGGATTGTGTATCTAAGGAATGCTTCCAGGTTCAACACATTACCTGTATGTGATGTGAGGGATTTGTCGAGAAGTCATTTTTTGAATCCTGGAGAAAATGTTTTGGCTGCTGTGTTCAAAGAAAAGTTAATTGAAGAATGTCAAGGAAGGTTCAGATTTTTGACTCCTCAAAGACCAACTTATTCTGAACATCCGACAGAGATTCATCCTATTACAGGCAGACCAAGGGTAATTCTGAAATATAAGAAGCCGATTCAGCTAAAGAAGATACCTTTGAAAAGGCTGGAACAGGACTTCATCAAAACATTGAGGTGGTGGTATTATGATGAAGTGACTGGAGAAGCTGTTATTGTGATTAAAGAAGACAACAAGGTTGTAAGAATTTATGATCCGATGTCATTGATAAATTTGTCAAAGAATGATGTTGAAAAGCTTCACTCTAGCAAGATTCTCTACAAGCCTGAATGTCGTGATCAAGCATTGCAGTTTCAGAAAGTGATAAAAGTTTGTTTTGATGGTGGAATTCATGCTGGTAATAATCGAAGACGGGATTGGAAGAAGACAGAGACAAGAACTTCTGAAGACTAGCACAAGACAAGGGGGAGTTTGTTAGAGCATTTTATGTTGTCTAGTGCTAGGTCTTGTTAGTTTGAGTATGTAAAGTTATGTGTTTATGTTTTGTAAGATCCAGCGGATCAGTGGCGGATCAAGTGGTACGCCGGACCACTTGATACGCTAGTAAGTTGGTCCGCCGGATCAGTCCCTATATATAGTTTTCAGTTTGATTCAGAGAGTGTGAGTGAGGTTTACGTGTTCTTAAGTGTGTGTTTTCAAGGTGTAACCTGAGTGCTCTGTATTTCTCTCTGTAAACAAGCTGTGATCTATATACGGAAGTTTATTTACCTTGTGTGCTTGAATCCGAACGTAATAATGCACTAGCTTGATCCGTATTGTGTTTTACATGATCTTCTAGAAATCTTCAGTCAGCTTGCTGCAAACATCTCTATCTTCAGCAAACTCCCCTTGACCGAATCATCAGGTATGCAGGAAACAATTCGAATCTTGTACAATATCCACAACCAATAAAATTCCCCCTAGCTTCAAGCACAACCATCCAATTGGAACCGACATGTATGATAATGGTTCACTTCATAAGTTGTATCCGGAAATTGTAAAGACACACGAACATCACTGCATCTTGATAATAATCTTCAATCTTCACCGAATTGTAACACATTCTGATCTTTATGAAAACAGACACGATCAGCGTCTTCAATCACGGAAATTCCCCCTCAGCATCAAATCCATCCCAATATATTACTCCGGTAAACGTATATCTCGTTGCAGACTGGAATCTGACCAAGTCTTTCGACAACTCAAGAAAGTATCGGGCATAAGATAGAGAGTTCCAAACCATAACTGAAAACTTTGACATATCGGTTCGCACAAACATCAGAAAACACCACCTTTCCATGAAGATCAAAAACCACCATCATCCCTGAACTGACTGCTTTTGAATATTCACTTTTTCAATTAAGGGTCCTATTTTCCCCCTAAACAAGTGAAATATTCAAATCTTCAATTTTCTTCGATTCCAACCCCGTAGGAATAAATCCTTTTAGTGGAATGATAAACTCAATTGGCCCGCAACGGAATCAATCTTAAATCTCATTCAATCTTCAGTTTGTGTAGAAAGATAATCTCCGGCAAACGTTCCCAAGTAATCATAACCATGTCTCCGAATCTCTGTCCATCATCAGAAACATGTATTCTTGAATCTCTGTCCATCATCAAGAACAACAATGACTACTCACAAACTCATTTCTTGAAATTTCGATCACGAACTCGTAACAAGTATCGGAATCTGGATTTTCTTCAAACATAAAACCCCACAGCTACCAAATCAAGGGTAAACTTGATAACTGATCTGCTTCTGTAAAATTCCCACCTAACGGGGGTTCGGGGGCAGCGCCCCTGAGAAGCGGGGTCCAAGGGGCGGCAGCCCCTGGCGGGGTCCAAGGGGCAGAGCCCCTGGCTGGGATCGACAAAAGTGCTTCATCAAAAATGCATCCGAGCTCGTCCGAACCTTGTCCGAACTCCCTCCGAACTTGATCCTCCGAATCTGACCTTCGGACCTAGTCCGAACCTGACCTTCGGAACCTCCTCCGAACCTGACCATCGGACCTCCGAACCTGGAGTTCGGAGCGGTTATTTTTCAGATCTGTTCTTCGGCCGAACGTTGTCCGAACTCGAACTGGAAATTTTTGAACTCGAACCAGATTCAGAATTTGATCGAATTTTGACATCTAGAGGCTTCTGTTAGGTAAAAACGTGACTCAGGAAGACTCGATTGATTAAAAACCAAACAGAAACACTTACAATCACCCCTAACCGAAGGTTTAACGTCTCAAAATGAAGAAAAACGATAGATTTCGACCATAGAAAGAGCCAACAGCTCTGATACCAACTGAAAAACCGTTTACGGATCGTTTCTATGGATGAGACGGAAGTTTTGTCATTGAATCATGTTGAATGATTACATAACGAAGGAGTATACAACGATTAAGCTCTGGGGGAGGTCGGACAGAACCTCCCCTCTCAACACACAGAAACAAGACAGAAACTTACAAAGAAATACAAAGACGAATCTATTTATACTTCTTCATAAGGTCCGAACTCGGCACCTCCGAACTCTGTCCGAACTCCCTCCGAACCTGGAGTTCGGCCATCTAGGTTCGGCCAACTCCGAACCTAGAGTTCGGCTGGGTTTCGGACCTCAGTTCATGTCTCCGATAAATCAGTCTGTTTGACAATTCGAACAGTAACGGCCACACAAGGTTCATGCATCAACACCAAAGGCCACACTTTTACTATTTTAACATGTCCATTGCCACTCTTTAGGCACGCGTATTTGGAAAAAATGTATAATTTCAACAACCTATTTAGCAATGTTTTTTTTTCTAACATATGTGGCTATAACATAAATATATGTGACCATATAATACCAAAGGCCACACTTTTGCTATATTAACATGTCCATTGCCACCCTTTGGCCACGTGTATTGGGACGAAATAAATGATTTCAGCAACCCATTTGGTCATTTTTTCTAATATATGTGGCTAAAACACAAATATATGTGACCATATAATACAAAAGGCCACAATTTTGATATTTTAACGTGTCTATTGCCACACTTTGGCCACGCGTATTAGGACAAAATGTATGATTTTAGCAACCCATTTGGCCACTTTTTTTTTTCTAATATAGGTGGCTAAAACACAAATATATGTGACCATATAATACCAAGGTCACACTTTTGATATTTTAACGTGGTCATTGCTACATTTTGGCCACGCGTATTGGAATAAAATATTTGCTTTCAACAACCCTTTGACCATCTTTTTTTTCTAATATTGGTGGTTAAAACACAAATATATGTGACATATAATACCAAAGGCCACATTTTTGATATTTTAACATGTCCATTGCAACCCTTTGGCCAGGCACATTGGGACAAAAATGTATGATTTCAGCAACTCTTTTGGCCATCTTTTTTTCTAACATATGTGCTAAAACACGAATATATGTGACCATATAATACCAAAGGCCACACTTTTGATATTTTAACATGTCCATTGCCCCCCTTTGGCCACGCGTATGGGGACAAAATGTATGATTTCAATAACATTTGGCCACTTCTTTTTTAAATTAATTTAGGTGGCTAAAACACAAATATATGTGACCATATAATACAAAAGGCCACACTTTTGATATTTTAAGGTGTCCATTGCCACACTTTGACCACACGTGTTTTCAAAAAATGTATGATTCAGCAACCCATTTGGCCACTTTTTTTCTAATATAGGTGGCTAAAACACAATTATATGTGACCATATAATACAAAAGGCCACACTTTTGATATTCTAACGTGTTCATTGCCAATCTTTGGCCACCCGTATTGGGACAAAATGTATGATTTTAGCAACCCGTTTAGCAATGTTTTTTTTCTAACATATGTGGCTAAAACACAAATATATGTGACCATATAATACCAAAGGCCACACTTTTGCTATATTAACATATCTATTGCCACCCTTTGGCCACGTGTATTGAGACAAAATAAATGATTTCAGCAACCCATTTGGTCATTTTTTTCCGTTGATACCTGATATGTGCGTCGTGTGAAGTATCAAGCAATGATCAAGTTCAAGCTAATGTCTGTGTGGCCGAACCAGGTCTGAACCTAGAGTTCGGACTGGCCGAACATGAGGTTCGGACGAGGCTCGGTCAGCTGGGTATATATAGAAGTTTAGACATTGTAATAGTGGGTTCTGAGTGTGTGAGAGTTCTATTATGTGTGTGTTTCTGAGTGTGTTTCTCTAAGTCTGTTTCTGAGTGTTTACTGATTGTAATTGCTCTTCGTTGATCAATAAAACAATCGGTTAATTACGTTTCGATGTCCGATTAGCTAGATCGAGTAGACGATCCGATGCTCACTCATTTTCAAGTGGTATCAGAGCTTTCTGGTTCACTCTACTGATCTGTGGTTGTTATTTTTGGATTTTTGAACGTTTTTGAAATTTTCTTGAGTTTGTTTATGTGATTTCAATCATTTCTATCGTGCATTTCGGGTCAAATTTGTTCCTAATTCGTTCCTCATCTGTTTTTCTGTCTTATTGTTGCAAATCTCATCTAAATTATCAAAAATCGAACGTTTTTGAAAAATTATGTCGAGGTTAGGAGGATTCTGGTCAGGTCGGAGTAACTGCTCCGAGGTTCGAGTTCGGAGCTAGTTCGGTCGAAGTTCGACAAGAGTTCGGTCTTAGATCGTCTGAGTTCGGAGTTACTTAGGGGTTCAGACAGTTGATTTTGATTCGGTGCAAATTCGGACGGAGTTCGGACATTAGATTTAGGTTCGGACGAGGTTCGGAGGTCAGTGTTAGGTTAGGAGCAAGTTCGGCCGACAGAATTCAATTTGATAAACGATGTCAGAATTTCAAGCATTTGCAGCGATGCAAACTATGCTAAATTTTGATAATGAAATTGGAACAAGTCAGAAAGTTCCCAAATTGTTGAAACTTGAAGATCATCAAAATTGGAAGAAATGATTTTCCGCTTACATAAGTACAAATGATATCGATTTGTAGATCCCGCTTAAGAAGCTTTATCAACACCCAACAGATGCGGGAGATTTCAAAGAAGTTCATACTTTTGATCTTGCTGAAAGAAAATAATACGAGCTTGAACAAAAAGCATACGGTTATCTTACAATGGCATTTCCCACTGAGTTGTTTCATCAGTTTAGCACTTGCAAGAAATCTAAGCAATTGTGGGATGCTTTATCAGCGAGGTGTGAAGGTAATGATGACTACAAGAAGAGTCGGAAGAAAGTTCTAAACAAAGAGTTTGATCATTTTTATAATTATGAAAATGAAAACATTACTGCTCTAGTTTCAAGGTTGTCACACTTGATTAGTGAATTAAAGTTGGTTGGGATTCAGAAAACTAATGCTGATTTGAAAGAAAAGATTTTAGAAGCATTGCCTGAAAAATGGGAAAACTATGTTTTGCTACTCACTCATGATAAGGATTATTCTATAATGACATTTCACGAGCTTACTGGAAAACTTCATGCTCGGGAAATGGAAATGTTAAACTCAAAGAAGTCAACTGCTACTTTGCAGAATCCTGAATTATATCATGGTGAGAATAGTGCAAGCATGAATGCAACGGCTAAGCCAAATTTGAGTTCTGCACCAAGTGTTGCTTTCTTGTCAGGTAGTTCAGAAATTTTGATAACAATTCTTCACGGGGTTGTAGTTTTACAATTGCAAAATCATCAAGTCAGAATGCGTTTTCTGTTGAATCAACGGATGATTGTGCCAAAATGATTTCTGCATTGATTTCATCATCCTTTGGGTTGATTATCAAGAATGTTGCTGATGCAAAGTTAACCAGCGATTATCTTGATACACTTGATGATAATCAACTAACTGAATTGGATATATCTTGGCAATATGCTATGCTATGCCAACGATCGAAGAGATTTTTCAAGAAACATGGAAGAAATATTTCTGGTGAGAAATTTGGTTTTGATAAATCAAAATTGAAGTGCTGTAAGTGTTCAAAGCTTGGATATTTTGCCAAAGAATGTTAACAAGCAAATCTTAGCAAGTCTGGTTTTCCTTTATCATGCAAACCTGGTTTTACTCAGCCACCTTCTAGTAACACAGACAAGGCAACAGCTTTAACAGTTCAACAGGATGCTGTTTATGATTGGGGTCAAAGATTTGGTTATGATTCATTAGCTTTGCTTGCCACTCATGTTCAATCAGATGATTCCTATTCAGATACTAGTTCCGATACTAGTTCAAATCCAAGTTCTTATGAATCTGCTGAAAATTTGGAGAGTTTGATGAAAGAAAATGTTTCGTTGTTGAATAAAGTTCAAAAACTGTCTGAGGAATTTGATGTGATTAATTCATGTTTGAAGATTTCTAAGGAAAAGGAGAAAGAGTTGGTTTTGAAGAATGAATGTTTAATGACTGAGATCAAATTGCTGAATGAAGTTTTAGAAGTGTTCAAACAAGATAAGAAGGATGTTGAAGCTGGCAGAGCAAAGATTTGTGAAGAACGGGATGAGTTGGTAAAAGAGGTTGAAAAATGGAAGTTTAATGCTGAAGATGCTGCTACTGACTTCAAGAATTTATTTGAAAAGTCCAAAATCAAACTTGATTTGCTTACACAGAATGTTGAAGAATCTGCTAGCGAAATTGAAACATATCAATTTGACCTGGAAAAGTTGTTGGATGAGAAGCGGGAGTTGGTTAGTGTGACGAAAGTTCAAACAGCAAATTGGGAGATTCAAAGGCGAAATGAAGCTAAACTAAAGAACGAGTTGTTTGAAGGATTGGAAAATCTTCGAATGCAAAAGTTAGAAACTCATATAGTTGCTAAGCGTTTGATAGCTACAGAAAAAGAGTTGGCTGAAGCACAACAAAAGATTTCTGATCTCAAAATTCAAGTAATCGATGCGATTCGCTTGCTCAACAATCTTTCAAACTCTCACGTTTTCACAAGTTTCTTAGCTAATGATGCTAATTTTGAGAGGATGTTTGATAAAACTGCATCACCCCCTGCTCAAATCAAAGAAGGTTTCAAAGAAGTGACAGAGCAAGTTCCTGAATTTGATTATTCAAATGTTTCATCATCTACTACTGAGAAAGACAAATTTGTGAAGAAACAGAAGAACAAGAAGAATAAGAAGAAGAAGAAGGAAAAGAAATCCGAGGTTCTTCCCGCTTCAAAATTTGTATCTGGTTCATCTTCTGCTGATAATGAGAAGTCAGCTATTTCAAGTGACAAGATTCAGTCTCAATCTGAGTTTGATGAAAAGCTCTTCAATGATCAAAAGAATGTAACTGAAGTGAAAGCTGAATTATCTCGGTTAGCAAAAAACGAACATTCTAATTCTAAGGAGAAAGTTGTTGGAAAGCATGGGGGTATGGGCTTTAAAGCAAAAGATGTAACAGATGAGAAGGTTCCATAATCATCATCTCAAGATTTGAAGAAATTGAAGCTGAAGCAAGTGAAGAAGGATGTGTTTAAGGCTGAAAAAGTCCAACCTAAGAGATTCTACAAGCTCAAAGGCTCAGCTCAGCTTTTCTCTGATAAACAATTTCCTCTTTATTGTGTTGATGCTCGAAAGATTTCTGAAGTTTTTGTGAAAGCTCAAGTTTCCTCTGAAAGTTCTCAATCTCGAAGCCCCACTTCTAAATGGGTCTATGATCACAGACATCATGTATATGATTCTCATTCTGATCATGTTCGAGATTTTCCTATGCGTAATTCATCGCAGGTACATCACAAGTGGGACAACACAAAGCGAATTTGTTATATTTACCGCCGAACAGGGCATACGGCAAAGGATTGTCCACTACCTACTGATTCACCACAACGGTTTCATAAGAAACCAGTGTTTGGTAAATCTGCCAAACAAATGTTCTTTGATGAACAAGGCAGAGTTTTTGATGAAGTTGAACCTACATTCTTTCAAAAACAAAAACGTTTTGTTCCTATGTTTTCCGAGGTTCAAAATGTAAGTTCATCATCACAGTCACCTGTGATAAGTTCATCATAAACTGACTTACCAAAAACACAACAATGCAAACCTAAGGTGGTTTCTAAGCAAAATCAGGACACTGGTCGACCAGAAGCGATCCGCTTTGGGTCATATGTGAACTAATAAGTTTGCCCAGTGTGCAGGTACTTCTAGAAGACCTATCGACGATTGTAAAGTTGTTGATGGATAAGTATTCTGCTTAATTTAAATTTCATGATCACATTTTCTAAATTTGCAAATTTTCTGAGTTCTAAAACTGCAAAAATATTCGTGTTGATTGATCAATTTTCTTTGTTTACAAGTTTTTCTCAAAAAGTCTCAAATAGGGTCTTGTTTTGTATAAAATGAAATATAAAAAAAATAGAGTTTTCATTTTAAGGGGGAGAATTGTAAATAAGGGGGAGTAATTGAGAAAAAGCATGTTATGGGAAGACTGTGAATAGATGTCAAATATATAACGAAGGAAGGTGAATACATGCACAATATAAAATTGTGAGAAATTGATCATTGGGAAATGATGGGACATTGGCTTATGTATCTGACTTATGGATAGAGTAGATGAAAGGACCATAAGATCATTGTTTTATATGTTTGGTAGGCTTGGCAAATCAGAAAGTATTCAGATGTGATATACACTAAATACTAATGCTTGACCATGTGGATAACATCTTGATGCATATTTCATGACACGAAAAGAAAAATAAGTGTGAAATTCAAACTGAGAAGTCACTGTGTATACATGTGTTCTATTTGCAAAGATTTAAACTTGTTTGATTTTCTTTATTTTGTCAAACGATCAGACTTTCTCTGCGTATCGAAAGATCGACCTGATCGTTGTTCGTTTGACGTTCTGCTTTATTTTCTTTGGTGTTTCGTATAACTCATCGGACTTTCTTTGCGTGTACGGGAGTACCGACCTGATTGTTGTTGGGTTATACAATTTCAACTTGTTTTATTTTCTTATTTTGTTAAATCCGAGGCCTTATCTGCGTATCGAAAGATCGACCTTAAGGTAGACGATTTAACGTTCTTATTTATTTTTGCATGGAACACAGTTGGCAATATCATGAGAAATATTATGCATGGTGAAAAATCACAAGTGCTGTCACACAAATGGATAAAGAAAGAAAAACAGAAAATATATGTGTATGGCTGATAGTGTGGGGTACACTGGTCGAAGCAAATCTAATCAATATCTTAACATATCCAGATGTTATGAGTATGATTCTGCCTGAGTTTAAGATGGACAAATTATACTGGCAATCGACATTACTTATGTGTTTCAATTATTGAAATTGAAGGGTAGTTCAATGCGTTATGTTCAATATGATCCCGTATAGTGATATTTCTCATACCAAAAATAGTGTTTGATTCTGTATTGCGACTTCATTTTATTTCAGAAAAAAAAACAAAAAGATTTTCGGTATGCTTTAGCATAAACTTTGAAAAATCAAAAAGATTTTAAGTTTATTTTGATATAAATTTTCTAAAAGTCAAAAAGAATTTGTTTCTGCTTTATTTTCGATCTAATCAACATGTGATACAAATTCAATTTTGAAAATCATATCTTGGAGTCTCGAAGAGACGTTATGCACCAAGATTATTTAAATGTTGATGCAGGATGCTAAAGTGCAAGAGATCACAACTTCAAGTATTCTGAAGCTGTTGATTAAGACCAGAGATACACCAGTCATTGTCAAGTATTCAAGATTAAGCTACGATTTAGTTGAGGACGATTTTGTTCGAAGATTCATTTCATTAGACAAACGAATTCTACACTTGAGAGGGAGCTTGATTGAAGATACAAAGTTAATGATGTGGAAAAGATACTACACGACGAGGGGGAGTTTGTTAATACCTAATATGTGCATCGTGTGAAGTATCGAGCAATGTTCAAGTTCAAGCCAAAGTCTGTGTGGTCGAACCAGGTCCGAACCTGGAGTTCGGACTGGCCGAACACGAGGTCCGGACGAGGCTCGGTCAGCGGGGTATATATAAAAGTTTGGACATTGTAATAGTGGGTTCTGAGCGTGTGAGATTTCTGTTAAGTGTGTGTTTCTGAGTGTGTTTCTCTGAGTCTATTTCTGAGTGTTTACTGATTGTAATTGTTCTTCGTTGATCAATAAAACAATAGGTTAATTACATTTCGATGTCCGATTAGCTAGATTGAGTAGACGATCCAATGCTAACGCATTTTAATTTTCTAATATAGGTGGCTAAAACACAAATATATGTGACCATATAATACAAAAGGCCACAATTTTGATATTTTACGTGTCTATTCCACTCTTTGGCCACGCGTATTGGGACAAAATGTATGATTTTAGCAACCCATTTGGTGACTTTTTTTTCTAATATAGGTGGCTTAAACACAAATATATGTGACCATATAATACCAAGGGTCACACTTTTGATATTTTAACATGGTCATTGCCACACTTTGGCCACGCATATTGGGATAAAATATTTGCTTTCAACAATCCTTTGGCCACCTTTTTTTTATAATATAGGTGGTTAAAACACAAATATATGTGACCATATAATACCAAAGGCCACACTTTTGATATTTTAACGTGTCCATTGCCACCCTTTGGCCACGCGCATTGGGACAAAAATGTATGATTTCAGCAACTCTTTTGGCCATCTTTTTTTAACATATGTGCTAAAACACAAATATATGTGACCATATAATACCAAAGGCCACACTTTTGATATTTTAACATGTCCATTGCCACCCTTTGGCCACGCGTATTGGGACAAAATGTATGATTTTAGCAACTATTTTGGACACTTTTTTTTGAAATTAATATAGGTGGCTAAAACACAAATATATGAGACCATATATTACAAAAGGCCACACTTTTGATATTTTAACGTGTCCATAGCCACCCTTTGGCTAAAATACAAATATATGTGAACATATAATACAAAAGGCCACACTTTTGATATTTTAACGTGTCCATTGCCGACGTTTGGTACACGTATTGGGACAAAATGTATGATTTTAGCAACCCATTTGTCCACTTTTTTTTCCTAATTAATATAGGTGGTTAAAACACAAATATATGTGACCATAAAATACAAAAGGCTACACTTTTGATATTTTAACGTGTCCATTACCACCTTTTGGCCACGCGTATAGTGACAAAATGTATGTTTATAGCAACACATTTGGCCATTTTTTTTCTAATATAGGTGGTTAAAAGAAAAATATATGTGACCATAGAATACAAAAGGCCAAACTTTTGATATTATAGAGTGTCCATTGCCAACCTTTGGCCACCCGTATTGGGATTTTAGCAACCTATTTAGCCATATTTTTTTCTAACATATGTGACTAAAATACAAATATATGTGACCATATAATACAAATGCCACACTTTTGATATTTTAACGTGTCCATTGTCACGCTTTGGCCACCCGTATTGGGATAAAATGTATGATTACAGCAACCCATTTGCCCACTTTTTTTTGCTAATATACGTGGCTAAAACAAAAATCTACGTGTCCATATAATTCCAAATGCCACAATTTTAATGTTTTAACTTGTCTACTGCCACCCTTTGGCCACGTGTATTGGGACTAAATGTATGATTTCAGCAACCCATATGGCCACTTTGTTTTTTCTAATATAGGTGGTTAAAACACAAATATATGTGACTATATAATACAAAAGGCCACACTTTTGATATTTTAACGTGTCCATTGCCACTCTTTGGCCATCCGTATTAGGACAAAATGTATGATTACAGCAACCCAATTGGCCACTTTGTTTTTTCTAATATATGTGGCCAAAACACAAATATATGTGACCATATAATAGAAAAGGCCACACTTTTGATATTTTAACGTGTCTATTGCCACCTTTTGGCTACCCGTATTGGGAAAAAATGTATGATTTCAGAACTCTTTTGGCCACGTTTTTTTCTAACATATGTGGCTAAAACACAAATATATATGACCATATAATACCAAACGCCACACTTTCACTATTTTAACATGTTCATTGCCACTTGTGACATCCGTCTCCTTAATTTTTAGATTGAGTATAATAATTTAGGATTTATTAGAATTTATTTAGAATTAATTGTGATTATGTGAATTATTTGAATATTTAAGTATTATTTAAACCTTCGCCACTATGAACCGACCAATGAAACGAATAAAATATTCCGTTTTGCTTAAATTATGTGTTTAATATAAGATAGAACCCTTAGAGATGGTTTTTCGTTCGGTTAGTGATTAAATAGAGAAAGTTACGCGATTATGGAAACGAACCGTATAAAAACGACACAGCACTGGGTCACCCGACCAAGTGTGACGAAACTGAAAAATAATTATACGGTTTGAAGCGTAATTTAATTTCATGAATTTTCATGTAATTATTGTAATTTATTGAATCCGGAAAAATGCCTGTGAAACACGACATTTACTGAGTATTAATGACTAGTATTAATAAAAAGTTTATATAAAAATGGTATGTATGTATGTATATGTCGTATATATGTATGTGTATGTGTGTGGAGGAAGTAAAAATAATGTGTAGGTAATTATGTATATGCATGGGGATTAATTGGTGGTAAAAGTAATGATTACACTTCACCATTGGAACACCCACCTACACAACACTTAAAGATTTTTTTTAAATCTCTCCCCTCTTTCTCTTATTTAGGCCGAAACCTCCCCCCCCCCCCCCCCCCATACCCTCACACTTGATTTCATCTTCTCTCAAAAACACACACATACTCTCATCTCTTACATTTCTCTCAAGAACACCCACATAATCTTTGAGGATTCAAGAACAAGACTCAAAGATCTTCTCTAATAACACAAACCCGAGTTCAAGGTACTCCTTTCTCCTTCATCTTGAACCTTCTAACATCGAAAACCCTCTTTTTCAACACATGATTTTCAAAGAGAAACACTTTCTAAACTAAGGTTTAACCTTGAAATGGTGAAAGGAGGTATAAACAAGCAAGAAACTCATGAAATCATGGGTAAACCCCACACCCACACTCACGGCCGTGAGTGTGTGAGTGTGTGTGTCTTGCTTAGGGTTAGAGTTTGAGCTTCATTTTAGTGTTTGATGATGAAAATAATCAAATGCATGTTAAGATCTAACATAAATAATGGTTTTACTAATGAAAAGATAACATGAAAACCCTAATCTTAAACTCAAGGATCTTCAAGTTTATGAATCAAAAATGGATTAAAAGTGTTAGATGATACATGCATGTAGTAAATTTGGTGATATTGTGATTTTATGTGTTTGATGATTGTTAGTATTTCATGAGTATTTAGTGGTGATTAGTATAAAATATATATATATATATATATATATATATATATATATATATATATATATAGGAAGGTTCCCGTGCATTAGGCAAAGTTGCCTACATCCGGTACACACAGGGGCATATTAGGAATGTCCAGATTTCTCCCCATATGTGGTATATAAGTTCCCCCAGTTTTTAAAACGATCATAACTTTTTCATACGACGTTATTTTCGAAAACGAATTTCACCATAATTCTAGTCGTGATTTTATCTTTAATTTGAGACTAGGTTTGCTCGATTTGAAGAAACTTTTTTTTTGACGTTTTAACCGGGTTTTTTCTAGTTTTTTTTTTTTTTAATTTTTGGGTAGTACTAGCTGCGATTTAGGGTCCTAAAAATTTTCAGATTTTAATTCGAAGCGTAGACATCTTTTTTTTAATTTAAAAAAAAAAACATTGACATTGTACACCAGCATAGCACAACACATACCAGCATAGACCAGCGCTGAAAGACCAGTCTACCAGCACAAGAGCACAATTCCACCAGCACAGCCAGCACAGACCAGCACAGCCAGCACAGACCAGCACAGCCAGCACAAATCCACCAAAACAGCCAGCACAGACCAGCGTCGTAAAAAACGTGAAATTTTTTTTTCTCCAAATCAAGCAAACCTAGTCTCAAATTAAAGACAAAATCACGACTAGAAATATGGTGAAATTCGTTTTCAAAAATAACGTCGTATGAAAAAGTTATGGTCGTTTAAAAATTGAGGGGGAACTTGAATAAATATTGTTTTCCAAATTTACCCTTCCAGCTTTAAGATTCCTCCACTCTTTCTCTCTCATCTCTTTTAATCTTATCCATCCATCAAATTGATCTAGTGATCCAGATTTGGCCGCACCGGACTTAGGCAAATGCCCCTGCCGCATTTGATCCGACCCCATATATATATATATATATATATATATATATATATATATATATATATATATATATTGTGATAAACATAATAAGTAGTTATAAAGATGGATTATGAAAACCTTTTGGATTGGAAGATTGAATAAAAAGACTAAATAATACAAGACTTGGTGCAACGATTGTAGTAATTCCGCCTCATGGTCGTCAATGACGCCTACACGGTCGGTAACGATCGTCACCAAAATAAAACCCCGTGGTTATTTCTCATAGTAATCCCGCCTAAAAATGGTCGGTCACGAGGAAACACGAGCGGTAAACAATAAGAAATTCAAGACTTGAAAAATATAAAAAAAATTATACAAAGTTTATAACAATTTGAATAAAAATGATAAAAATAAATTAAAACAGAAAATTTAAAGTAAAAAGTTGATAAATCTTGTATTAAAACTTAAAATAAATGCTCCTCATGTGTTGGGGCATATTAAATGAAGAAATCTTGAACTTATAGTTTATTAATGCACTTTAATTATGATAAAAAGTAAAAATACATCAAAAATCCGAAAATTTTATTATGATCAGTAGTTAATGGATTGAAATCAGTAGAAAAAGTTAAGGAAAACACTTTAAATTTAAGAATTAATTTAGAGAATTAAAGTGGAATTATTGGATTAAAAATGGTTAAAAATGCTTAAATGCACAAAAATAGAATAAATTATGGAAATGGCGTGAAATAATGGAGAACCTATTTTATACTAGTAAATAACTAGAATAAATGAAAATAATTGAAAACTCAAGTGAAAACGACACCCGAACACTTAAAACGATAAAACTACGAGTTAAAAACGTAAAAGTTGGTAAAAACAAAGTATAAAATGTAAAAATGGTTGAGATCAGTAACTAAATGAGTTAGAACAGATTATTAACGCATATGAAACATATAAAAATATTGTATGAATGAAAATTAAAGCATAGAAGAAAACTAGGCTAAAAACCGATACCGAAAAGTCGTAAAAATGAGTATTTTAACAAGAAAATAAGGAAAAATAAGAAAATAGATTGTATAAATTCAATAATGACTTTAGTTGGGTTTGATAATACTTAGTGGGCCTTAGAATAAAAATTATTGGGTGGAGCCCAACTTCTTTCACCATTATCGACGAAATTAACCGAAAAATGGCAAAATCGTCATTTTGCCCAAATTTTCTAAAAATTCAGAAATTGCTCACATTAGTTAGTATAACCTCATAACTAATCTGATCATAATAGAAATTAGGACCAAGGTACTCGAAACCTCTCGATTAGGAGCAATATCGCAATAAAGAGCAAAGGTGAGTTTACTAACTAATGCCCTAAATAAAATTGATGTGGTTTGTTAAATGTTTTGGGCTGAATATATATGCATTTTTGAAATGATTTCTTGAGAATATTGTGGGTACGAATTAAGCGCAAGTGTCGGTGCACGCTCATATGAGAGATGAGCAAGGCCTACATCGAAATTAGAATTTGGAATTTGGATAATTTAGAACAATGCCTTCTAGATCATTAAAGTAGGGTGAGAAGTATTGGTAGATCTACTGGGGTTGACCACCCGTACTCACTGATCAGTTGCTCTGGTCGCAAAACACGGTGAGAAATACTATCGAACATGGGTCTAGTGTTGATTTAGAGCTTACTGTTTAGTTTGTACATCGTAAACCTAGCTAGTTTACAAACCAGGAATATTCTCCATTTGGATTCGCTTCCTTGATTTAAAAACTGAATAATCGGGATTAAATGGTAAAGTGGAAACCAATTTTTATTAGTGGACCCACCAACCTCGTGTTGACATTGTGGCTTTTACTTTTTTTTAAGTAACTAATGGGTTGCATGGAAATCTGGATCTGGGTGTACGTGGGTGATCTTGTGATGTGCTACCAATTTTCATATCGTTTTAGTAGTTGTGAAATGTATTAGGGACCTAACCATGAGATAGTGAATCTATCTCAATCTTTTGTAAACACTTAGGGGTAATTAATATACCCCAATTTTTTAATGTAAAGTGTTTTTAATATAATATATGTTTCACTTAATAAATTGCTAAAACTATGGGTTAACAATTTAATTACGGTCACGTAAGCCTTCCGCAATAATAATTAAAAAAAATAGGGTGTGACAAAAGTGGTCTCAGCGCCTAAGGTTATATGGAAACCAAAAACATTTTATAAAAAATTTAAACTATAACCTAGGAATAAGATTTATGACAAAGGGTAGCACGAGCAACGAAAGTACACTGATCCAAATGACCAGGCATCCCATGGTAAAAAATTTCGTTCACTTTGTTAATGATTTGTTAATTTATTACTAACTATTTAGTTGTGTATATATTTTCAGATGTCGCCCTCTTCCAGGACCATTTTCGAGATAGATAGTGATTCAGAGGATGTTCCTCAAATGGCTGTCATTGAACCGAACCAACCGCCATCACCAACCTTCGATTTGTTTGGGACGGAAGAGGATTAATATGGGCCTATTCCGGTAACGGATGGCTCAGTGAATCCGAAAGTGAGATAAGCGAAGAGTTGGGAGGACCAGTGGAAGTGATGACGGAGAAAGCTGAGAGGTGGGTGGTACCGCCATCTCTACTTGAGTTACCTTCATAGCGTGAGAAGGGACTTCCTCTTCAAGTCTATTCTCGCCGCCACAAAAAGAGGTTCACTCGGGAAGAAAAAGGGAAGGTTCCAATGATAGAAGAACCACAACCTCTAGCAGCGGTTCATGGAAACGAAAGTGATCCTAGCGGTGAGCCCGATCGTCGAATTGCAAAGATCACTGAGGAGATCATTGATCTAAGAAGAAAAATGAATCGAACGATCGGACAACTGCAACTTATCAAGCAGATTTGCCTATTGGACAAGGGATCCTTGGACAAGATGCATGATCGAATCAGTGAGCTCGAGGAAAAGGATAGGAAGATGAGGGACACATTAGGACTCCCTTAATTTGTGTTTGTTTGATGTTTAAATTGGTTTATTTTGAACAATTTAGATTGTATGTTTTTATTTTGGATATTTGGATGAGGGACATGAACCACATAAGACTTTGAATTAGCTTAAATTATGAATGATCATTAGCTAATTAGAAATCTCCCCTAGTTTATATATAATTCTTGTCATACACAACCAATTAACTCAAATTGTTATCTTCAAAACAATAGATAACAATGGCAACTGAAGCTGATCTAAATGCCGACGGTTCAAACGCCGGATTCCCAACAACTCAAGAGGAATTGACACGACTCATTTCTCAACGAGTGGAAGCGACACTAGCAGACCGCAACGCGAACACCGGGCGAGAACAGGGACACCAAGATCGAAGCTCAGGAGTCCAAACAATTGGTTGTTCATATAAAACTGATGTGTTCGGAACGACTCTAAAAATACTACTAAAACCTAGACCTAAGACACACCTACTTTTACCGAAACAACCTAAACCGAACCGAACCCTAAGGCAGTGAACCTGTCGGATCGTAGTAAAGCTAAGGAAGACCGGATATCGAACCCTAAGGACACTATGAACAAGATTTAACCTAGGACCCAATGAACGGAAATTTAAGTTTTTGGTTTTCAGGAATTAAACTTAACTAACTTAACAACTAACGATCAAAAATAGGAAAACTTAGGAAACAATCAGCGAGAGGAAAGCACCAACTAGACCTAGAATCCCAATTAACACCTACAACTTTACCTGGCTACGACAACTCTGATGGAGGCTAATTCACCTTTTAAGTCCTTCTTAGCTAATGAATCTAACGTTCGAACAGGAGTTCACCTTGTGGGTACATCCAACCTCAACTAGACCTAACCACCCTCGAAACAATCTAAGGCACCCTAGGCTAGCAGGAACTACCACTAATTAACATAACTGACACGGAATAGCAAGCAAACTAATTTCCTAGGGCATCCCTCTCCCGAGGCAATGTGATCCTAATCCACTAACTAACCTGACTACCCGACCTAGCTATCACCTCCCGGATTGTCTAACTAGAGCAGCTCACAAGATTCAATGAATTCATCAAAATACTAAACTATGATTAACCTAATAGAAAAACCAAATCAACTACAAACACACAGTCACGCAATCGATTACCCAACCCAAACCGAAAGACATTCGCAGGTTGAGCAGTTTAGTAGATTGAATCCAACCCTAAATCAAGTGTTCATATGCATACAATTATGATAACAATGGGATTTAAAGAAACATTACACCAATCAAATCATCATAGTCAAGCAAAATCATAAATATTAATCGTTCATCATATAGTCTAGGTGGTAACAAAATAATTAGCCAAGAAACATAGTTCGAACAATGGCACAAACAAAATCAGAATCAAAAGTACCGTTCATCGTGAAAGAAAAGAATAATTCAGCAGCCTGTCTGTTAGCTTAATATAATTCAGCAGCCTGCTTGCTTGCTTAAATAATTCTTTTGACTTTTTGACCTATGTGGCTGCGTGCTTGCTTCGAATCTGCATCTGCTCACGTCCGTAACTTTTCCTTCTGGCCTCAATTCTTTTTTTTTTCTTCTTTTCTCCCATCAAGCTTCTCCCCCTAATAAATTGTATCTGTCGAAACTTTTATGTTGCGTATCTTTCTACCCAAGTCACCTTCAATTCCCTTTAATCTTTTATTCTCTTTTTTTTCTTCCGTATGCGATAAAGTCAATTAAGTCGGTTTCACCGACTTATTCACTTTCACGAATTAAATCCTTATGAACTTTTATAATATTACAAATCAGCCCCGTGATTTCCATTATTAATTCTTTTAGCCCTTGAACTTTGATAAATATCATACCATCCCCTCGGACTCATATACCAACCTGCAACATATATATTGAACAACTTTTGAGCGCATTTGATCTAATAAAAACAATTATAACTAAAACACTTAAACTCACACCAAATTATATAAAAATGACTCAATACCACAATAAGACTCAAATAACTAAAAGAGATAAAATACCAAATAAAAATGACTCAAACTCGACTCAATTTATATACAAAATACACAGAAAAACAGGATGTGTTTGCGACACATCAAACATCCCCACACTGACTCTTTTTCGTCCTCGAAAAATACCGCAATGGAATCATAACCAGGAAATTGATCTCTAATCATTCAACATTTTAATTTCTCAATCCACCATAACATTCCTCAATCCATAACGTAATAAAACACTAATTACAATTGCCGATATTTCGATCCGATTATACCCAGACACCAACCTTTTCTTTCGCCCCCATGTGTTTATGAAATTACCAGATAAAAGTTCAGTCTACCTATGGATCCCACTAAAGAAAGCTCAAGTTCAACCTAATACCGAATCATATTCAGTCAAAGTAAAGGGTATAAATGATTTAAATTTTATATTTTCTCCAACCCCCCTTAAACCAGATACTAAGATGTTCAAAGAATAACTAATTATTGGAATGCAAATTCTTGAGCATTTATTCTCGAAACTGACATTTTTTTTCTTTATCTTTTTTTTTTCATTTTTCTTCTTCTTTTTATTTTTTATTTTTTATATATATAACTCTAATTGGTCACTTTTACCTAAAATTACCAACGGACATCATCAGAGGCATTCTTTTCGAGATACCATCCCTAAAATCATACGTGAGTATTTTTGCCCGCGAGATCCAGGACATCATCAGAGGCACTTACCATGGGATACCATCCTTAGTTCGTACATGAGTATTTTGTCCCTTCACTCTAATTCATTAACCAGATTATTAACTACATGCTCATTGGAAATTCTAAGGACATAAGAGTATCTAGCCTAAAGCGGTCTCTTTCCTCCTAATCATCAGTTTCAGCATTCCTATCACTCCTAAAATGGAACCCACTAACAGACTGATTAACATATTTATACAACAATAAACACACAGGCTATTTAAGCTACTCCTAGGTCAACTGGGCCTACCGACACATCATAGACTAGTAATGTTTTCCATTCAACCATACTTAACACATTTCCATATTATTGACTTTTATACATTATTTTAACATTTAAGAACAAAACTTAGATAACCAATTCCCAGTTTTACCTATCATTTTCCAATATGTTGCAGCCAAAATCTTGGACATTTTTGAACAATTTTTCAAATTTTTTTATTCAAAGACACACTAAAAAAATAAAAAAAATAATAATAAACAAACTCAAGACACAAGTCTCCCATCCCCACACTTAAACGAAACATTGTCCCCAATGTGAGATGAGATAAAATAAAATAGAAAGAAAAATAAACATACTAAAAAAAATAAAAATAAAAATAAAAATAAAAAATGCAACGAAAAATAAAAAGGTAATTGGAACACACTCCCCTGATTTTTAATGTGGATGAATGACAGGCGAGGTTGTACCAGCAGGTCCTCCATTAAACTTCATGATCATCTAAGCGCAAATATCATTTGACCTGCAAGACCAACACGAAACAAAAAGACTCGACACAAAAACAGTTAATCACGAAAAAAAATAATAATAATAATAATAAAAAATTGCAGAAATTAAAGATTAATTTACAAACTATACAACCCGGGCACTAATCTTTTCAGCACAGAACTATAGAACAACCTCCTAACTCACTATCCGGAGGCTTCGCCTTCACATCTCTCAAAACCAACTTACCGGTTACCACCCGGTTTCTAACCACACAACTACCAACTAACCAACCACTAAATCTCGTCAAAGCTAATGACTTTTTAACTTTCCAATGCTTAAAACGACCCGGTAGAAACCTAATTCGACCTATGAAACTCATTTCTGGGTCATTTTCACCTATAACTACCAACAACCTCCCCACACTTGGTCTATGCACAATCTCCTCATCTAACTTACCTAAATCACCAAGTGTGGCCTTTCTAGAATCAAGCTTAAACATCAAAGCCTCCCCATTCACCAAATCACTCCCGGGTTCACCTAATGGGTCAAATATCTCTCCTTTATCAACTAACCCCCCGGGATCCTCCCCACACTTGGGGTCTATCACTACCCAATCATCTAGAGTTTTCTCATCATCTCTAACCTCCCAAGTGGTGGGTTCTACTACCCTCTCATCTTCACCTAACCGATTACCTATCATCACCTCCTTCCTAGTAACTAAATTGACACAACGATCGACACATGACCTAAAAGATTCTAATAAGCACACAGACTCGTTGTCCTTCTCCATCGATCTACCAACCTGAAAACTCACACTCTCCCTATCAACTCTCAAAGTAATTGTACCCTCAAAAGCATCAACTAAGGCACGGGCAGTCCTAAGGAAAGGTCTACCTAGAATTAAAGGGCATTTTGCATCATAATCAGTATCAACAAGCACAAAATCAACATGGAACAAAAATTTGTCAACTTTAACAAGCACATTTTCTACAATTCCCCTAGGTGTCACCACAGATCTATCAGCTAATGAAATGGTCATTCGGGTCGGGGCAGGATCTCCTAATGCTAGGTGCTGAAAAATAGAATATGGCTTGACATTAATTGAAGCACTGAGATCCACCAAAGCATGGGTCACAGAAGAGCTACCAAAAACACAAGGAATGGTGAATGTTCCCGGATCAGTTAATTTCTCGGGTAGCCTATTCTGGACAATTGCAGAACATTGAGCATCAAGTTGAATTTTAGATAAAGCCTCTAACTTCTTTTTATTAGATAACATTTCCTTCAAAAATTTGGCGTACTTAGGCATCTTTTGTAATACTTCGGTGAAAGGTAATGAGATCCTAAGTGACCTAAGAAGTTCTAAAAATTGACCATATTCTTGCGCGTTCTTTTGTTGAATCAATCGTTCAGGGTATGGTACACGCTTGAGGTCCTCCGCTGTAATCGGTTGACTAGCGAATCTCACTATCTTCTTCTGTCTTGCAGCCTCCCACTTCATCTGCTTCTCTCTAGATGGTGGTTCTTTAACTCCCTCGACCTCGACGTTCGGTGTTATACTTGCTGGCCTTACGCTCTCGTGCACCCTCCCGTCGGGAGTCTCCAACTCTATCTCTTCATCAACCGGTTCCTCCTCAACTACCGGTGATGGACTCTCCAGAACTCGACCACTTCGTGTGGTAACCGCATTAACCGACGCGTTGGGGTTTTTATAAGTACTACCAGAAAATTGATCCCCTCGGTTAGCTAACTCCTTCACTTGCTTAGCTATGTCACCCACAGTCCTCTGTAGATTCAGAAAAGCTGCCTGTTGGTTTCTCAAAAGTGTATCATGCTCCATCAGCTTTTTCTGGGTTCCCTCATCTCTCGCGACTAACTGCTGTAATATATGGGTTTGATTCATGATCAGCTCCGTAAGCTCCTTTGTAGTCGGTCCCTCGTTTCCTCCATTGCTCTGATTATATTTCGATTGAAAGCCAGGTGGGTTGCTTCCATCTCTCCATCCCGAATTCTGACTACTCCTCCACCCGGACTGAAAAGAATTACCGAACTGGTTTCGGTTTTCGATGTACTCCACCTGCTCAGCGGAAACGAGAGGGCAGTCGCGGGTGTCGTGAGCTCCATGACATAGCTCACATTTGGCCTGCTGTTTGAGCTGCATATCGCGGACCTGCTTCTCTAGTGCATCGAGTCGGGCTTGAGCAGAGGTATCTAGACGTACCTGATGGACTCCCCTAAGTGTAGAAGATGACCTAATGGGTGCTAACGTGACGATCCTACGGTCTCCTGGGGTTTGCTGCTCAGCCACTGCGAAACTCTCAAAACGATTTTTGCATTCTTCGACTGTGAGTTTCTCCATCATATGCCCTCTAGCTGAAATGTTGAACTCTCTCTGCACGGCGTATGTCAAACCGTTATAGAATTTTTTGATGATCGCCCATTCCGTCAACCCGTGTTGCGGACACCTGCTGAGAAGAGTGTTCAAACGCTCATACGCTACAGAATAAGGCTCGTCGGGATCCATGCGAAAGCTGTGAATTTCCTCCCGAGTACGCGAAGCCTTCGCTGGAGGGTGATATTTCTTTAAGAATTTTTGCTTCAAATCTACCCATGTGGCAATCGAATTCGGAGGAAGCGTCTCCAACCAGACGGCCGCTTTAGATGTGAGCGAGAATGGGAACAGCCGTAGGTATATAACATCATCCGTAACTCCGGTGAGCCCGAATGTGTTACAGACACGCACAAACCTCGAAAGGTGAGCTGGTGCGTCTTCATCTTCACGTCCGCTGAATTGAACAGTGTTAGATAGCGCGTTGATGACGTGAGATGGAATCTGCCAGTTGGCAGTAGCGGTGATGGTGGTGGGTGTGATAGCGAAGCTAGCATCGTTGAAGCCGACACTAGCCTGCTGGTGGACGGTGCGTCGTTCAGCCATGAAAAGAAAAATAAATATCTAAGAAAAAAAAATGACTACGAAAAATAAAAAATATGAAAATAAAAAAAACTAGACTCAAGAAAAAATAAACCTAAAGGAAATCTAGACGCCAAAACCAAAAAGACTCAAAATTCCTAGACGACCTAGTTAATCTTGCTATTGCCAAGTGTCCCCGGCAACGGCGCAAAAACTTGATGTGTTCGGAACGACTCTAAAAATACTACTAAAACCTATACCTAAGACACACCTAATTTTACCGAAACAACCTAAACCGAACCGAACCCTAAGGCAGTGAACCTGTCGGATCGTAGTAAAGCTAAGGAAGACCGGATATCGAACCCTAAGGACACTATGAACAAGTTTTAACCTAGTACCTAATGAACGGAAATTTAAGTTTTTGGTTTTCAGGAATTAAACTTAACTAACTTAACAACTAACGATCAAAAACAGGAAAACTTAGGAAACAATCAGCGAGAGGAAAGCACCACCTAGACCTAGAATCCCAATTAACACCTACAACTTTACCTGGCTACGACAACTCTGATGGAGGCTAATTCACCTTTTAAGTCCTTCTTAGCTAATGAATCTAACGTTCGAACAGGAGTTCACCTTGTGGGTACATCCAACCTCAACTAGACCTAACCACCCTCGAAACAATCTAAGGCACCCTAGGCTAGCAGGAACTACCACTAATTAACATAACTGACACGGAATAGCAAGCAAACTAATTTCCTAGGGCATCCCTCTCCCGAGGCAATGTGATCCTAATCCACTAACTAACCTGACTACCCGACCTAGCTATCACCTCCCGGATTGTCTAACTAGAGCAGCTCACAAGATTCAAGGAATTCATCAAAATACTAAACTATGATTAACCGAATAGAAAAACCAAATCAACTACAAACACACAGTCACGCAATCGATTACCCAACCCAAACCGAAAGACATTCGCAGGTTGAGCAGTTTAGTAGATTGAATCCAACCCTAAATCAAGTGTTCATATGCATACAATTATGATAACAATGGGATTTAAAGAAACATTACACCAATCAAATCATCATAGTCAAGCAAAATCATAAATATTAATCGTTCATCATATAGTCTAGGTGGTAACAAAATAATTAGCCAAGAAACATAGTTCAAACAATGGCACAAACAAAATCAGAATCAAAAGTACCGTTCATCGTGAAAGAAAAGAATAATTCAGCAGCCTGTCTGCTAGCTTAATATAATTCAGCAGCCTGCTTGCTTGCTTAAATAATTCTTTTGACTTTTTGACCTATATGGCTGCGTGCTTGCTTCGAATCTGTTTCTGCTCACGTCCGTAACTTTTCCTTCTGGCCTCAATTCTTTTTTTTTCTTCTTTTCTCCCATCAAGCTTCTCCCCCTAATAAATTGTATTTGTCGAACTTTTATGTTGCGTATCTTTCTACCCAAGTCACCTTCAATTTCCTTTAATCTTTTATTCTCTTTTTTTTCTTCCGTATGCGATAAAGTCAATTAAGTCGGTTTCACCGACTTATTCACTTTCACGAATTAAATCCTTATGAACTTTTATAATATTACAAATCAGCCCCGTGACTTCCATTATTAATTCTTTTAGCCCTTGAACTTTGATAAATATCATACCATCCCCTCGGACTCATATACCAACCTGCAACATATATATTGAACAACTTTTGAGCGCATTTGATCTAATAAAAACAATTATAACTAAAACACTTAAACTCACACCAAATTATATAAAAATGACTCAATACCACAATAAGACTCAAATAACTAAAAGAGATAAAATACCAAATAAAAATGACTCAAACTCGACTCAATTTATATACAAAATACACAGAAAAACAGGATGTGTTTGCGACACATCAAAAACATTCCAAGGATGTCATCCACGATCGTTTAACGGCTTAGAAGGACCACTAGATATTGTTCGTTGGATTGAGAAAATGGAGTCCGTTATGGAAATCAGTGGTTGCACTGCCAACCAAAAAGTGATGTATGCTACTTGCTCATTCCACGATGAAGCCCTGACGTGGTGGAACGCTCAGGTTAAGTCACTAGGAGAGGATGTGGCTAACAAACCCTCTTGGGAAGAACTGAAGGAGATGTTAATGCGGGAATATTGTTCACGGCAAGAGATCCAGAAGCTTGAAGCTGAGTTCTAGAACCTCAAGATGGTATGTCACACCCCCAATTTCCACTAACGGAGTTTTACCGTGTGGGGTGTGAACCAGACCAGGACCCGAGTCATTAGTTACATTTAACATAAGTTAAGGGTTCAAAATGTAAATATATTTCCAAACGGGAAATATTAAAACCAGAGTTAAAGTTTAGCAGAAGCTCATAAAAGTTATGTTGCGCAAAACATGCCCCCGATAAGTAAATACCAGTTCAAGTTGAAAAGGTTTGAAAACAAATTCCCAAAATAACAGGTTTTAGCAAACGTACGTGCCCAAAAATCCGATACTCCTAGCGTCCTGCAAAGCATGCATAAGAGCAAATGTCAACTAATGTTGGTGAGTTCACATAAGCACATAAGTATATCTAGTATAATTATACAGTACGAATACAACAGTCTTTATTCGTATGTAAGTATGTATATTACAAGTACAATCCATATCGTAGGTAGCGAGCCTAAGTTCATGTCACTAAAACGTTCGCAACCGAAGCTGACCAATTAGTTGTAGGAATAATTCCTTACGTGGTTTTCCTTCCACGTGTCTACTCGATCACGGTAAGTTTAGGCTGACATTGTCTTCAGTTCCACCGCCAGTCGAGTGGTGCATCTCGTGCCCGCTGAGTGGGGTTTGTCAGACCCCATTAGTACTACCCAATATCCCCTCGCTATTTGCTATTAACGGTTCGATAAGTAAGGACTTTTAAAGATAAAGCATTTTACGTGAACATGTGATATATACTGGATTTCTACTTTAATCATACATAAAAGTTGTTGTGTTATCACCCTAGCCCGGGTGTAACGTGTTTGCGTTTGTTATCGTCCAAAACCGGACGTAACGTAAAGGTTGTGAAACTCACCTTAGGGTGCGCTGCTACAATTTAATAAGACTTCGAGTCTTGCGCAGTTACCGTGCACCTATCGATTATACATACGTAAGTGTGTGTCCGATCATGCGTAACATAGCCTAGACGACGGTATTGATATCAAGTGGTTCCAATTATGACGTAAGTGACAATTTCAATACGTGATAAAAACCGTTTGATCGAAATCAGTGAAAGATGACACTTAGATCAAGGACACAAAGATTTTACAAAAATCAATACGCGTATATTATTCCAAATAATAAATGTAGCGATGATCGGGTTGTATATATATGTTCATGAATATAAATATCGAGGTGTAATCACAAGTGTGAAAAAAATAAATCGTCCAATATATATATTTATATGTTGTGTCAAAATTTCAAGAGTTTAAATAAAATCTTAAAAACGTTTGCATGACCATAAATCAAATATATATGTATGTATATATATACGTTTATAACTAATTTTTATCATTAATAACGAGACTATAAAATTTTAATCCATTTAAATCATAAGGTTTTCACAATAAAACGTTCTGCGGGTATCAAGAGTATAGATTTGATAGACATGTATTAGTAGTTTTAGGGTTTTGGACCAAGTAATGCTTAATCACTTAAAAAAAATAAAACAATAAAAGTGTGGGTAACGGGACTCGAACCCGTGACCTGAAGGTTATAACACGGCACCCTTTCCACTGTCCTGGGAGCCGGGTTTGTTAACAGATTCGCAGCCAAGGGTTTTGATTACACAGTGACAGGGCAACTGGTAAGGAAAAAGAAAACGGCAAAAAATAGGGGCCGGGGAGGGTTCGAACCGGCGACCTTACCTCTGCAATGCGACGCGCGGATCATCAGGCCACCCAATTCGTTTGTGACAAAATCCCGTTTACATAATATATATCAAAAAGCCCAGTTGTGTCATCTTCTTCCTTGGCTAATCCCAACCCGCCGGACCACCGTGGGTGTTCACAGAAACCCTTTTTAGAAACAGTAATGGACGAAAGGACGTGGCTACATATACAGTAAATAGATTAGTAGGAGTATTAGAATTACCTCCGATGCGGAAACGAACATCGAGCACGGAAAGGGCGGTGAACTATCCAAAACGAATCCGACACCGCCGATGGACTATGATGCTGTCACCCTCCTGCGGTCACTCAGATTCTACTGTGGATGTTGCGGTCATTGGTGAGACAAAGCAGGGCGGTCGAGTGGTGGTCGTATAGTGGAACTTGGCCGGAACTTCTTCTCCGGTGGAGCTTGAGAGAACGAGAGATGATAAGGGTGTGAATATGATGAGGCTGCTACCCTAGGTCAATGAGTGTTTGATGCATTACGAATTGTAACCGATGGAGAGTTAATCGGGACTTGAATGCTATGCGAATTCAATGGTTATCGGAAATACCGATGGTCGCCGGGATTACGATGGTCGCCTTCTTCGGCAGTTAAAACACAAGTTAGAGTTTGCCGAATTGGCAAAGATGGTCCCTCACAATTTCTCATGCTAGGAGCACAAGTTTCTGTAATTACAAGATCCGTCCTTATAGGTTTGATTGAATTAAAGGAAGTTTCAAAATGGGCAAGGTTGATCCCTAAAGTGTTAGTTAACCCTAACGGGGCTAACGGAAAACGTAAATGATTGCCAAACGAGGGTATGCATCTCAACACTCCATGACGTGTAACGTTTATAAGAAATATAAACTTAAACGACGAAATAAAATCATAGATAGAAATCTCTAATTACCCGTTTAAATCACATAAAATCATAGTTATAACCTATAACTATATGCTTTAAATTACTATAAAATTATAGGAACGTTTCGTCACATAAAATCATAAAACGACATGCGTATATATATACATATATACCACGTAAGCATAATAAATATAAATTGCCACATAAAATGACAAAACGTTTTTCGTGAAATCATAAAAATATAATTTATATAAAATTATAAATTATATACGTTCAAGTAAGTTAACCGACGTCTAACCTAATGTGCATCGTTCGTGTAACTATTCTAGTTAACCGAAGTAACGGACGTTATCGAAATATAACATAAGTTGTTAACGGAGTTAACCTGGGAAATTGCCGGTTGTCACATCATCCCCTTGTTAAGGAATTTTCGTCCCGAAAATTGCCTTAAGTTGCTACGGTTTCTGTGGAAGGAATAGAAAAATTTTAGGGTTGCCACATCATCCCCTTATTAAGGAAATTTTGTCCCAAAATTTAACTAATACCTTAATTAGATGTTGTTGTTTGATCAAATAGATGAGGATATTCTTTCTCATCTGAACTTCTCGTTCCCACGTGAACTCCGGTCCATGCTTAGATTGCCATCTCACTTTGATGATGGGGATTTTACTTCGTTTCAGTGTTTTCTCCTCACGTCCCATGATTTCCACGGGTTGTTCGATAAATCGCAGTTGTTAATCGATTTGCAGTTCTTCTAATGGAACTATGAGAGTGTCATCTGCTAAACATGTTCTCAGGTTCGAAACGTGAAACACGTTGTGTACTCCATCCAATTCAGGAGGTAGATTTAAACGATAAACCACCGGACCAATGCTTTCGGTGATCTCGAATGGTCCTACATAGCGGGGATTTAACTTCCCGCGCTTGCCAAAGCGTACAACGCCTTTCCAAGGTGAGACTTTCAGCAGTACTTTGTCGCCGACTTCAAATTCCAACGTCCTTCGGCGTTTATCTGCGTAACTCTTTTGTCTATCTCTTGCCGCTTTCATGCGGTTTCTGATTTGCATGATTCTTTCCGTGGTCTCATGCACTAGTTCAGGTCCAGTGAGTTGGCTATCACCGACCTCAGCCCAACAGACCGGCGATCTTCATTTTCGTCAGTAAAGAGCCTCAAATGGAGCGGCTCCAATAGTGGTATGGTAGATGTTGTTATAGGAGAATTCTACCAGCGGTAAATGCGTTTCCCAATTTTTTCCAAAGTCGAGCACACATGCTCTAAGCATATCCTCGAGAGTTTGGATGGTACGTTCAGTCTGTCCATCTGTTTGAGGATGATATGCGGTACTCATATCTAAGCGAGTGCCCATCGCTGCTTGTAAGGATCTCCAAAAATTTGAAGCAAACCTAGGGTCTCGGTCAGAGATGATAGATAAAGGCACTCCATGAAGCTTGACAATCTCCTTGAGGTATATCTTTGCAAGTTTGTCTGTTTTGTCATTTTCCTTGATAGCTAGGAATTGAGCGGATTTTGTTAACCGGTCAACGATAACCCAAATCATATCGTTACCGCCAGAAGAACGGGGCAATCCAGTGATGAAATCCATCGAGATTTCTTCCCATTTCCATTCAGGAATTTTAGGTTGTTGCAGTAATCCTGCTGGCTTTTGATGTTCTGTTTTGACCATTGCGCATGTCAAGCACTTGCTAACATATCTAGCGATGTCAGCTTTCATATAGGGCCACCAATAAAACCCTTTTAAGTCTTGATACATTTTTTCTGAACCTGGATGGATCGAATAACGGGACTTGTGGGCCTCGTCCATCACTAGTTCTCTAAGATTTCCATGGAGAGGTACCCATATACGATCCTTGTAGTAACGAAGTCCATCAGACTTAACTTCAGAAGTTCCATCGATGTCACGTAATGATTCAGACCCTAAATTTTCCTCCTTTAGGGCCTCTTTCTGAGCATCCCGGAGTCTATCCGGTAACCCATATGGATCGTTAATTGGAGAGCTCGAACCCTTCTTGGTTTGACATGCTCCTTTCTACTCAAGGCATCGGCCACCACGTTGGCCTAGCCTGGATGATATGTGTTGGATCGTTAATTCGACCCACCTACGTTGCCTCATGTTGAGTTCCTTCTGTTCAAATATGTGCTGGAGACTCTTGTGATCAGTGAATATCGTACACTTGGTACCGTATAAGTAGTGTCTCCAAAATTTTAAGGCAAATACAACAGCGCCCAACTCTAAGTCGTGAGTTGTGTAATTCTTCTCATGAGACTTTAATTGCCTTCACCCGTATGCGATGACTTTACCTTTTTGCATCAAAACACACCCGAGTCCCTGGATTGACGCGTCACAATAGACCTCGAAGTCGTCAATCCCATCAGGTAAAGATAATATAGTTGCAGTACAAAGTTTCTCTTCCAAAGTTTGGAAGGCTGCCTCTTCTTTGTCACCCCATCTGTACAGAACCCCTTTATGCGTAAGAGCGGTCAATGGTTGAGCTAACTGAGAAAATCCCTTTATAAAATGACGGTAGTAACCCGCTAAACCTAGGAATTGGCGAATTTCCGTAGGTGATCTATGGGTAGACCAACTTTTAATTGCCTCAACCTTGGCTGGATTAACATGGATACCTTGTTCGTTAACGATGTGACCCAGAAATTGAACCTCTCGGATCCCAAGAATCGCACTTGGAGAATTTCGCATAGAGTTGTTCTTTCTTTAACAATTCTAAGATTGACCGCAGATGTTCCTCGTGTTCTTCCTTTGTTTTCGAGTAGATGAGGATGTCGTCAATAAATATTATGACGAATTTATCCAGGTAGGGCCTGCACACACGATTTCATGAGGTCCATGAACACAACTGGTGCATTTGTCAGCCCGAGAGGCATGACCAAGAATTCATAATGGCCATAGTGTGTTCTGAAGGCTGTCTTTTCTATGTCCTCCTCACGGACTCGAAGCTGATGGTAACCAGACCTTAAATCAATCTTGGAATAGTAACTGGATCCTTGAAGCTGGTCGAAAAGATCATCTATTCGTGGAAGAGGGTATCGATTCTTGATAGTGACTTTGTTAAGCTCGCGGTAATCAATACACATCCTGAATGTGCCATTTTCTTTTTGACGAATAACACAGGTGCTCCCCATGATGACGAGCTAGGTCTAATAGAACCTTTATCTAGCAGTTCTTGTAGTTGTGTGGATAGCTCATTTAATTCGTTCACCGCTAGACGATATGGTGCACGCGCGATCGGAGCTGCTCCTGGAGCGAGGTTAACCTGGGAAA
>JBCNJP010000009.1:43915321-44021063 GCA_039602395.1 Deinandra increscens subsp. villosa | reverse complement strand
TTTGGTGGTGGGATACACGCTGGAAATAACAGAAGGAGGGATTGGAAGAAGACAGAGTCAAGAGCTTCTGAAGACTAGCACAAGACAAGGGGGAGTTTGTTAGAGCATTTTGTGTTGTCTAGTGCTAGGTCTTGGTATTTTGAATATGTAATTTATAAGTTTGTATTTTATAGTTCCAGCGGATCAGTGGCGGACCAGGTGGTACGCTGGACCACCTGGTACGCTAGTAAGTTGGTCCGCTGGCCAGTCTCTATATATAGGTCTCAGTTTGTTTTAGAGAGTGTGAGTGAGGTCTGAGCTTTCTTAACTGTGTGTTTTTACTGGTGTAACCTGAATACTCTCTGTACTCTCTGTTTACGAGCTGTGATCAATATAAAGAAGATTATTTACCTCGTGGTGTCCAAATCCGATTGTAATAACGCACTAGCAAGATCGAATACGTGTTTTACAACTGGACCAGAAGCTTCTCAAGCTCAAGCATTTACTTTTCTAGTTAGAGACCAACGTCTTGGAGCTAACGTGGGATCCGCTCAAGGGCCCACCGGTTTAGGTAAATATTTAATGCGTTCCCCGACCGGAGAAGTCATTTTTGGGGGAGAAACTATGCGTATTTGGGATTTGCGTGCTCCTTGGTTAGAACCTCTAAGGGGTCCAAATGGGTTGGACTTGAGTCGGCTGAAAAAAGACATACAACCTTGGCAAGAACGTCGTTCTGCAGAATATATGACTCATGCTCTTTTAGGTTCTTTAAATTCCGTGGGTGGAGTAGCTACCAAGATCAATGCAGTCAATTATGTGTCTCCTAGAAGTTGGTTAGCTACTTCTCATTTTGTTCTAGGATTCTTCTTCTTCGTAGGGCATTTGTGGCACGCAGGAAGGCTCGGAAAGTATTAAAGCACATTTCTTCCTCAAGCTGTCGATTGTGTCAGTCGGAAGTGCATACGGCGGATCAGCTTCCTCTACCTAGGTACGGATTGGATGCTCCTCGTGCTCGGGCAGGACTCTCAGACGGCTATGATCGGACAATAGAGTATGTAAGATATAGCTCGTGCCTCTTAGGCTTAACAAGATGGGGTTCGGATGAAAATAGATCTCGCTAATCGAGTCTATTCTATTTTGAATAGTCCAGGTAGTTGACTACAGGATCGGATCCTCTGTCTTTTCCTGAAACTTTCACTGTCTGTCAAAAGAATAGCTGAACTACTACATTGATTAGGTGGATCTAACATTGCCACCTTTTGGCCACCCGTATTGGGAAATAATGTATGATTTCAGCAACTCTTTTGGCCACGTTTTTTTTCTAACATATGTGGCTAAAACACAAATATATGTGACCATATAATACCAAAGGCCACACTTTTACTATTTTAACATGTCCATTGCCACTCTTTGGCCACGTGTATTGGGACAAAATATATGATTTCAACAACCCATTTGGACACTTTTTTTTCTTCTAATATTGGTGGCTAAAACACAAATATATGTGACCATATAATGGAAAAGGCCACACTTTTGATATTTTAACATGTCCATTGCCACCTTTTGGCCACCCGTATTGGGAAAAAAAAGTATGATTTTAGCAACCCTTTTGGCCAGTTTTTTTCTAACATATGTGCTAAAACAAAAATATATGTGACCATATAATACCAAAGGCAAAACTTTTGATATTTTAACGTGTCCATTGCCAACTTTTGGCCACGCGTATTGGGACAAAATGTATGAAATCAGCAACCCAATTGGCCACATTTTTTTCTAATATAGTTGGCTAAATCACAAATATATGTGACCATATAATACCAAGGGTAACACTTTTGATAATTTATCGCGGTTGTTGCCCCACTTTGCCCACGCGTATTGGTACAAAATATCTGATCTCAAAAACCCTTTGGCCATCTTTTTTTCCTAATATAGTTGGTTAAAAAACAAATATATGTGACCATATAATACCAAAGGCCACACTTTTGATATTTTAACGTGTCAATTGCGACCCTTTGGCAACGCGAATTGGGACAAAATGTATGATTTCAGCAACCCATTTGGCCACTTTTTTTTTCTAATATACGTGACGAAAACACAAATATATGTGACCATATAATACAAAAGGCCACACTTTTGATATTTTAATGTGTCCATTACCACCTTTTAGCCACGCGTATTGGGACAAAATGTATGATTTCAGCAACCCATTTGGCCACTTTGTTTTCTAATATAAGTGGCTAAAACACAAATATATGTGACCATATAATACAAAAGGCCACAATTTTTATATTTTAACGTGTCCAATGCCACCTTTTGGCCACCCGTATTGGGAAAAAATGTATGATTTCAGCAACTCTTTTGGCCACGTTTTTTAATAACATATGTGGCTAAAACACAAATATATGTGACCATATAATACCAAATGCCACACTTTTACTATTTTAACATGTCCATTGCCATTCTTTGGCCACGCGTATTGGGACAATATATATGATTTCAACAACCCATTTGGCAACTTTTTTTTTCTAATATTGGTGGCTAAAACACAAATATATGTGTACATATAATGCAAAAGGCCACACTTTTGATATTTTAACATGTCCATTGCCACCTTTTGGCCACCCGTATTAGGAAAAAAAGTATGATTTTAGCAACCCTTTTGGCCACTTTTTTTTCTAACATATGTGCTAAAACACAAATATATATGACCAGATAATACCAAAGGTCACACTTTTGATATTTTAACAAGTCGATTACCACCTTTTGGCCAAGCGTATTGGGACAAAATGTATGATTTCAGCAACCCATTTGGCCACTTTTTTTCTAATATAGGTGGCTAAAACACAAATACATGTGACCATATAATACAAAATGCCATACTTTTGATATTTAACGTGTCCATTGCCACCCTTGGGCCACACGTATTGGGAAAAAATGTATGATTTCAGTAACCCATTTACCACTTTTTTTTCTAATATATGTGGCTTAAACACAAATATATGTGACCATATAATACCAAAGGCAACACTTTTAATATTTTAACGTGTCCATTGCCACCCTTTGGTCACGCGTAATGGGACAAAATATATATGATTAAGCAACCCATTTGGCCACTTTTTTCTAATATAGGTGGTTAAAACACAAATATATGTGACCATATAATAGAAAAGGCCACACTTTTTATATTTTAACGTGTCCATTGCCACCTTTCGGCCACCCGTATTGGGAAAAAATTTATGATTTCAGCAACTTTTTTGGCCATGTATTTTTAACATATGTGGCTAAAACAAAAATATATGTGACCATATAATACCAAAGGCCACATTTTTACTATTTTAACATGTCCATTGCCACTCTTTAGCAACGCGTATTGGGACAAAATGAATGATTTCAGCAACCCATTTGGCCACTTTTTTTCTTTCTAATAAAAGTGGCTAAAACAAAAATATATGTGACCATATAATACCAAAGGCCACACTTTTACTATTTTAACATGTCCATTGCCACTCTTTGGCCACGCGTATTGGGACAAAATGTATGATTACAGTAACCCATTTGGCCACTTTTTTTCTGATATAGGTGGCTAAAACACAAATATATGTGACCATATAATACCAAAGGCAACACTTTTAATATTTTAAAGCGTACAATGCCACCCTTTGGCCACGCGTATTGGGACAAAATATATGAAATCAGCAACCCATTTGGCCACATTTTTTTTCTAATATAGTTGGCTAAAACACAAATATATGTGACCATATACTACCAAGGGTCACACTTTTGATAATTTATCGCGGTCGTTGCCCCACTTTGGCCACGCGTATTGGGACAAAATATCTACTCTCAAAAACCCTTTGGCCACCTTTTTTTCTTCCTAATATAGGTGGTTAAAAAACAAATATATGTGACCATATAATACCAAAGGTCACACTTTTGATATTTTAACGTGTCAATTGCCACCCTTTGGCCACGCGCATTGGCACAAAATGTATGATTTCAGCAACCCATTTGGCCACTTTTTTTTTAATATACGTGACTAAAATATAAATATACGTGACCATACAATACCAAAACCCACACTTTTGATATTTTAATGTGTCCATTGCCAACTTTTGGCAACGCGTATAGGGACAAAATGTATGATTTCAGCAACCCATTTGGCCACTTTTTTTCTAATATAGGTGGCTAAAACACAAATACATGTGACCATATAATACAAAATGCCATACTTTTGATATTTAACGTGTCCATTGCCACCCTTGGGCCACACGTATTGGGAAAAAATGTATGATTTCAGTAACCCATTTACCACTTTTTTTTCTAATATATGTGGCTTAAACACAAATATATGTGACCATATAATACCAAAGGCAACACTTTTAATATTTTAACGTGTCCATTGCCACCCTTTGGTCACGCGTAATGGGACAAAATATATATGATTAAGCAACCCATTTGGCCACTTTTTTCTAATATAGGTGGTTAAAACACAAATATATGTGACCATATAATAGAAAAGGCCACACTTTTTATATTTTAACGTGTCCATTGCCACCTTTCGGCCACCCGTATTGGGAAAAAATTTATGATTTCAGCAACTTTTTTGGCCATGTATTTTTAACATATGTGGCTAAAACAAAAATATATGTGACCATATAATACCAAAGGCCACATTTTTACTATTTTAACATGTCCATTGCCACTCTTTAGCAACGCGTATTGGGACAAAATGAATGATTTCAGCAACCCATTTGGCCACTTTTTTTCTTTCTAATAAAAGTGGCTAAAACAAAAATATATGTGACCATATAATACCAAAGGCCACACTTTTACTATTTTAACATGTCCATTGCCACTCTTTGGCCACGCGTATTGGGACAAAATGTATGATTACAGTAACCCATTTGGCCACTTTTTTTCTGATATAGGTGGCTAAAACACAAATATATGTGACCATATAATACCAAAGGCAACACTTTTAATATTTTAAAGCGTACAATGCCACCCTTTGGCCACGCGTATTGGGACAAAATATATGAAATCAGCAACCCATTTGGCCACATTTTTTTTCTAATATAGTTGGCTAAAACACAAATATATGTGACCATATACTACCAAGGGTCACACTTTTGATAATTTATCGCGGTCGTTGCCCCACTTTGGCCACGCGTATTGGGACAAAATATCTACTCTCAAAAACCCTTTGGCCACCTTTTTTTCTTCCTAATATAGGTGGTTAAAAAACAAATATATGTGACCATATAATACCAAAGGTCACACTTTTGATATTTTAACGTGTCAATTGCCACCCTTTGGCCACGCGCATTGGCACAAAATGTATGATTTCAGCAACCCATTTGGCCACTTTTTTTTTTAATATACGTGACTAAAATATAAATATACGTGACCATACAATACCAAAACCCACACTTTTGATATTTTAATGTGTCCATTGCCAACTTTTGGCAACGCGTATAGGGACAAAATGTATGATTTCAGCAACCCATTTGGCCACTTTTTTTTCTAATATAGGTGGCTAAGACACAAATTTATGTGATCATGTAATACAAAATGCCATACTTTTGATATTTAACGTGTCCATTGCCACCCTTTGCCACACGTATTGGGACAAAATGTATGATTTCAGTAACCCATTTACCACTTTTTTTTCTAATATATGTGGCTTAAACACAAATGTATGTGACCATATAATACCAAAGGCAACACTTTTAATATTTTAACGTGTCCATTGCCACCCTTTGGCCACGCGTAATGGGACAAAATATATATGATTAAGCAACCCATTTGGCCACTTTTTTTCTAATATAGGTGGTTAAAACACAAATATATGTGACCATACAATAGAAAAGGCCACACTTTTTATATTTTAACGTGTCCATTGCCACCTTTTGGCCACCCGTATTGGGAAAAATGTATGATTTCAGCAACTTTTTTGGCCATGTTTTTTTAACATATGTGGCTAAAACAAAAATATATGTAACCATATAATACCAAAGGCCACATTTTTACTATTTTAACATGTCCATTGCCACTCTTTAGCGACGCGTATTGGGACAAAATGAATGATTTCAGCAACCCATTTGGCCACTTTTTTTCTTTCTAATAAAGGTGGCTAAAACAAAAATATATGTGACCATATAATCCCAAAGGCCACACTTTTACTATTTTAACATGTCCATTGCCACTCTTTGGCCACGCGTATTGGGACAAAATGTATGATTACAGCAACCCATTTGGCCACTTTTTTTCTGATATAGGTTGCTAAAACACAAATATATGTGACCATATAATACCAAAGGCAACACTTTTAATATTTTAAAGTGTCCATTGTCACCCTTTGGCCACGCGTATTGGGACAAAATGTATGAAATCAGCAACCCATTTGGCCACATTTTTTTCTAATATAGTTGGCTAAAACACAAATATATGTGACCATATACTACCAAGGGTCACACTTTTGATAATCGCGGTCGTTGCCCCACTTTGGCCACGCGTATTGGGACAAAATATCTACTCTCAAAAACCCTTTGGCCACCTTTTTTTTTCCTAACATAGGTGGTTAAAAAACAAATATATGTGACCATATAATACCAAAGTTCACACTTTTGATATTTTAACGTGTCAATTGCCACCCTTTGGCCACGCGCATTGGCACAAAATGTATGATTTCAGCAACCCATTTGGCCACTTTTTTTTTAATATACGTGACTAAAATATAAATATGCGTGACCATACAATACCAAAAGCCACACTTTTGATATTTTAATGTGTCCATTGCCACCTTTTAGCCACGCGTATAGGGACAAAATGTATGATTTCAGCTACCCATTTGGCCACTTTTTTTTCTAATATAGGTGGCTAAAACACAAATATATGTGACCATATAATAAAAAAGGCCACACTTTTGATATTTTAACGTGTCCATAGCCACCTTTTGGCCACGCGTATTGGGACAAAATGTATGTTTCAGCAACCCTTTTAGCGATGTTTTTTTCTAACATGTGTGCTAAAGCACAAATATATGACTATATAATACTAACGCCACACTTTTAATATGTTAACGTGTCCATTGCCACCCTTTGGCCAATCGTATTGGGACAAAATGTATGATTTCAGCAACCCATTTGGCCACGTTTTTTTTCTTTCTAATATAGGTTGCCAAAAAACAAATATATGCGACTATATAATACAAAGGGTCACACTTTGGCCACGCGTATTGGGATAAAATATTTGCTTTCAACAACCCTTTGGCCACCTTTTTTTTCTAATATAGGTGGCTAAAACACAAATATATGTGACCATATAATACAAAAGGCCACACTTTTGATATTTAACGTGTCCATTGCCACCCTTTGGCCACACGTATTGAGACAAAATGTATGATTTCAGCAACCCATTTAGCCACGTTTTTTAAACATATGTGGCTAAAACACAAATATATGTGACCATATAATACCAAAGGTCACAATTTTGATATTTCAACCTGGTCGTTGCCATCTTTTGGCTACGAGTATTTGGAAAAATATATGCTCTCAACAACACTTTGGCCACCTAGTTTTTTTCTAATATAGGTGGCTAAAACACAAATATATGTGACCATATAATACCAAAGGCACACTTTTGATATTTTAGCGGGCCCATTGCCACTGTTTGGTACATGTATTGGGACAAAATGTATAATTTTAGCAACCCATTTGGCCACTTTTTTTTCCTAATATACGTGGCTAAAACAAAAATCTACGTGTCCATATAATTCGAAAGGCCAAAATTTTAATATTTTAACTTGTCCACTGCCACCATTTGGCCACACGTATTGGAACAAAATGTATGATTTCAGCAACCCATTTGGCCCCTTTTTTATTCTAATATATGTGGCTAAAACACAAATATATATGACCATATAATACCAAAGGCAACACTTTTGATATTTTAACGTGTCCATTGCCACCCTTTGGCCACACGTATTGGGACAAATGTATGATTCAGTAACCCATTTGGCCACTTTTTTTTTTCTAATATAGGTAGCTAAAACACAAATATATGTAACCATATAAAACAAAAGGCCACACTTTTGATATTTTAACTTGTCCATTGCCACCTTTTGGCCACCCGTATTTGGAAAAAAATGTATGATTTCAGCAACTCTTTTGGCCACGTTTTTTTCTAACGTATTTGGCTAAAACACAAATATACGTGACCATATAATACCAGAGGCTACACTTTTACTATTTTAACATGTCCATTGCCACTCTTTAGCCACGCGTATTGGGACAAAATGTATGATTTCAGCAACCCATTTGGCCACTTTATAACGATTATTGCGCTTAGAAGATTTCCGACTGAAAGCTAATTTTGTAAGTTCCGGCTGAAGTTGAAGTTGAAGCGGAAGTCTCAACTTCAAGCAGAACTGACAGTTCAAGCGGAAAGAAGCAGTTTTGTCATTTAGCGAATATTCTGGGTGAACTCGATTATCCACCAGATAATGAGTTCATACGGACTTTCCTGAGTTGTCTTTTCTGCAAGTCCAATCCTGCAAAAGCTTCTCGGTTGCTTCTAAATCTGTTCAGGCCGCTCTCCTAAAGTAGTATGTTGCTGTTTAGACGCAAGATATTCCAATTGTCGATGTTTATGCTTTTGGTAGTTTGTATTTGACTTTATATTTTACGGTCTAGATTAGATCGCATGAGATCAATGGTTATCATTGATCTCATTAGCACTATATATAGCTTAGTTAGCTCATGGTTTATAAACGGTTCTCGAATAACTTGTAATAGTGTAGCTTTGAGTTAATGCAAATAGTGCCGAGTATTTCTTACTTCGTTGTTACTATCTTTATGCAATCAAGCACTCACATTAATACAAGAGAACTAACATAAGCTTAAGTAAAGTGAAATATAACTTTAATTCCGCAGGGTTATATTTGCAAGTAGAAGGGTTTCTTGTTAAGTTAATTTGTTTAACACCGATCCTACAAGTGGTATCAGAGCTTTGGCTCTCACTTTGAAGACTTTCAGTGCTTCAAAGTTGATACTCTACTTGCTTTTTCTACAAGCTTTGTTGTTTTATCTTTCTAAAGTTTTTCAAAAATGAGTGATTTCAGTTTAAGTTGTCCAAACGGTAGTAACAACAAACCGCCAATGTTCACTCCTGATGACTTTGGTACCTGGAAACTCAGGATGGAAGGTTTTGTTAGGATATTAGACCGTCGTATTTGGAAATCTTTTACTGAAGGACCTTACTCACCTATGGTTTCATCTACTGATGACGCTGAAGTCAAAATTCCAAAACCTTTAGACAAATATGTTGAATCTGATCATATTGCTGTTGAATTTGACCATAAGGCATATTGGACTCTGCAGGCTGCACTTCTTTATTCCATTTTAAGTGGGTTTAAAGGATACAAAACTGCATTTGACCTGTGGAATGCCTTAAGTGAAATGTATGAAGGAACCAGTGAAGTAAAAGAAAACAAGAAAGATGTCTTAAAACAGAAATATGAGAACTTTATTTTCAAATCTGGTGAATCAATGACAAACCAGTACTTAAGATTTGTTTCCTTACTTGATGAACTGCAAAAGGTAGACGTAAAACTAGATCAAGTAGATGTAAACAGAAAATTCCTTTGTTCCTTGCCTTCTGTGTGGACAGTTTACACTGTGAGCATCAGGGAATGTAAGAATTTGAAAAAGATGAGACTTAGTGAACTTCATGGAATACTCAGTGCTTATGAAATGGAACTAAACCTTAAACAAACCTCATCTTCTGAGGCAACTCAGCTGTTTTCAACTGCACTAGTAACTACCGATTTTCACATTCAAAGAACTTCAAACTCATCATCATACTTGTCACCTACCGTCAGTTTCCCTGAGACACCAAGGTGTCAAGAGAGCTTCTTAAACACGTTTGACAACTCTCACAATGCTCACGTAGCAACTGACTCTTACCAAGGCTTCATTCGTGAAGATCTTGAGTGCATAGGTGCTGATGATTTGGAAGAAATGGATATTATGACCCAACTTGCCATGGTGTCTGTCAGAGCTCAAAGGTTTTACAAAAGAACTAGTAGAACCTACAAGGGTGCAAAGGGCGCTCACATATGCCGAGACAAAAGCAAAGTGAAATGCTACAACTGCACCAACTTGGTCACTTCGCAAGGGAGTGCTCTCAACCAAGAAGAGAAGGACAGAACCAGGGTCATGTCCAAGTGAAAAATCATGGAGGAAACAATTCAAACAAAAACATCTCTGGTAACAACTCAGGTCATCACCCCACCCCACCAAAGCCAGCCGGAAGTCGAAACCACCAGAATGTGGTTGCTGTTGTTGCTAATCAAACCTCATGTGTTGAATGGGAAGATTTCGTTGCTGAGTTTAAGCCTATCAACCATGCTTTGATGGCCAAACAAGACTCCATCTCAGATCAGGTAAACTCTATCCCTGAGAAAGTTTTAGAAAATCTATGCAGCCCTGCTTGCATAGAGCAAGTGGCAAAGTATCGAAACCACAACACTAACTTGATTGATGAAGTTTCAAACCTAAATGAGTTAAAGGAATTTTTTAAGAAAACTGAATCATCATACATTTCATAAATTGAAAACTTAACCAAAGAGTATGAACAGTTAAAACAAACCAACTCAGTTCTTGAAACACAGCTTGATGAATTGCTGTCAAAGCTTGAGAAATCAAGAAATGAAACCAAAGATGCTAAGGCTGAGGTTGATATTCTTGATATCAAACTAAAAGATGCTTTGTTTACTTGTGACAAATTTCAAACAGCAAATAGAAAGGCTGAGAAATTGTGGATGGGAGGGATGTATTGTAAAGCAGGTGTTGGGTATAATAGTGTTGAACCACCAATTGAATACTCACCTGTAATCAAACCAATTGAAGCTTTGAATTTAGAATGTGAAGTTAGTCTTACTTTTGATGACACTTCATCACAGTCAAGTTTTGAAAACACTGCTGAGTCAAAGAAAACTGGAGTCACTGATGCAAGCACTTATGCATTAGCTGACCAGTCAAACATTATGAAACCTTCAATTGTTGTTCCACCACCAACTATTTATGAACCTAAAGACTCAAAAGTTGGAGGGAAACAACCTGAGCAACCAAAGGGAAGTCAAACTCAAAGGTTTGGTCAACTCACTTTCAACCAAGTGACCAAACATGAGTCTCCCAGAAGATTTGAAACCAAAATTGTTGAATGCATGTTCTGTGGTGAACAAGGCCACTTAGCTGCTAAGTGTCAGTTCAACCCATTGAGTAAAACTAAACCATTTTTGAAACCAAAACCTGTTTTGCAACCAAAGGCTAATTTTCAAAAGACACTCATAGGAAGAATTTCACCTGTGAAAAGCCACACAATGAAGCATTTTGGATCTGAATCCAACAGGGTCTTAATTGGTAATGATAGAAATGGAAGTTTTTCAGTTCTAAGGCAAAATCATTTTCCAGCTAAAGTTCAAGCGGAACACTTTTCCGCTCGAACTCAAGTTCAACCGAAAAACAAAATTCAACCCAGATCAGCTACTGCTCCAAAGCAGAGACCACATGTACACTTTGCTGATGGGTTTGAGCATTTTGAAGCTCAAGGAAGAAGAAATCCCTCTAGAGGAAAGACCACCTTTAGAGAAAACTTTTCAAGAAGCAAAAAGTCTAACCATAGTCTAACCAACCTTAAATTGAATTTGCTACTAGTTCAATACGGAAATTACACTGTTCCACTTCAGGGGGAGAGTTCAAGCCAAAACAAACACTTTCATCAAAGATTTTCCAAATCCCCTGAAAGAACTAAGTTGGTTAATCAAGGTAATGAAAAATCTAAGAAAATAACTAACAAGAAAAGAAAATTTAAGGAGTACAGGGAAAGAAAAATTGCTGAAAGGAAAAACACCAAAGGTGTAAGATTTAGTCAAACAAGTACTCAATATGAGAACTTCAGTTTTGACAATGATGATCTGCTTAATGGAGCTCCAGTTCTAAATACTTTAGTACTCAAGGAGTACAAGTATAATGATGCTTATGGCAGACCCAAGACCACTCAGGCTTGGGTACCCTATAGAAACTAATCAATTCTGATGTGTGCAAATGCAAAATAAAGGCCAAAATAGCCTATGGGTAGTTGACAGTGGATGCACTTGCCACATGACATGGAATAAGCAAATTCTGAAAAATACAAAAAGAATTAATGGAGGACCAGTTGCCTTTGGAAGCACAAAAGGCCATATCACAGCACAAGGTGATGTGACAAATGGACTGGTAAAATTTGACAGAGTCAATTTTGTTGATACATTAAATTTCAACTTGCTTTGTGTCTCACAGATGTATGACAAGAATTTGAATTTGATGTTTAATGAGAGAGAGGCTATAGTGCTCAAACCTGGTGTTAAAACTCCTGATGAATTAATTATGCTTAAAGCACCTAGGAGAGATGAGCTATACATTTTGGATATGTCAGTTGCTGCACCCTCATGTGGCAGTGCTTGCTTTATATCCAAAGCCTCTGTTGATGAGTGTGATCTGTGGCATAGAAGGTTAGGGCATGTAAACTATAAGAATATGAATCGAATTGTCAATCTTGGCTTGGTTAAGGTTCTTCCTAGCAAGCATTTTACATGTTCTGAAAACTGTGTGCCATGTCTCAAGGGCACGCAACACAGAACCTCTTTTAAGCCAAAAGTTGAGTCTTCTATTTCAAAACCTCTAGAGTTATTGAACATGGATCTCTTTGGTCCAACTAGAGTGATGAGCTTAGGGAAAATGTCATATTGTTCTGTCATTATTGATGATTTTTTTTAGATACACTTGGGTTTTCTTTCTTAAAACAAAAGAAGAAACTGCTGAATTGTTGAAAACACTCATGAAAAATTTAGAAAATCAATCTAATCTTAAGGTCAAAACAATCACATGTGATAATGGCACAGAATTCAAAAATCATGTTCTAAATTCATTTTGTGAGGAAAAGGGAATTGTGATACAATTCAGTGGTCCATGTTAGCAGACTCCACAGCAAAACGGTTTTGCTGAAAGGAGAAATAGGATATTGATTGAAGCTGCTAGATCTATGTTAGCAGACTCCAAGCTTCCTGTGATATTTTGGGCAGAACGGTTTTGCTGAAAGGAGAAATAGGATATTGATTGAAGCTACTAGATCTATGTTAGCAGACTCCAAGCTTCCTGTGATATTTTGGGCAGAAGCAGTGAACACTGCCTGTTATGTCTAAAACAGGATTTTAATTGTCAAAGGCAAAAACAAGACACCCTATGGGCTTTGGAGAAAAAGAAAGCCAAACATTTACTTCTTTAAGCCATTTGGTTGTCCTGTTACAATATTAATAACCAATGAGTTATTGCCCAAATTTGCTATAAAAGGCAGATGAGGGATATTTTGTTGGATACTCAGGTGTGTCAAAAGCATACAGAGTGTACAACAAGAGAACCAAAATTATTGAGGAAACTATAACTGTATCTTTTAATGAAAAATCTACCAACAATTTTGAATCTCAACCCACCTGGTTATTTGATATTGACGCACTAACCACTACTTTCAACATAACTGTTGATAAGCCTGTGAGCTTCCTAGTGCAGGAACATAATTTATGTAGGTCAGCTGATGAAAATTAGAAGAACAACACTGCTGGAACTGAGAAGCAAACCTTCTTCTCATCAATGAGCATCAAACCTATCTTGGCAGGCAAAGAAATGAAACCTTCTGAAATAGTTCAAATTCAATATGACATAGTTCCGGTCGAAGTTCAAGCGGAAATTTCTCCGGCTCAAGTTCAACCGAAAAACTTAATTTCAGAAACTGTTGAGAACACAGATTGCGGGTCAACTGAACCTGAAAATTCAAATGATGATACATCAAATGAATTCAGTTTTGAGCATCTGACCCACATTTCAGAGGATAGTTCTCATGAAACAGTTGCATGTTCAGATCCTGTATCACAAACTGGTGATGTTGAGCTTGACCACAGACTTCCTCAACTCAACATACCCTCAAATGGAAGAAGCCATGAGTTCCTTATGTTTCTTGACAGAAGAATCAACAGAGATCACCCAGTGAGGAATATTATTGGAGAAGTGTCAGCACTCGTGTTGACAAGAAGTAGATCTGCTAATGCAAACATTTGTTTGCATGCTGCATTTTTGTCTCAAGAAGTACCCAAGAAGATAACAGATGCCTTGGAAGATAACAGTTGGGTAGAGGCAATCCAGGAAGAGTTATTTCAAATTAACAAGCAGAAAGTTTGGGAATTGGTAGATCTGCCTGATGAAGCAGATTCAATTGGCACAAAGTGGGTATTCAGAAACAAAAAAGATGACAGGGGAATTGTTATAAAAAAACAAAGCAAGACTGGTTGTGAAAGGCTATGTGCAGGAAGAAGGCATTGATTATGATGAAGTGTTTGCACCTGTGGCTAGATTGGAAGCAATCAGAATCTTTTTAGCCTATGTTGCCTTCAAAGACATCCAAGTATTTCAGATGGATGTCAAAAGTGCCTTCCTGTATGGCCTACTGGAACAAGAAGTATATGTCAAAAAACCTCCTGGTTTTGAGGATCCTCATCATCCCAACAGGGTGTGCAAGCTGATCAAAGCTGTGTATGGTCTCAAACAAGCACCTAGAACTTGGTATGAAACTCTTTTTAACTATCTTCTAGAGAATGGCTACAGGAAAGGGGCAATTGACAAAACATTTTTTGTCAAAACTGTTGGTAAGGATATGATGATGGTACAAATTTATGTAGATGATATTATTTTTGGTTCATCTAACAGTGTTTTGTGCAAGGAGTTTGAAACTTTGATGTAGTCAAAATTTGAGATGAGCTCCATGGGAGAACTAACATTCTTCTTAGGACTACAAGTGAAGCAAACTGCAGATGGAATCTTTTTGAATCAATCAAAGTACATCCAAGACATGCTGAAGAGTTTTGATATGCAAGCATGCTCAAGAGCAAAAACTCCTATGTCCACTTCCCACAAGTTAACAAGTGACTTAAGTGGCAAGCCAATGGATGTGCACATGTACAGAGCAATGATAGGCTCACTGATGTATCTCACTGCTAGTAGACCTAACATCATGTTCAGTGTTTGCTTATGTGCTAGATATCTGTCCTCACCAAAGGAGTCACATATGCTAGCTGTTAAGAGAATCTTCAAGTATCTGAAGGGCCAACCAAAACTGTGTTTGTGGTATCCCAAGAACTCTGACTTCTCTCTCAGAGTATTCACAGACAGTGACTATGGAGGATGTGACATAGACAAGAAATCAACATCAGGTGGATGTCAATTTTTGGGTGAAAGACTTGTCTCTTGGCAATGCAAGAAACAAACTTGTGTTTCCACTTCAACTGCAGAGGCTGAGTATATTGCTGCCTCAAGTTGTTGTAGTCAAGTCCTTTGGATCCAAAATCAGATGCTTGACTATGGGATCACATTCATGGAAACTCCTATTCTTGCAGACAACAATAGTGCCATCTCCATCATCAACAATCCAGTAAAGCAGTCCAAAACCAAACACATTGACATAAGGTATCACTTTATTAGAGATTGTGCAGAAAAGAATCTGATTAAATTGTTCAAAGTTCACACTAATCATCAATTGGCAGATCTGTTAACAAAAGCTTTTGATGAGGCAAGATTTTTCTACCTCATCACAGCCATTGGGATGATGAATTTTAAATAAAACTTTTCACAATTTTTAATAAAAGAGAGGCATGTACTTAAGAGCCCGTCTCTTGATACAAAAAGTAAAAGAAAAAGAAAATCTCTTGTGATAATTAGACATCATCTTAGTTCATAGTTAGTAACCTCTGTTACACTATGAAAAATTATCACAAATTTTCAAAAATCATGTGTTTTGTTGTTCAGTTTCAAGTTCCGGTTCAACCTATGAGAAAACAACTTTGAAAATCACCGGGTGAACTTCAACCGGAACAATGCTTTGTAACTCACGTGGAAAAAATTTTAAGACAATTCTTCCAAGCGGAAAGATTCTCCGCTTGAAGTTCAAACGGAAGTATTTTAGTCTTTAAAATAAAGGAGAAAATGGGTTCCGCTTGAACTTCCCGGTCAACAAAAGTCAAAGTCTCATTTAATTACCCGAAAGGCACGATTTTCTAAGTGGATACACATTTATTTACCCATTAAGTTTTTAACCATTTAATGTCTGAGGTTTCAGCAAATTTACTTTTGGATAATGACATGCTTTACCATGATGTACCGTATAACCCATAAAGCATCTGTCACATCAGTTACTGAACCGTCGGTTTAAAACTTCTCTCCTCCACGTCATCCACGTCAAAGATAGAAGCCCTAAAATACCGTCATTTTTCCCCATTTATATCAAACCCCACTCAGAAATTACTCCCAAATTTCTCCCAAAACCTCTCCGTAACTTCCATATAACCATCGATTTCTCTCAAATTGATCATCAACAATGGCTCCTAAAGCAAGGTCAAGTGGCAAGAAGCCCGTCAGTGACTCAAAGTTTCCCGTAGAGCACAACTTTGTGGCGTACCTAGAACCACCGAGTAAAACCGATATCTACAACGGGATGATCGACTTCCTGAACAGTTCTCATCTTCATCATGCGTTGACAGTCGAAACTGTGATATATGAAGAAATAATGGAAGATTTTTGGTCTCACGCTAGGGTTACCGAAGGTGACGGCGGTAGTAAACAAATTTTGTCAACAGTTCAAGGCACAACTGTGGAGATAGATGAAGCAAAGGTACGAAAAGTGTTAAAACTAAGGGATGAAAATGGATACATGGCTGTTGATTCCAAGAAGTATCTACCTCTATTCAGAGACATTGGATATGGTGGTTCTCTGCAAAGCAAAACCATAAAGAAAGGGAAGTTACCATACAATTGGAGGTTTTTTGGCTCACACCATCTTGGTATGCCTAACTCCAAAGAAGGGCGGTTTTGATGAGCTTGCTGCTGAACAAGCTTCTGCCTTCTATGCTGTTGTAAAGGGTGAAAATTTCAACTTTTCTAGATTAATTTTTCAAGCCCTAATAACAAACATCCAACCTGAATATATTTACCTGTACCCAAGGTTTTTAACATGTATTCTCAAGGAGGAATACCCCCTAATTGTCTTGGGTGGTAAAGTTTTGGAACCAAAACATCTAACCGAGAAAACCTTTTCGAACTTAGTCTTAAACAAGTCTGTTTTTCTTGGAAGGGATACCGACCATCCCCTGCCAATTCCAAGGCAGTTTCTTGATGAACCTGTTGATGCTGAGTTTCAAATGGAAACTATTACAGCAACTGAGCCCCATGCTCAAGATGACAGGGCTATCAAACCAATAGCTTCTGATCCCACATCTGTCCCTGCTTCCTCTACTTCAAAAACCTATCAAACCAAAAAGAGAAAAGCATCCACTCAAACTACCACTGCCACTTCCTCATCTGCATCCCCTCTTGTCGTTTTCAAAAGACAGAGACAGGTGGTTATTAGGTCTCCTCCACCTAGTACCACAAGCCAACCTGAAGCTTCAAACCCCGCAAAAGGCAAAAAGCCCAAGCGGAAACTGGTCAAATTGGGATATTCTCTTAGGGACGAATCCTCACTTGAGGGGGAGTCATTAGACGCAGATGTACATTCCCCATCTGAGAGATTTTCACCCCTGCAACCCCTATCACCTAGGAATGACAGTGCAATCAATCCTGATCTAAATGAAGGTGTTATTAACTCACCCACCTCATTACATAAGAACATTCCGATGGATCAGGACACTGCTGCTCTGAACCCCCATTCCTCACCGGAGGTGAATCTCAGGAGTCATGACGAGATTCATGCAGTGAGGGCTGCTGCTGCCCAAGTATCCCCACTAGATCTTGGTGCTAGCAGTAACATAACTAAGACCCAAACTGCGGCAATCTTCTCTGAAACAGCACCCGAGGGTCCTTCATTGGAACCAAGGGTTGTTGAAACGGTTGGAGAGAATCCCAGGTGCCAAGAAGCCATGGGTACCACAGTTGATCAATCTCGGATTTATAACTTGGTTCTGTCCAAGGATACTGGTAAAAGGCCAGTTGAGGACAGTTATACACTACCAGAATTGATGGAATTATACCTTACTCTTCAAGCACAGGTTGATAAATTGAATGCAACTGTTGCTACTTTAGTGAAGGCTGCTCCTACTGACACTGAAGCAGGCCCTTCAAACCCTCTCAGAGAAGCTGATGAAGCTTTGAAGCTGATGAAGCTTTGAAGCTGAGTGAAGCTGATACTGTCAAATTGGGGGAGAAGATGCCCTCAAGGCCTGTTATGATTGAAATTGAAGAAACTCAGAGGATACCGGCTAAAGTTAGAGCCACAGCCTGCGAAAGAATTGGTGTTAAACCCTTCACAGTGGAAGAAAGTTGGGTAAATATGAAAAGCAGTCAACTGATTGCTATCTTTCCTTTTGAAGATCACAACCTCACTGAGCTAGTACAATCTTCCATGTTGAATGCTGGTGCTCTCCCTGAGCACATAAATTTGATCACAAGACTATTAAAAGATGTCATCTTTCCGGCTGAAAGAGCCAGTGATCAAGCGGGAAGAACTTTGCCTCCACCAGCAAGTCAGTAAATGATGTTGAAGAAAGCACTGCAACTGTTGCAGTTGCTACTATGACTAAAGGAGGTGATGAAAATATAATTGGTGAAGAAGAAGGCATAGAGGTACTGGAGTTAGCTGATAAAGAATCTGAAGTCACCCAACCTCAGGTGGTGACTGAAGTTCTAAACTCAGTTCAACCGGAAGTTCAACCGGAAGCTCAACTAGTGGTTCAACCGGAAGAACAGGGGAGTGAAGAAGCAGAAGACATAGCTGCAACCTTATTAGCTATGAGGATTACAGAACTAGTTCAAGCTGAAGAACCTGTTCAATCTGAAACTATTAGAACTATTTAACAGGTGGTTCAAACTCCTGAAGCTGAAGCTGTGTTGAAAATGGTAGAAGATACCAAAAGGGTAGCAGAAGATGAGAGGTTAGCCAAAGAGCTTCAAGCGGAATTTGATCTATATTCACAGATTGGAGTTTTTGAGAACTTGCTTGAAGAGGCTAAGTCAAGATCCTTTAATTGGAGACTGAAGGAATATAATTTGGATGCTTTGATTGAGGTTGATAGGCAGGTGGTTGATTTCTATTGCCTCTCAGATGCCTACCAAGCTGATAAGGAATGATGAGAATTACCTACTGCTGAAGAAGGTAAAAAGGGCTCTTGTGGTTAGAAATTTGACGACAGAAGAAGAAGTAGCTCAGCTGAAAGTCAGAGAACTTTGCAGCTTGATTGACTTAATTTTTCATGAGCTTAAAGGGGATATACCTGCTGCGAATCCAAATTTGGTGATGCCTTCACCTTCAGAACTCACTTCAGGTACATCATCTAACATAAATGTTAAACCTGAGCTTGCTGATGATGCAGATATCCAACCTCCACTTTCCTTCATATACAACCCAAACCCCTCACCTACAACAGTTCCATCATTTCCATAGTCACTTGCCATAATACCCTACAAACCACCCTCCATCTCCAAAAAGGTAGCCACCAAGCTTGAAAATCCAAAATATAGAACAGACAATTTCACACCTATTGTCCCTCTCAAGAAGAAACCTCCACCTACCATTGACTTCTCAGATATCTTCCCACCTACTCCACCTTCCAGTCCCACACCAGAAGCTAGTAGACCACGAACCAAAACCACCTTACCTTCACTCACCATCAAAGAACCATCAACCACCAATGCTTCTGCCACCATCACTAAACCAACTGAAGACCATCCTGATCCCTCTTCTCCCTCATCAAAGAACAAAGCACCTATTGTGCAAGAATCAGAAACTGATTCTAATGAGGAGAAAAAGAAGAGAAAGAGAAGGATGATGCATGCTAAGAAGAACTGATTCTAATGAAACAACCTTTGACTTCACTTTCACCTTGGCAAATGGCACAACTTTAGTAGTGAATGCTCACAAAGCCACCAGAATGCTCTCTGCACTTCAAATGACCGATATTTATATAAAATTAAGAGAGATTCTGAGTCCAACAAGGGTTGAGCACCTACTGAGGTTATGTATTGAGACAATAGTGAACGAATGTGGAATGCTTTTCAGATCCCAGGGTGACACTGACAATGAAGAAGAAGAACCTGTCAGTGAAATCAAATTCATCATTTGGGAAGAAGTTGAGAAGTTGTTCTATGTTCATATAGCCGATGGTACCTTCACAGTTCATGAGTCCATTTCTGTTCAAGATGAATGGAGTGAAAAAGATTGGGAGTCATTCAAGTATGTGAAGGTGACCAAAACAAAATCTAAAGAGCTCTCTCAAGATTTGAATGCCAACATCAAGTCCTTGGACAAGTAGGTCAAGAAGAAGAAATTTTTTGGGTACAAGTTAGTTTTTGAAGATAAACATTGTAATTGAAGAATTAATTTGACAGCATCAGCTTAGGGGGAGATTCTAGGGAATATTGCGCTTAGAATATTTCCGGCTAAAAGCTAATTTTGTTAAGTTCCGGCTGAAGTTGAAGTTGAAGCAGAATTCTCAACATCAAGCGGAGCTGGCAGTTCAAGCGGAAAGAAGCAGTTTTGTCATTTAGCGAATATTCCGGGTGAACTCGATTATCCACCGGATAATAAGTTCAACCGGACTTTTCCTGAGATGTCTTTTCAGCAAGTCCAATCCTGGAAAAGCTTCTCGGTTGCTTCTAAACTTGTTCAAGCCGCTCTCCTAAAGTAGTATGTTGCTGTTTAGACGCAAGATATTCCAATTATCGATGTTTATGCTTTTGGTAGTTTGTATTTAACTTTATATTTTACGGTCTAGATTAGATCGCATGAGATCAATGGCTGTCATTGATCTCATTAGCACTATATATAGCTTAGTTAGCTCATGGTTTACAAACGGTTCTCGAACAACTTGTAATAGTGTAGCTTTGAGTTAATGCAAATAGTGCCAAGTATTTCTTACTTCGTTGTTACTATCTTTATGCAATCAAGCACTCACATTAATACAAGAGAACTAACATAAGCTTAAGTAAAGTGAAATATAACTTTAATTCTGCAGTGTTATATTTGCAAAGGGCCACACTTTTAATATTTTGTTAAGTTAATTTGTTTAACATCGATCCTACACACTTTTTTTTTCTAATATTGGTGGCTAAAACACAAATATATGTGACCATATAATGCAAAGGGCCACACTTTTAATATTTTAACGTGTCCATTGCCACCTTTTGGCCACCCGTATTGGGAAAAAATGTATGATTTTAGAAACAATTTTGGCCACGTTTTTTTCTTACATATGTGGTAAAAAACAAATATATGTGGCCAGATAATACCAAAGGCCAAACTTTTGATATTTTAACATGTCCATTACCACCCATTAGCTATGCGTATTTGGACAAAATGTATGATTTCAGCAACTCATTTGGCCACTTTTTTTTTTCTAATATAGGTGGCTAAAACACAAATATATGTGACCATATAATACAAAATGCCACACTTTTGATATTTAACTTGTCCATTGGCACCCTTTGGCCACACGTATTGGGACAAAATGAATGATTTTAGTAACCCATTTGGCCACGTTTTTTCAAACATATGTGGGGCAAAACACAAATATATGTGACCATATAATACCAAAGGTCACATTTTAGATATTTTAAACTGGTCATTGCCATCCTTTGGCTACGCATATTTGGACAAAATATATGCTCTAAACAACACTTTGGCCACCTTTGTTTTCTAATATAGGTGGCTAAAACACAAATATATGTGACCATATAATACTAAAGGCCACACTTTTGATACTTTAACGTGTCCATTGCCAACGTTTGGTACACGTATTAGGACAAAATGTATGATTTTAGCAAACCATTTGGCCACTTTTTTTTTCTAATATAGGTGGCTAAAAAAAGAATCTACGTGACCATATAATACCAAAGGCCACTATATTGATATTTTAATGTGTCTATTGCTACCCTTTGGCCACGCGTATTGGGACAAAATGTATGATTTCAGAACCCATTTGGCCACTTCTTTTTTTCTAATATAGGTGGCTAAAACACAAATATATGTGACCATATAATACCTAGGGTAACACTTTAGATATTTTAACGTGGTCGTTGCCACATTTTGGCCACGCGTATTGGGATAAAATATATGCTTTCAACAACCTTTTGGCCACCTTTTTTTTCTAATATAATACAAAAGGCCACACTTTTGATATTTTAACGTGTCCATTGCCACTCTTTGTCCACCCGTATTAGGACAAAATATATGATTACAACAACCCATTTGGCCACGTTTTTTTTCTAAAATAGGTGGCTAAAACAAAAATATATGTGACCATATAATACAAAAGGCCACACTTTTGATATGTTAACGTGTCCATTGCCACCTTTTGGCAACCCATATTGGGACAAAATGTATGATTTTTGAACTCTTTTGGACACGTTTTTTGTTGGATATATGGTGTCCTGACCCGACGAATTAACGAACCCGACCGATATTGACCCGTAAGAGTTACACCCGGGTCAACGGACTATTAGATCTAATTAATTGTTAATTAGAAATAAACGAACTAAATGGTGAGTTAAATAAATATTAATTATTTATTTAATTAAAACGACAAAATCTATCGGTTTAAAATTACTCGGTAATTAAAAGACGAACCGATCAGTTGTTACCGGATTAACAGACTGATCGGTTGGTGGACTAAAGGAGGATCGCGACCGGGCCCAGTTCGCAGGCCCCGGTCCGCGATTTAATATTAATAGGAGGAGGGAGGAGGTGGATTAAAAAAAACAAGTCAAAAACCCTAATCTCCTCCCTCAATCTCTCTCTGCGCCGTGACCGCCGAAGCCGGCTCCGCCGCCGCCGCCGACCGCCGACCGCCGATCGCCGCCTCCTCCACCGTGATCCCTTGCAATCTCCGATGGATCCCCGTCTTGCCAGTATTTGCGCCCGACTCGAGAGCGAAGCCGTTGCAGCCCGAGCCGAAGCCGCAGCCCGAGCCGAAGCCGAAGCCGCAGCCCGTGTCGCCGCCGCGGCTCAAGCCGCCGCTGCCGCTCACGCGCCGCCGCGCGACCACCGACCGGTGGTTCTCGCGCTGCCGGCGCAGCCGAGACCACCGCGTCCGGTCCCGTCGTCGTGGCCCGCGCCGTTATACCCGCCGGCCGCCGCCACCGCGTCACCTACGATCACCGGCGATTCGATCGTCGTGGGATCCGTTCCGGTGGCCATCCCGACGGAGAAGATTTTGTCACCACCACCGGTGGTATCCCTACCACCACCGCCGCCACTACCGCCGCCGCCGCCAGTCGCCGCCGCCGCCGATGCCGTCGTCGATGACTTGTCTCGAAGGTTCGAGTCAGACGTCTCAGTTCGTCCTAGCGCGAGCCCGTTGAATCCGGGTGTCTCGAGCGGTTGCTCGGATCCCGCCAAGGTATATCTAATTCGTTAAATAGTTATTTATTTATTTATTTTAAATAAATATATTTTTCTGTGTTTGTCGTGTTCCGGTGATTGATCCTGTTACAGTTGCATCCGCGTTTTAATCGTTTCCGCTGCCAAATTAATTTAGAATTAATTTAATTAATAAATCGGTTTTAATAAAATTAAAATCGGTAACCCGGATCCCACTGTAAATTACAACAGTGGTATCAGAGCCATTATCACCGCGCGCAAACCAGAACCGGTCCTTTCACGACCGGTAGTTCGCAATTTCGACTTAAATCCAAATTGCGAATTGGAATTAATTTATTTATTTATTTTAATTCTATGTATATTTTATTGTGTGTTACGGCCGACCCCTCTATGTTTATGTTCATATATGAATATGTGTTTTGGCGTGTTTTGTCTTTCTCTGTTTGGCCCAAGTTGTTGGCCCAATTGTTTGTATTTCGTTTTGGTTTATTGGACCCGGATTTTGGATTTCAAAGTTGTACAAATTTAGGGCTAGTTTACTAGAAATAGTTTTAGTAATTGTAAATTTGTATGTAACCAAATGTCGAAGACTGGACACACGCCAGAGGGATGTCGAAGCAAGTGGGAGCTGAACAGGATTCCAGATCGCACAGAGTTGCCATCTCGATCGTTCACCATTTTATTTAATTTAATTTATTTTAAATTTGTCCCTTATGATCTCGCTTGTATGGCTCGAGCGAGATCAAGACCTTATGCCGTTTAACACACAATATGCCATTCGCGACAACTTAGTAATTTAATTAGGTTAAATTAATTTACTTGTCACGAGTGGTGATAGGGTTTTATCGTTCGTGTCTGACGGTAATTAAATACTAAAAGTAATTAATATCCCTATTTGGTAATTCATAAAACTGATAGTTCGTGCCATCCTATCTCAAGTTGAACTTGGAACGTATTTACCGGAGCATCAGTGTTGGAGTATTTCAACACCGCACTTGGTGCCGAGGGTACCTTCTAAGGTGAGGACATTGGAGTATTTCAACACCGTGTCATCACAATCGACCATTTAGGATTACTATCGCTTTAGACGTGCATGTTCGTGGTGTTGGAGTATTTCAACACCGCGCCACGGATGTGTATTGCTAGAGTGGGCACGGATGAGGCTAAACGTATCGCAAAATACAATTGTATGTATATAGCGGCCTCATACCGAGAGTTGTGACTTGAGTCTCACAATTGACAACCGTTGTCAGTTTGTTTACACGACCTTGCTCCTGAGGCTCATTTGGCGGTCTCAAGTAATGTCGTCTAAACGAATTCTCAATTTTCTTAAAAATAAACTTTACCAATTTATTTTTTAAAGAAAAAAAAATAAACATCGAAAATACTGATTAAATTTTCTTTGCTTATCTTCAGAAGGCTAAAGAAAACTCACCTCCATTAAGTTCGATGGTACAACTCGACCCCTTCACTGAGACTGGCTTTCTCGCATGGCAGACAACCCTGAGGAACCTTTTAAGGCTCTTCGGGAAACTCTATGTCATTGACCGACCGATCGCGAGTATTCCATCTTACTTGCTAAATGAGAACTCGCGGTCTGAGCTCCAAAAGCACACTGACGATGATAAGGACGTCACTGACCTAATGTTATCTAGCATGACTCAGGATTATCGGTACAATTTCATGGGGATGTCTGCTTATGACATCATTCGTAAACTCAAGGATTTATTTGAATTGAGTCAGAGGACTGAGCGAGCTGATGCGCTTTCACAATTTGTGAACTGCTCTATGGCTAACGACTCCTCTCCATACGATCATGTCATGCTGATGAAAGCGTATCGCGACAGGCTGATCGACCTTGGCTACTCCATCTCTGACGGGATGGCTCTTGATGTAGTACTCAGATCTTTGCCTGAACATTATCGCATTCTTGCGATTAATTGTTCGGCTCAGTCGATCGAGGAGGTTATTCCGTTGATACCCAACGTGAAGATCAGGACCACGCCGGACGTGCTCAAAGTTGCGAATACAAAGATCTCCAAAGCCAAGAAGTTTAAAGAAGGCAAAGGCAAGAAACCACAGGTGCAGCCTCCCGAGGAGCGCATGTGCTATCAGTGCAACAAAATGGGACATTGGCGTCGCAACTGTCCTGTTTATCTTGCAAAGCTGAAGATGACCAAGAACCCTAATAAGGGTTGCTCATCAGGTATGTCAATAAATGTTATTGAACTTTTCACTGTTTCCTCCAATTCATGGGTATTTGATAATGGATGTGGTTATCACATTGTTAATGTTTTGCAGGAACCTGAGAAGTGGAAGAAGACAGAACGAGGCTGCATGGACCTCATCGTTGGTGACGGGAAGAGAGTCCCAGTGCTTGCTGCTGACACTTATTCTTTTTCATGCTCTTCTGGCCTTGTAGTTAATTTGATTAACTGTTTATATGCACCTGGTTTATCCAGAAACATTATTTCTGTCTCTTCATTGTTTGAACAAGGATTTCGGTATAAATTTAATGGAAATGTGATTTCTGCTTACCTTAATAATATCTTTTATTTCGAGGCTAAACCTCGACATGGCATATATGAGATAGATGTTCAAAAAAACGACCAGCTCTATCATGTTTCTAAAAGAAACAAAACTGATAGTAACGAATCCTCGTTATGGCACCATAGACTTGGTCACATAAGTAAGGCCCGCATCAAGAAGTTGCAAACTGCTGGCATTCTCGAATCCCAAGACGCAGATTCCTTCGATGAATGCGAGTCATGCTTATCTGGTAAATTAACCAAGTCACCCTTCACCCATACAGGTGAACGGGCCCAAGGCTTGTTAGGCATTATTCACACCGATGTGTGTGGACCCTTTCGAACCGAGACGAGAAATCGTGAACGGTACTTCGTGACTTTCATCGATGACTACAGCAGATATGCCCATGTCTATCTGATGAAACACAAATATGAAACTTTTGAAAAGTTCAAAGAGTTTCAAAACGAAGTACAAAATCAGTTAAATCGAACTATTAAAATACTTCGATCCGATAGAGGCGGAGAATACCTAAGCGCTGAATTCCTGAATCATCTGAAGGAATGTGGAATCGTTTCACAACCTACTCCTCCTGGCACACCCAAGTTAAATGGAGTTAGTGAAAGGAGAAATCGAACTTTTCTCAACATGGTTCGATCGATGATGTGCAGGACCACCTTGCCACATTCCTTTTGGGGATATGCCATCTTGACCGCTGCTCGCCTAATAAATCTGGCACCGACCAAGAAAGTGGGGAAGACCCCATATGAGATATGGCATGGTTCTCTTCCTAAACTATCATACCTCAGGGTATGGGGATGTGATGCTTATGTCACCAGTGAATCTGACAATAAGCTTGATCCCCGAGGCAAAAAGGTAACTTTCGTTGGATACTATTGTAATACTGGTTATTACTTTTACCATCCTGATGCAAACACCGTTTCCATCAAAAGGAAAGGTAAATTCCTTGAGAAAGAATTCCTTACTCGAGGAACAAATAGTGATCCAGTGGATCTTGAAGAAATTCGAGATACACCTAACCCTGAAACGGTCGCTGCGTCTGACCGACAAGTTGTTGTCGCACCATCAGACCCAAACACAAGCACAAGCGTTCGTAGGAGCGAAAGAATACGAAATGAGCCTGATAGATACCTTGGATATCATGAGGCCTTCGATGTTCTGTTAATAGCCGATTCTAACGATGAGCCTATTAATTACAAAGCTGCTATATCGGATCCGGAATCTGATAAATGGCTTGAAGCCATGAACGCTGAGATGCAATCCATGCGTGACAATCACGTCTGGGACTTGATTGAGCTACCCCCCGGTACACGGGCAGTAGGGAGCAAGTGGATATTTAAAAGGAAAACTGACATGCATGGAAATGTGCAAACCTACAAGGCACGGCTTGTAGCGAAAGGTTTCACTCAAACTCAAGGGATTGATTATGATGAGACCTTTTCACCCGTTGTCATGATCAAATCGATCAGGATTCTCCTTGCCATAGACGCATACCATGACTATGAGATATGGCAAATGGATGTTAAAACCGCCTTCCTGAATGGACAGCTCGAAGAAGATGTCTACATGGTTCAGCCTGATGGTTTTGTCGATCCAGAGAATCCAAACAAGGTTTGCAAACTAAGCAAGTCCATTTATGGACTCAAGCAAGCATCTCGAAGCTGGAATCTTCGTTTTGATCATAAGGTCAAAGAGTTTGGTTTTGAACAAAACAAAGATGAGCCTTGTGTTTACAGAAAGGCAAGTGGGAGCGCTGTATCGTTCCTCGTACTGTACGTGGACGATATATTGATCATAGGGAACAACATACCCATGCTTAACGAAGTTAAGAAATGGCTTTCATCTTGTTTCGCTATGAAAGACCTTGGAGAAGCCGCTTACATTCTGGGAATCAAAATTCACAGAGATCGATCTAAGCGCCTTTTGGGACTCAGTCAAAGCACATACATAGATAAGATCATAGCTCGGTTCAATATGAGCAACTCCAAGAAAGGAACCGTTCCCATGACTAAGGGAACGATCTTGGACAAATCTCAAGAACCTAAAACGGAGCGCGAGATAAGCCAAATGGCATTGATCCCATTTGCCTCTGCTATTGGATCTATCATGTATGCCATGCTCTGCACACGACCGGATGTCTCGTATGCACTGAGCGTGACAAGTCGGTACCAACAGACGCCAGGACTAGCTCACTGGACGGCTGTAAAGAACATACTGAAATACTTGAGAAACACCACTGATATGTTTCTCGTATTCGGGGGTGTTGATGAGGAGCTCACTGTAAGATGTTACACTGACGCTAGTTTTCAGACTGACCGAGATGACTCTCGCTCACAGTCGGGATTCATATTCACTCTTAACGGAGGGGCTGTTTCTTGGAGAAGCTCAAAACAGCCAGTAGTAGCTGATTCTACTACTGAATCCGAATACATAGCCGCCTCAGAAGCTGCTAAAGAAGCCGTGTGGATGAAGAAGTTCATATCCGATCTCGATGATGTGCCAAGTATTAGGCAGCCCATCGAGATGCTGTGCGATAACACAGGAGCTATAGCTCAAGCCAAAGAGCAACGGTCCCATAAGATGGCCAAGCACGTCCTGAGGAAATTCCACTACATAAGAGATGTAGTCGACAGAAATGAAATCAAAATAAGCAAAGTACACACAGATCAAAACTTAGTTGATCCCTTTACTAAGCCTATGACTCAGGAGACTCATATACGCCACAGAGAAGCGATAGGGCTTAGATTAGCTAAAGACATGTTTTGATTCAGTATTTGGATGTATGAACACCAACAGTTATCTATATTATTCTTATTCCATCTGTTTTATGCAATAATGAATTACATAACTGTGTTCAATATTTGTACGTTTGATCCATGGACAATAAGTTCTTGTCCTAAATGTCCGTAGTCGATTAGATAGTGGGAGCTATACTAAAGAAAGACTATTGTGACTAGTTGAACTTTAAAGTTGTTTAACGTTCAAACTCACAAACCTCATTGGTGAATGACGTTGGACGTAACTCGCATCATGCAACGCAAACATGGAAGTCTTGCTTGCTTGATTAAATGAATGCTCTAATGTATCCTTAGACCTGAGATGCATATTCGAACTCCTTTCTACTAAAGAACATTCTTTGATTGCAGCCTAACGTTGTCGCGTAACTGCCAGCCATAACGGCTACTTTTGGGAATGGCTCTGAGGTTTAGTGGGAGCTGTATGCCTCAACAAGGGATTCTGTACTCTTGCTTCGGCAACAGTTAGACATAAAGGCGCCCTCGTTGGTTCCAAGTGATAAGTGTGAGGCCTCACCCAAACTTACTGTGTGTTTGTTGGATCACTTTGAATTATATCGAGAATGAAAATCGATGAATAAAACATGGGAGTCCATGTCCCATAATTCATCAATGTCTTATACATAAAGGAACATATGACAATGAATGCACAAGTCGTGAGTCTGCTTGATGGTCAATCAGATATACTTTGGCAAACGACTTAAAGTGTCAATATTAGTTGGTGTAGCTATGCATAGCTAGAGTGCCTCTGGCTGCGCTCGTTAAACTGTCGCGTTCAGTCCAAGTGGGAGACTGTTGGATATATGGTGTCCTGACCCGACGAATTAACGAACCCGACCGATATTGACCCGTAAGAGTTACACCCGGGTCAACGGACTATTAAATCTAATTAATTGTTAATTAGAAATAAACGAACTAAATGGTGAGTTAAATAAATATTAATTATTTATTTAATTAAAACGACAAAATCTATCGGTTTAAAATTACTCGGTAATTAAAAGACGAACCGATCAGTTGTTACCGGATTAACAGACTGATCGGTTGGTGGACTAAAGGAGGATTGCGACCGGGCCCAGTTCGCAGGCCCCGGTCCGCGATTTAATATTAATAGGAGGAGGGAGGAGGTGGATTAAAAAAAAAACAAGTCACAAACCCTAATCTCCTCCCTCAATCTCTCTCTGCGCCGTGACCGCCGAAGCCGGCTCCGTCGCCGCCGCCGACCGCCGACCGCCGATCGCCGCCTCCTCCACCGTGATCCCTTGCAATCTCCGATGGATCCCCGTCTTGCCAGTATTTGCGCCCGACTCGAGAGCGAAGCCGTTGCAGCCCGAGCCGAAGCCGCAGCCCGAGCCGAAGCCGAAGCCGCAGCCCGTGCCGCCGCCGCCGCCGCCGCTGCCGCTCACGCGCCGCCGCGCGACCACCGACCGGTGGTTCTCGCGCTGCCGGTGCAGCCGAGACCACCGCGTCACCTCCGATCACCGGCGATTCGATCGTCGTGGGATCCGTTCCGGTGGCCATCCCGACGGAGAAGATTTTGTCACCACCACCGGTGGTATCCCTACCACCACCGCCGCCACTACCGCCGCCGCCGCCAGTCGCCGCCACCGCCGATGCCGCCGTCGATGACTTGTCTCCAAGGTTCGAGTCAGACGTCTCAGTTCGTCCTAGCGTGAGCCCGTTAAATCCGGGTGTTTCGAGCGGTTGCTCGGATCCCGCCAAGGTATATCTAATTCGTTTGATAGTTATTTATTTATTTATTTTAAATAAATATATTTTTCTGTGTTTGTCGTGTTCCGGTGATTGATCCTGTTACAGTTGCATCCGCGTTTTAATCGTTTCCGCTGCCAAATTAATTTAGAATTAATTTAATTAATAAATCGGTTTTAATAAAATTAAAATCGGTAACCCGGATCCCACTGTAAATTACAACATTTTTTTCTAACATATGTCGCTAAAACACAAATATATGTGACCATATAGTACCAAAGGCCACACTTTTAATATTTTAACATGTCCATTGCCACTCTTTAGCCACGCGTATTGGGACAAAATGTATGATTTCAGCAACCCATTTGGCCACTTTTTTTTCTAATATTGGTGGCTAAAACACAAATATATGTGACCATATAATGCAAAATACCACACTTTTAATATTTTAACATGTCCATTGCCACCCATTAGCCACGCGTATTTGGACATAATGTATGATTTCAGCACCCCATTTGGCAACTTTTTTTTTCTAATATAGGTGGCTAAAACACAAATATATGTGACCATATAATAACATAATCATTGCCATCACTTTGGCTACGCATATTTGGATAAAACGTGTGCTCATTGGCAACCCTTTGGCCACACGTATTTTTTCGAGTACATAAATGACTATGACACAAACGTATGTGACCATATAATACCAAAGGCCACACTTTTGATACTTTAACGTGTCCATTGCCAACGTTTGGTACATGTATTGGGACAAAATGTATGATTTAGCATACCATTTGGCCACTTTTTTTCTAATATATGTGGCTAAATCAAAAATCTACGTGACCATATAATACCAAAGGCCACACTTTTGATATTTTAACGTGTCCATTGCCACCCTTTGGTCACGCGTATTGGGACAAAATGTATGGTTCAACAACCCATTTGGCCAATTTTTTTTCTAATATAGGTGGCTAAAACACAAATATATGTGACAATATAATACAAACGGCCACACTTTTGATATTATAACGTGTCATTGCCACCTTTTGGCCACCCGTATTGGGTAAAAATATAGGAAGGGTAAAATACAAATATATGTGACCATATAAAACCAAAGGCAACACTTTTGATATTTTAACGTGTCCATTGCCACCCATTGGCCACGCGTATTGGGACAAAATGTATGATTTTAGCAACGTATTTGGCCACGTTTTTTCTAACATATGTGGCTAAAACACAAGTATATGTGACCATATAATACCAAAGGTCACATTTTTGATATTTTAACATAATCATTGTCATCCTTTGGCTACGCGTATTTGGACAAAATATGTGCTCTCAACAGCACTTTGGCCACCTTTTTCCTAATATAGGTGGCTAAAACACAAATAAATGTGACCATATAATACCAAAGGCATACTTTTGATATTTTAACGTGTCCATTGCCACCTTTGGTACACGTATTGGGACAAAATGTATGATTTTAGCAACCCATTTGGCCACTTTTTTTTCTAATATAGGTGGCTAAAACAAAAATCTATGTGACCATATAATACCAAAGGCCATAATTTTGATATTTTAATGTGTGTATTGCCGCCCTTTGGCCACGCGTATTGGGACAAAATGTATGATTTTAACAATCCATTTGGCCACTTTTTTTTCTAATATAGGTGGCTAAAACACAAATATATGTGACCATATAATACCAAGGGTCACACTTTTGATATTTTAACGTCGTCATTGCCACACTTTGGCCACGCGTATTGGGATAAAATATTTGCTTTCAACAACCCTTTGCCACCTTTTTTTTCTAATATAGGTGGTTAAAACACAAATATATGTGACTATATAATACCAAAGGCCACACTTTTACTATTTTAACATGTCCATTGCCACTTTTTGGCCACGCGTATTTGGAAAAAATGTATAATTTCAACAACCCATTTAGCAATGTTTTTTTTCTAACATATCTGGTTATAACACAAATATATGTGACCATATAATACCAAAGGCCACACTTTTGCTATATTAACATGTCCATTGCCACCCTTTGGCCACGTGTATTGGGACAAAATAAATGATTTCAGCAACTCATTTGGTCATTTTTTTTCTAATATATGTGGCTAAAACACAAATATATGTGACCATATAATACAAAAGGCCACAATTTTGATATTTTAACGTGTCTATTGCCACACTTTAGTCATGCGGATTGGGATAAAATGTATGATTTTAGCAACCCATTTGGCCACTTTTTTTTCTAATATAGGTGGCTAAAACACAAATATATGTGACCATATAATACCAAGGGTCACACTTTTGATATTTTAACGTGGTCATTGCCACACTTTGGCGACGCGTATTGGAATAAAATATATGCTTTCAACAACCCTTTGACCACCTTTTTTTTCTAATATTGGTGGCTAAAACACAAATATATGTGACCATATAATACCAAAGGCCACATTTTTTATATTTTAACGTGTCCATTGCAACCCTTTGGCCAGGCACATTGGGACAAAAATGTATGATTTCAGCAACTCTTTTGGCCATCTTTTTTTCTAACATATGTGCTAAAACACAAATATATGTGACCATATAATACCAAAGGCCACACTTTTGATATTCTAACATGTCCATTGCCACCCTTTGGCCACGCGTATTGGGACAAAATGTATGATTTCAATAACATTTGGCCACTTTTTTTTTAAATTAATTTAGGTGGCTAAAACCCAAATATATGTGACCATATAATACAAAAGGCCACACTTTTGATATTTTAACGTGTCCATTGCCACACTTTGACCACACGTGTTTTCAAAAAATGTATGATTCAGCAACCCATTTGGCCACTTTTTTTCTAATATAGGTGGCTAAAACACAATTATATGTGACCATATAATACAAAAGGCCACACTTTTGATATTCTAACGTGTCCATTGCCAATCTTTGGCCACCCGTATTGGGACCAAATGTATGATTTTAGCAACCCATTTAGCAATGTTTTTTTTTCTAACATATGTGGGTAAAACACAAATATATGTGACCATATAATACCAAAGGCCACACTTTTGCTATATTAACATATCTATTGCCACCCTTTGGCCACGTGTATTGAGACAAAATAAATGATTTCAGCAACCCATTTGGTCATTTTTTTCTGTTGATACCTGATATGTGCGTCATGTGAAGTATCGAGCAATGATCAAGTTCAAGCTAAGGTCTGTGTGGCCGAACCAGGTCTGAACCTAGAGTTCGGACTGGCCGAACATGAGGTTCGGACGAGGCTTGGTCAGCTGGGTATATATAGAAGTTTAGACATTGTAATAGTGGGTTCTGAGCGTGTGAGAGTTCTATTAAGTGTGTGTTTCTGAGTGTGTTTCTCTGAGTCTGTTTCTGAGTGTTTACTGAATGTAATTGCTCTTCGTTGATCAATAAAACAATCGGTTAATTACGTTTCGATGTCCGATTAGCTAGATTGAGTAGACGATCCGATGCTCACGCATTTTCAAGTGGTATCAGAGCTTTCTGGTTCACTCTATTGGTCTATGGTTGTTATTTTCGGATTTTTGAACGTTTATGAAATTTTCTCGAGTTGGTTTATGTGATTTCAATCATTTCTATCGTGCATTTCGTGTCAAATTTGTTCCTAATTCGTTCCTCATCAGTTTTTCTGTCCTATTGTTGCAAATCTCATCAAAATTATCCAAAATCGAACGTTTTTGAAAAATTATGTCGAGGTTCGGAGGATTCTGGTTAGGTTCGAAGTAACTTCTCCGAGGTTCGAGTTCGGAGCTAAATCGGTTGAAGTTCGATAAGAGTTCAGTCTTAGATCGTCTGAGTTCGGAGTTACTTAGGGGTTCAGACAGTTGATTTTGATTCGGTGCAAATTCGGACGGAGTTCGGACATTAGATTTATGTTTGGACGAGGTTGGGAGGTCAGTGTTAGGTTCGGAGCAAGTTCGGCCGACAGAATTCAATTTGTTCAACGATGTCAGAATTTCAAGCATTTGCAGCGATGCAAACTATGCTAAATTTTGACAATGAAATTGGAACAAGTCAGAAAGTTCCCAAATTGTTGAAACTTGAAGATCATCAAAATTGGAAGAAACGATTTTCCGCTTACATAAGTACAAATGATATCGATTTGTGGATCCCGCTTAAGAAGCTTTATCAACAACCAACAGATGCGGGAGATTTCAAAGAAGTTCATACTTTTGATCTTGCTGAAAGAAAATAATACGAGCTTGAACAAAAAGCATACGGTTATCTTACAATGGCATTACCCACTGAGTTGCTTCATCAATTTAGCACTTGCAAGAAATCTAAGCAATCGTGGGATGCTTTATCAGCGAGGTGTGAAGGTAATGATGACTACAAGAAGAGTCGGAAGAAAGTTCTAAACAAAGAGTTTGATCATTTTTAGAATTATGAAAATGAAAATATTACTGCTCTATTTTCAAGGTTGTCACACTTGATTAGTGAATTAAAGGTGGTTGGGATTCAGAAAACTGATGCTGATTTGAAAGAAAAGATTTTAGAAGCTTTGCCTGAAAAATGGGAAAACTATGTTTTGCTACTCACTCATGATAAGGATTATTCTACAATGACATTTCACGAGCTTACTAGAAAACTTCATGCTCGGGAAATGGAAATGTTAAACTCAAAGAAGTCAACTGCTACTTTGCAGAATCCTGAATTACATCATGGTGAGAATAGTGCAAGCATGAATGCAAAGGCTAAGCCAAATTTGAGTTCTGCACCAAGTGTTGCTTTCTTGTCAGGTAGTTCAGAAATTTTGATATCAATTCTTCACGGGGTTGTAGTTTTACAATTCCAAAATCATCAAGTCAGAATGCGTTTTCTATTGAATCAATGGATGATTGTGCCAAAATGATTTCTGCATTGATTTCATCATCCTTTGGGTTGATTATCAAGAATGTTGCTGATGCAAAGTTAACAAGCGATTATCTTGATACACTTGGTGATAATCAACTAACTGAATTGGATATATCTTGGCAATATGCTATGCTATGCCAACGATCGAAGAGATTTTTCAAGAAACATGGAAGAAATGTTTCTGGTGAGAAATTTGGTTTTGATAAATCAAAATTGAAGTGCTACAAGTGTTCAAAGCTTGGACATTTTGCCAAAGAATGTTAACAAGCAAATCTTAGCAAGTCTGGTTTTCCCTTATCAAGCAAACCTGGTTTTACTCAGCCATCTTCTAGTAACACAGACAAGGCAACAGCTTTAACAGTTCAACAGGATGCTGTTTATGATTGGGGTCAAAAATTTGGTTATGATTCATTAGCTTTGCTTGCCACTCATGTTCAATCAGATGATTCCTATTCAGATACTAGTTCCGATACTATTTCAAATCCAAGTTCTTATGAATCTGCTAAAAATTTGAAGAGTCTGATGAAAGAAAATGTTTCGTTGTTGAATAAAGTTCAAAAACCGTCTGAGGAATTTGATGTGATTAATTCATGTTTGAAGATTTCTAAGGAAAAGGAGAAAGAGTTGGTTTTGAAGAATGAATGTTTAATGACTGAGATCAAATTTCTGAATGAAGTTTTAGAAGTGTTCAAACAAGATAAGAAGGATGTTGAAGCTGCCAGAGCAAAGGTTTGTGAAGAACAGGATGAGTTGGTAAAGAGGTTGAAAAATGGACGTTTAATGCTGAAGATGCTGCTACTGACTTCAAGAATTTATTTGAAAAGTCCAAAATCAAACTTGATTTGCTTACACAGAATGTTGAAGAATCTGCTAGCGAAATTGAAACATATCAAGTTGACCTGGAAAAGTTGTTGGATGAGAAGCAGGAGTTAGTTAGTGTGAATAAAGTTCAAACAGAAAATTGGGAGATTCAAAGGCGAAATGAAGCTAAACTAAAGAACGAGTTGTTTGAAGGATTGGAAAATCTTCGAATGCAAAAGTTAGAAACTCATATAGTTGCTAAGTGTTTGATAGCTACAGAAAAAGAGTTGGCTAAAGCACAACAAAAGATTTCTGATCTCAAAATTCAAGTAATCGATGCGATTCGCTTGCTCAACAATCTTTCAAACTCTCACGTTTTCACAAGTTTCTTAGCTAATGATGCTAATTTTGAGAGGATGTTTGATAGAACTGCATCACCCCCTGCTCAAATCAAAGAAGCTTTCAAAGAAGTGACAGAGCAAGTTCCTAAATTTGATTATTCAAATGTTTCATCATCTACTGTTGAGAAAGACAAAGTTGTGAAGAAACAGAAGAACAAGAAGAATAAGAAGAAGAAGGAAAAGAAATTCGAGGTTCTTCCCGCTCCAAAATTTGTATCTGGTTCATCTTCTGCTGATAATGAGAAGTCAGCTATTTCAAGTGACAAGATTCAGTCTCAATCTGAGTTTGATGAAAAGCTCTTCAATGATCAAAAGAATGTAACTAAAGTGAAAGCTGAATTTTCTCGGTTAGCAAAAAATTGACATTCTAACTCTGAGGAGAAAGTTGTTGAAAAGCATGTGGGTCTGGGCTTTAAAGCAAAAGATGTAACAGATGAGAAGGTTCCAGAATCATCATCTCAAGATTTGAAGAAATTGAAGCTGAAGCAAGTGAAGAAGGATGTGTTTAAGGCTGAAAAAGTTCAACCTAAGAGATTCTACAAGCTCAAAGGCTCAGCTCAGCTTTTCTCTGATAAACAATTTCCTCTTCATTGTGTTGATGCTCGAAAGATTTATGAAGTTTTTGTGAAAGCTCAAGTTTCCTCTGAAAGTTCTCAATCTCGAAGCCCCACTTCTAAATGGGTATATGATCACAGACATCAGGTATATGATTCTCATTCTGATCATGTTCGAGATTTTCCTATGCGTAATTCATCACAGGTACATCACAATTGGGACAAGACAAAGCGAATTTGTTATATTTACCACCGAACAGGGCATATGGCAAAGGATTGTCCACTACCTACTGATTCACCACAACGGTTTCATAAGAGACCAGTGTTTGGTAAATCTGCCAAACAAATGTTCTTTGATGAACAAGGCAGAGTTTTTGATGAAGTTGAACCTACATTCTTTCAAAAACAAAAACGTTTTGTTCCTATGTTTTCCAAGGTTCAAAATGTAGGTTCATCATCACAGTCACCTGTGATAAGTTCATCATAAACTGACTTACCAAAAACACAACAATGGAAACCTAAGGTGGTTTCTAAGCAAAATCAGGACACTGGTCGACCAGAAGCGATCTGCTTTGGGTCATATGTGAACTAATAAGTTTGCCCAGTGTGCAGGTACTTCTAGAAGACCTATCGCCGATTGTAAAGTTGTTGATGGATAAGTATTCTGCTTAATTTAAATTTCATGATCACATTTTCTAAATTTGCAAATTTTCTGAGTTCTAAAAGTGCAAAAATATCCGTGTTGATTGATCAATTTTCTTTGTTAACAAGTTTTTTCTCAAAAAGTCTCAAATAGGGTCTTGTTTTGTATAAAATGAAAATTAAAAAAAAATAGAGTTTTCATTTTAAGGGGGAGAATTGTAAATAAGGGGGAGTAATTGAGAATTGTAAATAAGGGGGAGTAATTGAGAAAAAGCATGTTATGGGAAGACTGTGAATACATGCCAAATATATAACGAAGGAAGGTTAATACATGCACAATATAAAATTGTGAGAAATTGATCATTGGGATATGATGGTACATTGGCTTATGTATCTGACTTATGGATAGAGTAGATGAAAGCGCCATAAGATCATTGTTTTATATGTTTGGTAGGCTTGGCAAATCAGAAAGTATTCAGATGTGATCTACACTAAATACTAATGCTTGACCATGTGGATAACATCTTGATGCATATTTCATGACAACAAAAGAAAAATAAGTGTGAAATTCAAACTGAGAAGTCACTGTGTATACTTGTGTTCTATTTGCAAAGATTTAAACTTGTTTGATTTTCTTTATTTTGTCAAACGATCGGACTTTCTCTGCGTATCGAAAGATCGACCTGATCGTTGTTCGTTTGACGTTCTGCTTTAATTTCTTTGGTGTTTCGTATAACTCACCGGACTTTCTTTGCGTGTATGGGAGTACCGACCTGATTGTTGTTGGGTTATACAATTTCAACTTGTTTTATTTTCTTATTTTGTTAAATCCGAGGCCTTATCTGCGTATCGAAAGATCGACCTTAAGGTAGACGATTTAACGTTCTTATTTCTTTTTGCATGGAACACAGTTGGCAATATCATGAGAAATATTATGCATTGTGAAAAATCACAAGTGCTGTCACACAAATGGATAAAGAAAGAAAAACAGAAAATGTGTGCGTATGTCTGATAGTGTGGGGTACACTGGTCGAAGCAAATCTAATCAATATCTTAACATGTCCAGATGTTATGAGTATGATTCTGTCTGAGTTTAAGATGGACAAATTATACTGGCAATCGACATGACTTATGTGTTTCAATTATTGAAATTGAAGTGTAGTTCAGTGCGTTATGTTCAATATGATCCCGTATAGTGATCTTTCTCATACCAAAAATAGTGTTTGATTCTGTATTGTGACTTCATTATATTTCAGAAAAAAAACAAAAAGATTTTCGGTATGTTTTAGCATAAACTTTGAAAAATCAAAAAGATTTTAAGTTTGTTTTGATATAAATTTTCTAAAAGTCAAAAAGATTTTGTTTCTGCTTTATTTTCGATCTGATCAACATGTGATACAAATTCAATTTTGAAAATCATATCTTGGAGTCTCGAATAGACGTTATGCACCAAGATTATTTAAATGTTGATGCAAGATGCTAAAGTGCAAGAGATCACAACTTCAAGTCTTCTGAAGCTGTTGATTAAGACCAGAGATACACCAGTGATTGTCAAGTATTCAAGATTAAGCTACGATTTAGTTGAGGAGGATTTTGTTCGAAGATTCATTTCATTGGACAAACGAATTCTACACTTGAGGGGGAGCTTGATTGAAGATAAAAGTTGATGATGTGGAAAAGATACTGCACACGATGAGGGGGAGTTTGTTAATACCTGATATGTGCGTCGTGTGAAGTATCGAGCAATGTTCAAGTTCAAGCCAAAGTCTGTGTGGTCGAACCAGGTCTGAACCTGGAGTTCGGACTGGCCGAACACGAGGTTCGGACGAGGCTCGGTCAGCTGGGTATATATAGAAGTTTGGACATTGTAATAGTGGGTTCTGAGCGTGTGAGATTTATGTTAAGTGTGTGTTTCTGAGTGTGTTTCTCTGAGTCTGTTTCTGAGTGTTTACTGTTTGTAATTGTTCTTCGTTGATCAATAAAACAATAGGTTAATTACGTTTCGATGTCCGATTAGCTAGATTGAGTAGACGATCCGATGCTAACGCATTTTCATATTCTAATATAGGTGGCTAAAACACAAATATATGTGACCATATAATACAAAAGGCCACAATTTTGATATTTTACGTGTCTATTCCACTCTTTGGCCATGCGTATTGGGACAAAATGTATGAATTTAGCAACCCATTTCGTCACTTTTTTTTCTAATATAGGTGGCTAAAACACAAATATATGTGACCATATAATACCAAGAGTCACACTTTTGATATTTTAACATGGTCATTGCCACACTTTGGCCACGCATATTGGGATAAAATATCTGCTTTCAACAATCCTTTGGCAACCTTTTTTTATAATATAGGTGGTTAAAACACAAATATATGTGACCATATAATACCAAAGGCCACACTTTTGATATTTTAACGTGTCCATTGCCACCCTTTGGCCACACGCATTGGGACAAAAATGTATGATTTCAGCAACTCTTTTGGCCATCTTTTTTTCTGACATATGTGCTAAAACACAAATATATGTGACCATATAATACCAAAGGCCACGCTTTTGATATTTTAACATGTCCATTGCCACTCTTTGGCCACGCGTATTGGGACAAAATGTATGATTTTAGCAACTATTTTAGACACATTTTTTTAAATTAATATAGGTGGCTAAAACACAAATATATGAGACCATATATTACAAAAGGCCACACTTTTGATATTTTAACGTGTCCATTGCCACCCTTTGGCCACAAGTGTTTTGACAAAATGTATGATTACAGCAACCCATTTGGCCACTTTTTTTTCTAATATAGGTGGCTAAAATACAAATATATGTGAACATATAATACAAAAGGCCACACTTTTGATATTTTAACGTGTCCATTGCCAACCTTTGGCCACCCGTATTGGGACAAAATGTATGATTTTAGCAACCCATTTAGCAATGTTTTCTTCTAACATATGTGGCTAAAACACAAATATATGTGACCATATAATACCAAAGGCCACACTTTTTCTATATTGACATGTCCATTGCCACCCTTTGGCCACACGTATTGGAGCAAAATGTATAATTTCAGCAACCCATTTGGCCACCTTTTTTTCTAATATAGGTGGGTAAAGCACAAATATATGTGACCATATAATACCAAAGGCCACACTTTTGATATTTTAACGTGTCCATTGCCGACGTTTGGTACACGTATTGGGACAAAATGTATGATTTTAGCAACCCATTTGTCCACTTTTTTTCCCTAATTAATATAGGTGGTTAAAACACAAATATATGTGACCATAAAATACAAAATGCCACACTTTTGATATTTTAATGTGTCCATTACCACCCTTTGGCCACGCGTATAGTGACAAAATGTATGTTTATAGCAACACATTTGGCCATTTTTTTTCTAATATAGGTGGCTAAAAGAAAAATCTATGTGACCATAGAATACAAAAGGCCAAACTTTTGATATTATAGAGTGTCCATTGCCACCCTTTGGCCACCCGTATTGGGACAAAATGTATAATTTTAGCAACCTATTTAGCCATGTTTTTTTCTAACATATGTGACCAAAATACAAATATATGTGACCATATAATACAAAGGCCACACTTTTGATATTTTAACGTGTCCATTGCCACTCTTTAGCCACCCGTATTGGGACAAAATGTATGATTACAGCAACCCATTTGGCCACTTTTTTTTTCTAATATACGTGGCTAAAACAAAAATCTACGTGTCCATATAATTCCAAAGGCCACAATTTTAATGTTTTAACGTGTCTACTGCCACCCTTTGGCCACGCGTATTGGGACAAAATGTATGATTTCAGCAACCCATATGGCAATTTGTTTTTTCTAATATAGGTGGTTAAAACACAAATATATGTGACCATATAATACAAAAGGCCACACTTTTGATATTTTAACGTGTCCATTGCCACTCTTTAGCCATCCGTATTAGGACAAAATGTATGATTACAGCAACCCATTTGGCCACTTTGTTTTTTCTAATATAGGTGGCCAAAACACAAATATATGTGACCATATAATAGAAAAGGCCACACTTTTGATATTTTAACATGTCCATTGCCACCTTTTGGCTACCCGTATTGGGAAAAAATGTATGATTTCAGAACTCTTTTGGCCACGTTTTTTTTCTAACATATGTGGCTAAAACACAAATATATATATGACCATATAATACCAAAGGCCACACTTTCACTATTTTAACATGTTCATTGCCACTTGTGACATCCGTCACTTTAATTTTTAGATTAAGTATAATAATTTAGGATTTATTAGAATTTATTTAGAATTAATTGTGATTATGTGAATTATTAGAATATTTAATTATTATTTAAAGCTTCGCCACTATGAACCGACCAACGAAACGAATAAAATATTCTGTTTTGCTTAAATTATGAGTTTAATATAAGATAGAACCCTTAGAGAAGGTTTTTCGTTCGGTTAGTGATTAAATAGAGAAAGTTACGCGATTATGGAAACGAACCGTATAAAAACGACACAACACTGGGTCACCCGACCAAGTGTGAAGAAACTGAAAAATAATTATACGGTTTGAAGCGTAATTTAATTTCATGAATTTTCATGTAATTATTGTAATTTATTGAATCCGGAAAAATACCTGTGAAACACGACAGTTACTGAGTATTAATGACTAGCATTAATAAAAAGTTTATATAAAAATGGTATGTATGCATCTATATTTGTATATATGTATGTGTATGTGTGTGGAGGAAGTAAAAATAATGTGTAGGTAATTATGTATATGCATGGGGATTAATTGGTGGTAAAAGTAATGATTACACTTCACCATTGGAACACCCACCTACACAACACTTAATTTTTTTTTTAAAATCTCTCCCCTCTCTCTCTTATTTAGGCCGAAACCTCCCCCCCCCCCCCCCCAATACCCACGCACATGATTTCATCTTCTCTCAAAAACACATACATACTCTCATCTCTTACATTTCTCTCAAGAACACCCACATAATCTTTGAGGATTCAAGAACAAGACTCAAAGATCTTCTCTAAGAACACAAACCCGAGTTCAAGGTACTCCTTTCTCCTTCATCTTGAACCTTCTAACATCAAAAACCCTCTTTTTCAACACATGATTTTCAAAGAGAAACACTTTCTAAACTAAGATTTAACCTTGAAATGGTGAAAGGAGGTATAAACAAGCAAGAAACTCATGAAATCATGGGAAAAACCCACACCCACACTCACGGCCGTAAGTGTGTGAGTGTGTGTGTCTTGCTTATGGTTAGAGTTTGAGCTTCATTTTAGTGTTTGATGATGAAAATAATCACATGCATGTTAAGATCTAACATAAATAATGGTATTACTAATGAAAAGACAACATGAAAACCCTAATCTTAAACTCAAGGATCTTCAAGTTTATGAATCAAAAATGGATTAAAAGTGTTAGATGATACATGCATGTAGTAAATTTGGTGATATTGTGATTTTATGTGTTTGATGATTGTTAGTATTTCATAAGTATTTAGTGGTGATTAGTATAAATATTATATATTGTGATAAACATAATACGTAGTTATTAAGATGGATTATGAAAACCTTTGGATTGGAAGATTGAATAAAAAGACTAAATAATACAAGACTTGGTGCAACGATTGAAGTAATTCCGCCTCATGGTCGTCAATGACGCCTACACGGTCGGTAACGATCGTCACCAAAATAAAACCCCGTGGTTATTTCTCATAGTAATCCCGCCTAAAAATGGTCGGTCACGAGGAAACACGGGCGGTAAACAATAGGAAATTCAAGACTTGGAAAATATAAAAAAATTATACAAAGTTTATAACAATTTGAATAAAAATGATAAAAATAAATTAAAACAGAAAATTTAAAGTAAAAAGTTGATAAATCTTGTATTAAAACTTAAAATAAATGCTCCCCATGTGTTGGGGCATATTAAATGAAGAAATCTTGAACTTATAGTTTATTAATGCACTTTAATTATGATAAAAAGTAAAAATACATAAAAAATCTGAAAATTTTATTATGATCAGTAGTTAATGGATTGAAATCAGTAGAAAAGTTAAGGAAAACACTTTAAATTTTAAGAATTAATTTAGAGAATTAAAGTGGAAGTATTGGATTAAAAATGGTTAAAAATGCTTAAATGCACAAAAATAGAATAAATTATGGAAATGACGTGAAATAATTGAGAACCTATTTTATACAGTAGATAACTAGAATAAATGAAAATAATTGAAATCTCAAGTGAAAACGACACCCGAACCCTTAAAACGATAAAACTACGAGTTAAAAACGTAAAAGTTGGTAAAAACAAAGTATAAAATGTAAAAATGGTTGAGATCAGTAACTAAATGAGTTAGAACAGATAACTAACGTATATGAAACATATAAAAATATTGTAGAAATGAAAATTATAGCATAGAAGAAAACTAGGCTAAAAACCGATACCGAAAAGTCGTAAAAATAAATATTTTAACAAGAAAATAAGGAAAAATAAGTAAATAGATTGTATAAATTAAATAATGACTTTAGATGGGTTTGATAATACTTAGTGGGCCTTAGAATAAAAATTCTTGGGCAGAGCCAATTTATCTCACCATTATCGACGAAATTAACCGAAAAAGGGCAAAATCATCATTTTGCACAAATTTTCTAAAAATTCAGAAATTGCTCACATTAGTTAGTATAACCTCATAACTAATCTGATCATAATGGAAATTAGGACCAAGGTACTCGAAACCTCTCGATTAGGAGCAATATCACAATAAAGAGCAAATGTGAGTTTCACTAACTAATGCCTTAAATAAAATTGATGTGTTTTGTTAAATGTTTTGGCTGAATATATATGCATTTTTGAAATGATTCCTTGAGAATATTGTGGGTACGAATTAAGCGCAAGTGTCGGCGCACACTCATATGAGAGATGAGCAAGCCCTACATCAAAATTAGAATTTGGAATTTGGATAATTTAGAACAATGCCTTCTAGATCATTAAAGTAGCGTGAGAAGTATTGGTAGATCTACTGGGGTTGACCACCCGTACTCACTGATCAGTCGCTCTGGTCGCGAAACACGGTGAGAAATACTATCGAACATGGGTCTAGTGTTAATTTAGAGCTTACTGTTTAGTTTGTACATCGTAAACCTAGCTAGTTTACGAACCAGGAATATTCTCCATTTGGATTCGCTTCCTTGATTTAAAAATTGAATAATCAGGATTAAATGGTAAAGTGGAAACCAATTTTTATTAGTGGACCCACCAACCTCGTGTTGACATTGTGGCTTTTACTTATTTTTTAGGTAACTAATGGGTTGCATGGAAATCTGGATCTGGGTGTACGTGGGTGACCTTGTGATGTGCTATCAATTTTCATATCGTTTTAGTAGTTGTGAAATGTATTAGGGACCTAACCATGAGATAGTGAATCTATCTCAATATCTTGTAAACACTTAGGGGTAATTAATATACCCCAATTTTTTAATGTAAAGTGTTTTTAATATAATATATGTTTCACTTAATAAATTGCTTAAACTATGGGTTAACAATTTAATTACCGTCACGTAAGCCTTCCGCAATAATAATTAAAAAAAAAATAGGGTGTGACAAAAGTGGTCTCAGCGCCTAAGGTTATATGGAAACCAAAAAAAATTTATAAAAAATTTAAACTATAACCTAGGAATAAGATTTATGACAAAGGGTAGCACGAGCAACGAAAGTACACTGATCCAAATGACCAGGCATCCCATGGTAAAACTTCTCGTTCACTTTGTTAATGATTTGTTAATTTATTACTAACTATTTAGTTGTGTATATATTTTCAGATGTCGCCCTCTTCCAGGACCATTTTCGAGATAGACTGTGATTCAGAGGATGTTCCTCAAATGGTTGTCATTGAACCGAACCAACCGCCATCACCAACCTTCGATTTGTTTGGGACGGAAGAGGATTTAATATGGGCCTATTCCGGTAACGGATGGCTCAGTGAATCCGAAAGTGAGCTAAGCGAAGAGTTGGGAGGACCAGTGGAAGTGATTACAGAGAACACTGAGAGGTGGGTGGTGCCTCCATCTCTACTTGAGTTACCTTCATAGCGTGAGAAGAGACTTCCTCTTCAAGTCTATTCTCGCCACCACAAAAAGAGGTTCACTCGGGAAGAAAAAGGTAAGGTTCCAATGATAGAAGAACCACAATCTCTAGCAGCGGTTCATGGAAACGAAAGTGATCCTAGCGGTGAGCCCGATCATCGAATTGCAAAGATCACTGAGGAGATCATTGATCTAAGAAGAAAAATGAATCGAACGATCGGACAACTGCAACTTATCGAGCAGATTTGCCTATTGGACAAGGGATCCTTGGACAAGATGCATGATCGAATCAGTGAGCTCGAGGAAAAGGATAGGAAGATGAGGGACACATTAGGACTCCCTTAATTTGTGTTTGTTTGATGTTTAAATTGGTTTATTTTGAACAATTTGGATTGTATGTTTTTATTTTGGATATTTGGATGAGGGACATGAACCACATAAGACTTTGAATTAGCTTAAATTATGAATGATCATTAGCTAATTAGAAATCTCCCCTAGTTTATATATAATTCTTGTCATACACAACCAATTAATTCAAATTGTTATCTTCAAAACAATAGATAACAATGGCAACTGAAGCTGATCTAAATGCCGACGGTTCAAACGCCGGATTCCCAACAACTCAAGAGGAATTGACAAGACTCATTTCTCAACGAGTGGAAGCGACACTAGCAGACCGCAACGCGAACACCGGGCGAGAACAGGGACACCAAGATCGAAGCTCAGGAGGACAAACAATTGGTTGTTTATATAAAACATTCCAAGGATGTCATCCACGATCGTTTAACGGCTTAGAAGGACCATTAGATATTGTTCGTTGCATTGAGAAAATGGAGTCCACTATGGAAATCAGTGGTTGCAGTGCCAACCAAAAAGTGATGTATGCTACCCGCTCATTCCACGATGAATCCCTGACGTGGTGGAACGCTCAGGTTAAGTCACTAGGAGAGGATGTGGCTAACAAACCCTCTTGGGAAGAGCTGAAGGAGATGTTAATGCGGGAATATTGTTCACGGCAAGAGATCCAGAAGCTTGAAGCTGAGTTCTAGAACCTCAAGATGGTAGACGCTGGGATTAGGGAGTATACCTCTCGATTCATCGATTTAGCTAGGTTGTTACCTCATATGGTCACTCCGGAATACGCCCGCATCGAAAGGTATATTTGGGGATTAGTTCCTCAAATTAGGAGCATGGTCACGTTAGCCAAACCTAGCACAATTCAGGACGCTATCTCCTTAGCCAAATCTCTGACTGATGACACGGTACGAGAAGGCATTCTAGGGAAGAAAAGCGAGTCTTCTAAGACATCTAACCCAGAATCTCGGTGAAGCAAGAAGAGAAAGTTTACGAAGCTAAACAAGAATGAGAAAAATAAGAAGAACAATGAGACAGGCCAAGTGTTTGCGGCCACGGTAAACAAGAAAGCGGAGGACGCAAACCAGAAACCTGCATGCAAGACGTGTGGAAGAAATCATGGTGGAGTGTGCAAGAGATGCACTAGGTGCCATCGCTACGGACACCTGATCCAGGATTGCTATGCTAAGATACCAACCGAGGAAGAGAAGAGGAGCGGAAAGTGTTTTAATTGTGGAGAAGTTGGACATCTTAGCAGAGACTGCACTAAACCCTGAGGCCAGAACAACAGGGGCAAAGCATTTGAGATGAATGTAGGAGCTGCTAGGGAAGACCCCTCTGTTGTTACGGTACGTTCCTAGTTAACATTCATTACGCTTACGTACTCGTCGACACTGGCGCTGATCTTAGTTTTGTTTCTAAGAAGTTTAGACCCTTGTTAGGAGTGAAAGCTAGTAAGTTAAATAAGAAGTATTCGATAGAGCTGGCCAATGGAGATCTAATAGAAACCAATGAGGTTCTCCGTAGGTGCCAGTATGATTCTAGGGAATAATAGCTTTGATATCGATCTGTTGCCCGTAGACCTAGGAAGTTTCGACATCGTGGTCAGAATGGATTGGTTATCAAAGAACGGCGCAAAGATCGTATGTTATGATAAGTCGATACGTATACCACTTCCAGATGAAAAGGTATTAACAATTCAGGGTGATAAAGGAGGAGCTAAAGTTAAGGTCATAAGCGTTATGAAAATGCAGAAAATGTTACGAAAGAACTATCCTGCATTTTTAGTTAACGTTATGGATACAAAGGCTAAAACGCGCAAGCTAGAGGAAATCCCCGTAGTTCGGGAATATCCCGATGTATTTCCAGAAGATCTACCTAGACTACCTCCCACTAGGAAGATAGAATTTAAGATAGACCTTATCCCTGGTTCTGCACCTATATCAAAATCTCCTTACCGTTTAGCACCATCCGAGATGCAAGAGTTGTCGAATCAACTCTAGGAGCTCTTAGACAAAGGATTCATTCGACCGAGCTATTCACCTTAGGGAGCTCCAGTATTGTTCGTAAAGAAGAAGGATGGTTTGTTTAGGATGTGCACAGACTACAGAGAATTGAACAAACTTACCATCAAGAATCGGTACCCATTACCAAGGATTGATGATTTGTTCGACCAATTGCAAGGATCCACGTATTACTCTAAGATTGATTTAAGATCCGGATATCATCAACTGAGAATCAAAGACAAAGACGTTCCTAAGACCGCATTTAGGACACTTTATGGTCACTACGAATTCTTAGTTATGCCATTCGGATTGACAAATGCACCGGCAATATTCATGGATCTTATGAATAGGGTTTTCAAACCTTATTTAGTTAAGTTTGTGATAGTCTTTATAGTCGATATTCTTATCTACTCACAAACCAAGGAAGACCATGAAACGCATTTAAGATTAGTCTTGGATGTATTAAGGTAAGAGAAGCTTTATGCAAAATTTTCAAAATGTGACTTTTGGATGCGAGAAGTAGGGGGTTCTTTTTCGAATTGTTCGAATCGAATTATTCGAATTTTGAACTTCTAAAACCAAATTCGAATCGAATTTGAATAAATTCGCAATTCGAATAAGAGAAATCTTTAGTTTCATAAAATTAACTTTACAATAACTTTTTTTATAACAATCCAATAATAACTTTAAAATAGTTCCAAACATATCCAAAACGATAGGTACCAAACAAGTTCGATGCGATAATAGAAATAACGGCAAAACAAGTATCCATGTACTAGATAAAAAAAAACCAAAACAACAAGCCAAAGTCAAGCAAACGACAACTCCAAATAAGCAAAAAATAAGCTAAGTGAACAACCAAAATACCTCTTCCAAAGAATACTAAAATGGGCTTATATTAAATGTGAGCCAAAGAATACTAAAATATTGGCATATAACTTACATAATATATATATATATAAATATATAAATATATAAATATATAAATACATAAATATATAAATATATATATATATAATATATATATATATATATGAAATATATATAAAAATATATATTTATATCTTATTCGAATTATTCAATCGAATCGAATTTGGAAAATCAAACTCGAATTCGATTCGAATTCGACTTAATTAATCGAATCGAATTAGGATTCGATTCGAATAAATCGAATAAGGAATTCGAATTTCTTATTCGAATTCAAATCGAGTCGAATTTCGAATTATTTGAACGGGATTCGAATAATGAACACCCCTAGCGAGAAGTCCACTTTCTCGGTCATGTCATAAATGAAAATGGCATACACGTGGACCCATCTAAGATTGAAGCAGTGAAGAATTGGGAGACGCCAAAATCTCCAACAGAGGTACGTCAATTTTTAGGACTGGCTGGATACTACGGAGATTTATCGAGAATTTCTCCAGAATAGCTCAACCATTGACATTGCTTACTCAAAAGGACATAAAGTACGAATGGACGCAGAAGCAAGAAGACGCTTTTCAGATATTAAAGCGAAAGCTGTGTAGTGCACCCATTTTGTCCCTTCCAGAAAGAACAGATGGCTTTGTAGTTTACTGTGATGCATCTAAACTGGGTCTTGGTTGCGTGCTCATGCAACACGAAAAAGTTATAGCTTATGCATCACGACAACTCAAAGTGCATGAGAAGAACTACACGACTCATGACTTAGAACTTGGGACTGTAGTATTCGCTCTAAGGATTTGGAGGCACTATCTATATGGCACCAAGTATGTGATCTACAGCGATCACAAAAGTCTTCAATATATATTCAACCAAAAGGAGCTTAACATGAGACAGCGACGTTGGATGGAATTGCTCAACGACTATGATTGTGATATTAAGTATCACCCTGGGAAAGCCAATGTAGTGGCAGATGCACTAAGCAGGAAAGAAAGGGACAAACCATTACGTGTACATGCTTTAGGATTAACAATACAAACGAATCTATCAGAAAAGATTCGGATCGCTCAACAAGAAGCCTTAAAGGAGCATCACTTGAGGAATGAAGGAATTCGAGGCTTGGAGTGCGATTTGGAGTCTAAAGCAGACGGCACTGGCTACTTTATGAATAGAATTTGGGTCCCGATGTACAAAAATCTTCGTAGCTTAATCCTTGAGAAGGCGCATAAGTCGAATTATTCGATTCATCCTGGTGCTACAAAAATGTACAAAGACCTTCGAGAATTCTATTGGTGGCCCAATATGAAGGGTGATATTGCGACATACGTAAATAAATGTCTCACCTGCTCCAAGGTAAAGGCAGAGCATAAGAAGCCACCCGGCTTATTGCAACAGCCTGAGATACCGGTTTGGAAATGGGAAAATATCGCAATGGACTTCATAACGAAACTGCCTCGTACGACGATGGGAAATGACACAGTTTGGGTGGTTGTCGACAGATTAACAAAGTTAGCTCATTTTATACCTATGAAAGAGAAAACTGACGTGGAAACTTTAGCCAAAATATATTTGAAAGAGATCGTAGCTCGCCATGGAGTTCCAGTATCTATTATTTCAGATAGGGACGGTCGATTCACCGCCCACTTTTGGCAATCATTCCAAGAGAAAATGGGTACTCGTTTAGATATGAGCACGGCTTATCACCCCCACACTGACGGTTAGAGTGAAAGGACGATTCAAACCCTGGAGGACATGTTAAGAGCTTGTGCTATTAACTTCGGCGGTAATTGGGATACTCACCTACCTTTGGCAGAGTTTTCTTACAATAATAGTTACCACTCAAGCATCAAAGCGACACCATTTAAGGCTTTATACGGGAGGAAATGTAGATCCCCTCTGTGTTGGGCCAAGATTGGTGAAAAGCAATTAACAGGTCCAGAGGTCATTCAAGAAACGACAGATCGAATCGCGCTTATAAAAGAAAGGCTAAAGGCAGCAGCTGACAGACAACAGAGTTATGCCGACAATAGAAGGAGACCATTAGAATTTAAAGAAGGAGACCGGGTTATGTTAAAGGTCTCTCCCTGGAAAGGCATGATTAGATTTGGTAAGAAGGGTAAGCTAAGCCCTCGTTACATTGGACCTTTTGAAATAATAGCTCGTATAGGCCTCGTGGCTTATAGACTATTGCTTCCTCCTGAGTTAGAAGGCGTACACAACGTATTCCACGTGTCCAACCTAAAGAAATGTTTGTCAGACGAAACATTGATCTTACCAGCAGGAGAGGTTAAAATTGATGACAAACTTAGGTTCAGTGAGGAACCCGTTGAAATTTTAGATTGGAAGGTTCAGAAGCTTAGACGAAGTCATATCAAGCTGGTGAAAGTTCGCTGGAATTCTAAGTATGGTCCAGAATTCACATGGGAACGATTGGATCAAATGGAAAAGAAATATCCCCAGCTTTTTCGTCGAAAACAGAGAGGTACGTTCCGTTAAAATTTCGGGACGAAATTTCTTAAACCAGGGGAGACTGTGACATCCGTCACTTTAATTTTTAGATTAAGTATAATAATTTAGGATTTATTAGGATTTATTTAGAATTAATTGTGATTATATGAATTATTTGAATAATTAATTATTATTTAAAGCTTCGCCACTATGAACCGACCAACGAAACGAATAAAATATTCCGTTTTTGCTTAAATTATGAGTTTAATATAAGATAGAACCCTTAGAGAAGGTTTTTCGTTCGGTTAGTGATTAAATCGAGAAAGTTACGCGATTATGGAAACGAACCGTATAAAAACGACACAACACTGGGTCACCCGACCAAGTGTGACGAAACTGAAAAATAATTATACGGTTTGAAGCGTAATTTAATTTCATGAATTTTCATGTAATTATTGTAATTTATTGAATCCGAAAAAATACATGTGAAACACGACATTTACTGAGTATTAATGACTTGTATTAATAAAAAGTTTATATAAAACTGGTATGTATGCATGTATATGTTGTATATATGTATGTGTATGTGTGTGGAGGAAGTAAAAATAATGTGTAGGTAATTATGTATATGCATGGGGATTAATTGGTGGTAAAAGTAATGATTACACTTCACCATTGGAACACCCACCTACACAACACTTAATTTTTTTTTAAATCTCTCCCCGCTCTCTCTTATTTAGGCCGAAACCTCCCCCCCCCCCCCCCCAATACCCACGCACATGATTTCATCTTCTCTCAAAAACACATACATACTCTCATCTCTTACATTTCTCGCAAGAACACCCACATAATCTTTGAGGATTCAAGAACAAGACTCAAAGATCTTCTCTAAGAACACAAACCCGAGTTCAAGGTACTCCTTTCTCCTTCGTCTTGAACCTTCTAACATCAAAAACCCTCTTTTTCAACACATGATTTTCAAAGAGAAACACTTTCTAAACTAAGGTTTAACCTTGAAATGGTGAAAGGAGGTATAAACAAGCAAGAAACTCATGAAATCATGGGAAAAACCCACACCCACACTCACGGCCGTGAGTGTGTGAGTGTGTGTGTCTTGCTTAGGGTTAGAGTTTGAGCTTCAAGTGTTTGATGATGAAAATAACCACATGCATGTTAAGATCTAACATAAATAAAGGTTTTACAAATGAAAAGATAACATGAAAACCCTAATCTTAAACTCAAGGATCTTCAAGTTTATGAAATCAAAAATGGATTAAAAGTGTTAGATGATATATGCATGTAGTAAATTTGGTGATATTGTGATTTTATGTGTTGGATGAATGTTAGTATTTCATGAGTATTTAGTGGTGATTAGTATAAATATATATATGTATATATATATATATATATATATATATATATTGTGATAAACATAATAAGTAGATATAAAGATGGATTATGAAAACCATTGGATTGGAAGATTGAATAATAAGACTAAATAATACAAGACTTGGTGCAACGATTGTAGTAATTCCGCCTCATGGTTGTCAATGACGCCTACACGGTCGGTAACGATCGTCACCAAAATAAAACCCCGTGGTTATTTCTCATAGTAATCCCGCCTAAAAATGGTCGGTCATGAGGAAACACGAGCGGTAAACAATAAGAAATTCAAGACTTGGAAAATATAAAACAAATTATACAAAGTTTATAATAATTTGAATAAAAATAAATTAAAACAGAAAATTTAAAGTAAAAAGTTGATAAATCTTGTATTAAAACTTTAAATAAATACTCCCCAAGTGTTGGGGCATATTAAATGAAGAAATCTTGAACTTATAGATTATTTAATGCACTTTAATTATGATAAAAAGTAAAAATACATCAAAAATCCAAAAATTTTATTATGATCAATAGTTAGTGGATTAAAATCAGTAGAAAAAGTTAAGGAAACCAATTTAAATTTTAAGAATTAATTTAGAGAATTAAAGTGGAATTATTGGATTAAAAATGGTTAAAAATGCTTAAAATGCACAAAAATAGAATAAATTATGGAAATGACGTGAAATAAATGAGAACCTATTTTATACAGTAAATAATTAGAATAAATGAAAATAATTGAAATCTCAAGTGAAAACGACACCAGAACCCTTAAAACGATAAAACTACGAGTTAAAAACGTAAAAGTCGGTAAAAACAAAGTATAAAATGTAAAAATGGTTGAGATCAGTAACTAAATGAGTTAGAACAGATAACTAACGTATATGAAACATATAAAAATATTGTAGAAATGAAAATTATAGAATAGAAGAAAACTAGGCTAAAAACCGATACCGAAAAGTCGTAAAAATAAGTATTTTAACAAGAAAATAAGGAAAAATAAGAAAATAGATTGTATAAATTCAATAATGACTTTAGATGGGTTTGATAATACTTAGTGGGCCTTAGAATAAAAATTCTTGGGCGGAGCCAATTTATATCACCATTATTGACGAAATTAACCGAAAAAAGGGCAAAATCATCATTTTGCCCATATTTTCTAAAAATCCAGAAATTGCTCACATTAGTTAGTATAACCTCATAACTAATCTGATCATAATGGAAATTAGGACCAAGGTACTCGAAACCTCTCGATTAGGAGCAATATCGCAATAAAGAGCAAATGTGACTTTCACTAACTAATGCCCTAAATAAAATTGATGTGTTTTGTTAAATGTTTTGGGCTGAATATATATGCATTTTTTAAATGATTTCTTGAGAATATTGTGGGTACGAATTAAGCGCAAGTGTCGGCGCACGCTCATATGAGAGATGAGCAAGGCCTACATCAAAATTAGAATTTGGAATTTGGATAATTTAGAACAATGCTTTCTAGATCATTTAAGTAGCGTGAGAAGTATTGGTAGATCTACTGGGGTTGACCACCCGTACTCACTGATCAGTCGCTCTGGTCGCGAAACACGGTGAGAAATACTATCGAACATGGGTCTAGTGTTTATATAGAGCTTACTGTTTAGTTTGTACATCGTAAACCTAGCTAGTTTACGAACCAGGAATATTCTCCATTTGGATTCGCTTCCTTGATTTAAAAATTGAATAATCGGGATTAAATGGTAAAGTGGAAACCAATTTTTATTAGTGGACCCACCAACCTCGTGTTGACATTGTGGCTTTTACTTATTTTTTAGGTAACTAATGGGTTGCATGGAAATCTGGATCTGGGTGTACGTGGGTGATCTTGTGATGTGCTACCAGTTTTCATATCATTTTAGTAGTTGTGAAATGTATTAGGGACCTAACCATGAGATAGTGAATATATCTCAATCTTTTGTAAACACTTAGGGGTAATTAATATACCCCAATTTTTTAATGTAAAGTGTTTTTAATATAATATATGTTTCACTTAATAAATTGCTAAAACTATGGGTTAACAATTACCGTCACGTAAGCCTTCCGCATTAATAATTAAAAAAATAGGGTGTGACAGAAGTGGTCTCAGTGCCTAAGGTTATATGGAAACCAAAAACATTTTATAAAAAATTTTAAACTATAACCTAGGAATAAGATTTATGTCAAAGGGTAGCACGAGCAACGAAAGTACACCGATCCAAATGACCAGGCATCCCATGGTAAAATTTTCGTTCACTTTGTTAATGATTTGTTAATTTATTACTAACTATTTAGTTGTGTATATATTTTCAGATGTCGCCCTCTTCCAGGACCATTTTCGAGATAGACAGTGATTCAGAGGATGTTCCTCAAATGGCTGTCATTGAACCAAACCAACCGCCATCACCAACCTTCGATTTGTTTGGGACGGAAGAGGATTTAATATGGGCCTATTCCGGTAACGGATGGCTCAGTGAATCCGAAAGTGAGCTAAGCGAAGAGTTGGGAGGACCAATGGAAGTGATGACGGAGAACGCTGAGAGGTGGGTGGTGCCGCCATCTCTACTTGAGTTATCTTCATGGCGTGAGAATGGACTTTCTCTTTAAGTCTATTCTCGTCGCCACAAAAAGAGGTTCACTCGGGAAGAAAAAGGGAAGGTTCCAATGATAGAAGAACCACAACCTCTAGCAGTGGTTTATGGAAACGAAAGTGATCCTAGCGGTGAGCCCGATCGTCGAATTGCAAAGATCACTGAGGAGATCATTGATCTAAGAAGAAAAATGAATCGAATGATCGGACAACTGCAACTTATCGAGCAGATTTGCCTATTGGACAAGGGATCCTTGGACAAGATGCATGATCGAATCAGTGAGCTCGAGGAAAAGGATAGGAAGATGAGGGACACATTAGGACTCCCTTAATTTGTGTTTGTTTGATGTTTAAAATGGTTTATTTTGAACAATTTGGATTGTATGTTTTTATTTTGGATATTTGGATGAGGGACATGAACCACATAAGACTTTGAATTAGCTTAAATTATGAATGATCATTAGCTAATTAGAAATCTCCCCTAGTTTATATCTAATTTTTGTCATACACAACCAATTAATTCAAATTGTTATCTTCAAAACAATAGATAACAATGGCAACTGAAGCTGATCTAAATGCCGACGGTTCAAACGCCGAATTCCCAACAACTCAAGAGGAATTGACACGACTCATTTCTCAACGAGTGGAAGCGACACTAGAAGACCGCAACGCGAACACCGGGCGAGAACAAGGACACCAAGATCGAAGCTCAGGAAGCCAAACAAGTGGTTGTTCATATAAAATATTCCAAGGATGTCATCCACGATCATTTAATGGCTTAGAAGGACCACTAGATATTGTTCGTTGGATTGAGAAAATGGAGTCCGTTATGGAAATCAGTGGTTGCAGTGCCAACCAAAAAGTGATGTATGCTACTTGCTCATTCCACGATGAAGCCCTGACGTGGTGGAACGCTCAGGTTAAGTCACTAGGAGAGGATGTGGCTAACAAACCCTCTTGGGAAGAACTGAAGGAGATGTTAATGCGGGAATATTGTTCACGGCAAGAGATCCAGAAGCTTGAAGCTGAGTTCTAGAACCTTAAGATGGTAGACGCTGGGATTAGGGAGTATACCTCTCGATTCATCAATTTAGCTAGGTTGGTACCTCAAATGGTCACTCCGGAATACGCCCGCATCGAAAGGTATATTTGGGGATTAGTTCCTCAAATTAGGAGCATGGTCATGTCAGCCAAACCTAGCACAATTCAGGACGCTATCTCCTTAGCCAAATCTCTGACTGATGACACTGTATGAGAAGGCATTCTAAGGAAGAAAGGAAAGTCTTCTAGGACATCTAACCCAGAATCTCGGTGCAGCAAGAAGAGAAAGTTTACGAAGCTAAACAAGAATGAGAAAAATAAGAAGAACAAGGAGACAGGCCAAGTGTTTGCGGCCACGGTAAACAAGAAAGCTGAGGACGCAACCCAGAAACCTGCATGCAAGACGTGTGGAAGAAATCATGGTGGAGTGTGCAAGAGATGCAATAGGTGCCATCGCTACGGACACCTGATCCAGCATTGCTATGCTAAGATACCAACCAAGGCAGAGAAGAGGAGCGGAAAATGTTTTAATTGTGGAGAACTTGGACATCTTAGCAGAGACTGCACTAAACCCCGAGGCCAGAACAACAGGGGCAAAGCATTTGAGATGAATGCAGGAGCTGCTAGGGAAGACCCCTCTGTTGTTACCGGTACGTTCCTAGTTAACAATCATTACGCTTACGTACTCGTCGACACTGCCGATGATCTTAGTTTTGTTTCTAAGAAGTTTAGACCCTTGTTAGGAGTGAAAGCTAGTAAGTTAAATAAGAAATATTCGATAGAGCTACCCAATGGAGATCTAATAGAAACCAATGAGGTTCTCCGTAGGTGCAGTATGATTCTAGGGAATAATAGCTTTGATATCGATCTGTTGCCCATAGACCTAGGAAGTTTCAACATCGTGGTTGGAATGGATTGGTTATCAAAGAACGGCGCAAAGATCGTATGTTATGATAAGTCGATACGTATACCACTTCCAGATGAAAAGGTATTAACAATTCAAGGTGATAAAGGAGGAGCTAAAGTTAAGGTCATAAGCGTTATGAAAATGCAGAAAATGTTACGAAAGAACTATCCTGCATTTTTAGTTAACGTTATAGATACAAAGGCTAAAACGCGCAAGCTAGAGGAAATCCCCGTAGTTCGGGAATATCCCGATGTATTTCCAGAAGATCTACCTAGACTACCTCCCGCTAGGAAGATAGAATTTAAGATAGACCTTATCCTTGGTTCTGCACCTATAGCTAAATCTCCTTACCGTTTAGCACCCTCCGAGATACAAGAGTTGTCGAACCAACTCCAGGAGCTCTTAGACAAAGGATTCATTCGACCGAGCTATTCACCTTGGGGAGCTCCAGTATTGTTCGTAAAGAAGAAGGATGGTTCGTTTAGGATGTGCACTGACTACAGAGAATTGAACAAACTTACCATCAAGAATCGGTACCCATTACCAAGGATTGATGATTTGTTCGACCAATTGCAAGGATCCACGTATTACTCTAAGATTGATTTAAGATCCGGATATCATCAATTGAGAATCACAGACAAAGACGTTCCTAAGACCGCATTTAGGACACGTTATGGTCACTACGAATTCTTAGTTATGCCATTCGGATTGACAAATGCACCGGCAATATTCATTGATCTTATGAATATGGTTTTCAAACCTTATTTAGTTAAGTTTGTGATAGTCTTTACAGACGATATTCTTATCTACTCACAAACCAAGGAAGACCATGAAACGCATTTGAGATTAGTCTTGGATGTATTAAGGCAAGAGAAGCTTTATGCAAAATTTTCAAAATGTGACTTTTGGATGCGAGAAGTAGGGGTTCTTTTTCGAATTGTTCGAATCGAATTATTCGAATTTTGAACTTCTAAAACCAAATTCGAATTCGATTCGAATTCGATTAAAACCTGTCGAATACGAATCGAATAATCATAGTCGAATTCAAATCAAATTCGAATAAATTCGAATAAGAGAAATCTTTAGTTTCATAAAGTTAACTTTACAATAACTTTTTTATAACAATCCAATAATAACTTTAAAATAGTTCCAAAAATATCCAAAACGATAGGTACCAAACAAGTCCGATGCGATAATAGAACTAACGGCAAAACAAGTATCCATGTACTAGATAAAAAAAACCAAAACAACAAGCCAAAGTCAAGCAAACGACAACTCCAAATAAGCAAAAACTAAGCTAAGTGAACAACCAAAATACCTCTTCCAAAGAATACTAAAATGGGCTTATATTAAATGTGAGCCCAAGAATACTAAAATATTGATATATAACTTACATAATATATATATAAATATATAAATGTATAAATATAATTATATTATATATGAAATATATATAAAAATATATATTTATATCTTATTCGAATTATTCAATCGAATCGAATTTGGAAAATCAAATTCGAATTCGATTCGAATTAGAATTTGATTCGAATTCGACTTAATTAATCGAATCGAATTAGGATTCGATTCGAATAAATCGAATAAGGAATTCGAATTTCTTATTCGAATTCGAATCGAGCCGAATTTCGAATTATTTGAACGGGATTAGAATAATGAACAACCCTAGCGAGAAGTCCACTTTCTCGGTCACGTCATAAATGAAGATGGCATACACGTGGACCCATCTAAGATTGAAGCAGTTAAGAATTAGGAGACGCCAAAATCTCCAACAGACGTACGTCAATTTTTAGGACTGGCTGGATACTACGGAGATTTATCGAGAATTTGTCCAGAATAGCTCAACCATTGACATTGCTTCCTCAAAAGGACAAAAAGTACGAATGGACGCAGAAGCAAGAAGACGCTTTTCAGATATTAAAGCGAAAGCTGTGTAGTGCACCCATTTTGTCCCTTCTAGAAAAAACATATGGCTTTGTAGTTTACAGTGATGCATCTAAACTGGGTCTTGGTTGCGTGCTCATGCAACACGACAAAGTTATAGCTTATGCATCACGACAACTCAAAGTGCATGAGAAGAACTACACGACTCATGACTTAGAACTTGGGACTGTAGTATTCGCTCTAAGGATTTGGAGGCACTATCTATATGGCACCAAGTATGTGATCTACACTGATCATAAAAGTCTTCAATATATATTAAACCAAGAGGAGCTTAACATGAGACAGCGACGTTGGATGGAATTGCTCAACGACTATGATTGTGATATTAAGTATCACCCCGGGAAAGCTAATGTAGTGGCAGATGCACTAAGCAGGAAAGAAAGGGACAAACCATTGCGTGTACATGCTTTAGGATTAACAATACAAACGAATCTATCAGAAAAGATTCGGATCGCTCAATAAGAAGCCTTAAAGGAGCATCACTTGAGGAATGAAGAACTTCGAGGCTTGGAGTGCGATTTGGAGTCTAAAGCAGATGACACTAGCTACTTTATGAATAGAATTTGGGTCCCGATGTACAAAAATCTTCATAGCTTAATCCTTGATGAGGCGTATAAGTCGAATTATTCGATTCATCCTGGTGCTACAAAAATGTACAAAGACCTTCGAGAATTCTATTGGTGGCCCAATATGAAGGGTGATATTGCAACATACGTAAATAAATGTCTCACCTGCTCCAAGGTAAAGGCAGAGCATAAGAAGCCACCCGGCTTATTGCAACAGCCTGAGATACCGGTTTGGAAATGGGAAAATATCGCAATGTACTTCATAACGAAACTGCCCCGTACGACGATGGGAAATGACACAGTTTGGCTGGTTGTCGACAGATTAACAAAGTTAGCTCATTTTATACCCATGAAAGAGAAAACTGACATGGAAACTTTAGCCAAAATATATTTGAAAGAGATCGTAGCTCGCCATGGAGTTCCAGTATCTATTATATCAGATAGGGACGGTCGATTCGCCGCCCACTTTTGGCAATCATTCCAAGAGAAAATGGGTACTCGTTTACATATGAGCACGGCTTATCACCCCCAGACTGACAATGGTCTTAAATATCGATTTGGACGGATATGGATTCCTAATACTTGCGGGGTGAAAGAGTTGCTCTTAGATGAGGCTCATAAGTCGCGGTACTTAATCCATCCAATGTTCCATGATCTAAAACGTGAGTATTGGTGGCCGGGCATGAAACGGGATATAGTAAAATATGTGGAGAAATGTTTGACTTGTCTTCAAGTCAAAGCTAAACATCAGAAGCCGTATGGTAAGTTGCAACCACTCGAGATACCGGAGTGGAAATGGGAGCATATCGCGATGGATTTGCTCACAAAGTTGCCAAAGACGAGGAGAAATTTCGATGCTATTTGGGTGATAGTGGACCGACTTACTAAAAGTGCACACTTCTTGCCCATTAGTGAGTCGTATTCATCCAAGGGAATGGCGAATGTCTATGTGGAAGAGATTGTATCGCGACACGGAGTCCCGGTGTCAATCGTGTCCGATAGGGACACCCGTTTTCCGTCTAAATTTTGGCGGGAGTTTCAGGAATGTATGGGTACTCGGTTACTGTTTAGTACCGCATACCATCCTCAAACTGATGGGCAAAGCGAGAGAACAATCCAAACACTCGAGGATATGTTGTGAGCGTGTGGTTGGATTTGGAGGAAGTTGGGAGACTCATTTACCCTTGGTGGAATTCTCGTACAATAATAGCTATCATGCTAGTATTGGAATGTCCCCATATGAGGCACTTTATGGGCGGAAGTGTAGAACACCGTTGTGTTGGGGTGAGGTGGGTCAAAGAGAGTTGGCCCATAAGGATGTGGTCAAGGCTACTACTGAGAAGATTCACATTGTAAGAGCGCGTTTAAAGGCCGCCCAAGATCGACAGAAATCGTATGCAGATAAGAGGCGTAGAGATATTGAATTCAAAGAGGGAGACCATGTGTTGCTAAAAGTGACACCGTGGAAAGGAGTAATTAGATTCCGAAAGAAGGGAAAATTAAGCCCACGATTCATCGGGCCTTTTAAAATCCTTGCTAAAGTGGGTCAAAATGCTTACCAATTGGAGTTACCTGAAGAATTGAGTGGAATCCATAATACATTCCACGTGGCAAATCTGAGAAAATGTTTAGCTGACGAGTTTGCCTATGTGCCCTTGGATGACATCGAGGTTGATGACAAGCTGAATTATGTGGAGAGGCCAATTGAAATACTTGACCGCAAAACTAAGCAGTTAAGAAATAAAGAAATTGAGCAAGTAAAAGTGAAATGGGAGCATAGGAAGGGATCGGACACCACGTGGGAGTCCGAGGAAGAGATGCGGAGATACTACCCCTACTTATTCCGGTATGTACTACGTGTTTCGGGGACGAAACTCCCTTTAAGGGGGGTGGAGTTGTAACACCCCGAGTTTCAAAATAATTGGGTGTTTAATTTTAATTATGATTTACGTGGGTTTTAGAGTAATAAGTGGGTTTAGATGGTTAACCGGGTTATTTAATGGGGATTCTTAGTTAAAGAGTTAACTTTACTAATAGATGTTAAAACTAAAGGAAAGTTGGAGGATTAATTATGTAAATAAAAGGTTTTAGCTAGATTTTCATAAAATACAAAATTGAGGGGCCATAGGTGAAAATAAGGGGATTAAACAAGTCTGGGTATCCCCCAGACGTGTAAATCGCGACAGAGAGAGAGAGGGAGGGGGTATAGCCCTAGTTCTTGGAAAATCTCCAAATTGAAGGTGATAGAGAGGCTAATTAGGAAGGAGGAAGCTGAATTCGGGTTTAGGAGGTCCCCTACACCTCAATTCCATCTTTATTTCTTGAGTTCTTGACCAAGTAAGTGAATTCTAGGTGTAGGTAATCTTATGGGTTTGAACCAAAGGTCAAATTGTTGCATGAATTCTGTGGTAAGTGTGTTTGTGAGTTAAGTTGATGCTTAATTCCATCTTGCATGATTGATTGTATGCATGTTTAGTGGAAATTAGGGTGGGTGAAGCCCCCACCTCATAGAATTCGAAATTTATGGTGAATGGGTGATTTGGGTAGGTTAGTTGAGCTCCATGTATGCAAGTAGACTTGTTATGATCAATTGATTTAGTATAAAAGCTGAGTTTTATGTTGTGTAGTGATTCATGGGTGGAATGAAAGCATGTAAGCTTCTAAAATTGTAGAACACTATGTATGCATATAAGGTGCTTGATGAAATGCTTGAATGAGAATGAATTTGTGTGTATGCTGATTTCATGAGTTGTTTAGGTGATTGGTATGATAATTGTGTGATCCATTAGTATACAATGGTAATCTAAACAATGTAATGAATATAGGTGAAGCGGGTGGAACTGCAAGTCACCAACGTGAAGGCAAGAATAAAGCTTAAAGGTAACATGTAGTAGCTAGTGGTTGGCGTCAAATAGTTGGTTATAATTTGATGTTAAAGCGGAAATTTGATGAACTATATGTGTTGAGGGTAACGGAAAATCAAATTGAGAAGTTGGTTATGTAAAATGACTAACTAGGACTGCAGTATATGACCCAATTTGGGTTGAGCTGGATGTTGTGGTAAGACAAGAAACCATGAGAGTTTTGGGATCTCGGATTGTCCCAACATCGAATTTAAGTGGATTAGCACAATGTATGTGTGCTAAGGGGAATTATAGCAAAGGGAATTCTAATTGAAAGCATAATCCTAGGTTGGTTTTGTGACTAGTGTGTTAGCGGGTCAAACGGGTCGGGTAAGAAGTTGCCATTATCTTTATCGGAATAATGAAATCAGATACGAAATTTGTGAACTTGGGTGAAGTCTTCATATTGTAGGTAACTATGAGTTCATGATGCTAAAAATTCAGGTTTGATAGATTGCAGGAGGCAAACCAAGCTGAAAATGCAGATAAAATGGCTAAGTATGGCAAAATTGGCCTAGAGCCCTGGAAATCAGGCTCCAGGCGTATCGCCTGGAAGCCCAGTAGCTCCAAGCGATATGCTTGGAGCTGCTGTCCGGATTTTGTTTTGTTTTCTTGAAGTTAAATGATGTATTGTGTTGGTTGCTGTTATGTGCCATCAACACTAACGTGTTACTAATGTTCTTGGCAGGTAATCGATAACGGATGGGTCAGGATCGAACCAAGGGATCATGGGACCGAACATCATGTATTTTGGGATTTTAATTTATATGTTTGCAGTAGTAAATGTTTGTAAGAAAACTCTCACGCAGTAACGGCGTTAAACACATGATTTTGTAAATGTTGCTTATGTGATGGATGAAGGTCTAAGTATAAGATGAAATTTCCAAACTCTGATTATTGAAACGATGTTAATACATCATAATGGGATTGGGGCCTTACAGGATTCAAGAACAAGACTCAAAGATCTTCTCTAAGAACACAAACCCGAGTTCAAGGTACTCCTTTCTCCTTCATCTTGAACCTTCTAACATCAAAAACCCTCTTTTTCAACACATGATTTTCAAAGAGAAACACTTTCTAAACTAAGGTTTAACCTTGAAATGGTGAAAGGAGGTATAAACATGCAAGAAACACATGAATCATGGGAAAAACCCACACCCACACTCACGGCCGTGAGTGTGTGAGTGTGTGTTTGTGTGTGTGTCTTGCTTAGGGTTAGAGTCTGAGCTTCATTTTAGTTGTTTGATGATGAAAATAATCACATGCATGTTAAGATCTAACATAAATAAAGGTTTTACAAATGAAAAGATAACATGAAAACCCTAATCTTAAACTCAAGGATCTTCAAGTTTATGAAATCAAAAATGGATTAAAAGTGTTAGATGATACATGCATGTAGTAAATTTGGTGATGTTGTGATTTTATGTGTTTGATGATTGTTAGTATTTCATGAGTATTTAGTGGTGATTAGTATAAATATATATATATATATATATATATATATATATATATATATATATATATAGGGTTAGGATCCTGCGAAAACACATTTTTTTGTGAAAACTGCGAAAACACATATTAAAACTCACGTAACTTTTTCATACGTTAACGATTTTTCATGAAATTTGCGCCAAAAGTCTTAGAATTACGTTATCTTTAAATCTGGAGCAAAATATTAAAAAAAACTGAACGTTTTTTTTCCGCTGTGATGCACATGTGCATCATATAATTAAAAAAAGTTATCAAATGTTATTTTTTTCTTTAAATCTAAAGATAACACAACTATAAGATTTAGGGTGCAATTTCTTTTTAAACCTATTAATGTATATCACATGTATGAGCGTTTTTTTGGTATGATGCACATGTGCATCATTCAACAAAAACGTAAAAAAAAATGATGAAAATATATGACATATGGTGCGACTAAGAAAAATAAAATATTAACTCATACTAAAAGTATAAGTTTTTTTGTGATGCACATGTGCACCACACTAAAAAAATTAAAAAAAAATAAAAAAAGCATTAAGTTTTTTAAAACATTTATAGGATTAAAGATAACATAATTTTAAGACTTTTGGTGCAAATTTTTTTAAAAAATATTAACGTATGAAAAAATTATGTAGGTTTTAAAATTTGTTTACGCAGTTCTCACAAAAAAATAAGGTTTTCGCAGGATCCTTCCCCTATATATATATATATATTGTGATAAACATTATAAGTAGATATAAAGATGGATTATGAAAACCTTTGGATTGGAAGATTGAATAAAAAGACTAAATAATACAAGACTTGGTGCAACGATTGTAGTAATTTCGCCTCATGGTCGTCAATGACGCGTACACGGTCGGTAACAATCATCACCAAAATAAAACCCCGTGGTTATTTCTCATAGTAATCCCGCCTAAAAATGGTCGGTCATGAGGAAACACGAGCGGTAAACAATGAGAAATTCAAGACTTGGAAAATATAAAACAAATTATACAAAGTTTATAACAATTTGAATAAAAATGATAAAAATAAATTAAAACAGAAAATTTAAAGTAAAAAGTTGATAAATCTTGTATTAAAACTTAATATAAATGCTCCCCATGTGTTGGGGCATATTAAATGAAGTAATCTTGAACTTATAGTTTATTTAATGCACTTTAATTATGATAAAAAGTAAAAATACATCAAAAATACGAAAAATTAATTATGATCAGTAGTTAATGGATTGAAATCAGTAGAAAAAGTTAATGAAAACACTTTAAATTTTAAGAATTAATTTAGAGAATTTAAGTGAAATTATTGGCTTAAAAATGCTTAAAAATGCACAAAAATGGTTGAGATCAGTAATTAAATGAGTTAGAACAGATTATTAACACATATGAAACATATAAAAATATTGTATGAATGAAAATTAAAGCATAGAAGAAAACTAGGCTAAAAACCGATACCGAAAAGTCGTAAAAATGAGTATTTTAACAAGAAAATAAGGAAAAAAATAAGAAAATAGATTGTATAAATTCAATAATGACTTTAGTTGGGTTTGATAATACTTAGTGGGCCTTAGAATAAAAATTCTTGGGTGGAGCCCAACTTCTTTCACCATTATCGACGAAATTAACCGAAAAATGGCAAAATCGTCATTTTGCCCAAATTTTCTAAAAATTCAGAAATTGCTCACATTAGTTAGTATAACCTCATAACTAATCTGATCATAATAGAAATTAGGACCAAGGTACTCGAAACCTCTCGATTAGGAGCAATATCGCAATAAAGAGCAAAGGTGAGTTTCACTAACTAATGCCCTAAATAAAATTGATGTGGTTTGTTAAATGTTTTGGGCTGAATATATATGCATTTTTGAAATGATTTCTTGAGAATATTGTGGGTACGAATTAAGCGCAAGTGTCGGCGCGCGCTCATATGAGAGATGAGCAAGGCCTACATCGAAATTAGAATTTAGAATTTGGATAATTTAGAACAAAGCCTTCTAGATCATTAAAGTAGCGTGAGAAGTATTGGTAGATCTACTGGGGTTGACCACCCGTACTCACTGATCAGTCGTGGTCGCGAAACACAGTGAGAAATACTATCGAACATGGGTCTAGTGTCGATTTAGAGCTTACTGTTTAGTTTGTACATCGTAAACCTAGCTAGTTTACAAACCAGGAATATTCTCCATTTGGATTTGCTTCCTTGATTTATAAATTGAATAATCGGGATTAAATGGTAAAGTGGAAACCGATTTTTATTAGTGGACCCACCAACCTCGTGTTGACATTGTGGCTTTTACCTATTTTTCAGGTAACTAATGGGTTGCATGGAAATTTGGATCTGGGTGTACGTGGGTGATCTGGTGATGTGCTACCATGTTTTCATTTCGTTTTAGTAGTTGTGAAATGTATTAGGGACCTAACCATGAGATAGTGAATCTATCTTAATCTTTTGTAAACACTTAGGGGTAATTAATATACCCCAATTTTGTAATGTAAAGTGTTTTTAATATAATATATGTTTCACTTATTAAAACTGCTAAAACGATGGGTTAACAATTTAATTACCGCCACGTAAACCTTCCGCAATAATAATAAAAAAATGGGGTATGACACCACACTTTAGCCACGCGTATTGTGACAAAATGTATGATTTCAACAAACCCATTTGACCACTTTTTTTTTCTAATATTGGTGGCTAAAACACAAATATATGTGACCATATAATGCAAAAGGCCACACTTTTGATATTTTAACATGTCCATTACCACCCTTTAGCCACGCGTATTTGGACAAAATGTATGATTTCAGCAACCCATTTGGCCACTTTTTTTTCCTAATATAGGTGGCTAAAACACAAATATATGTGACCATATAATACAAATGCCAAACTTTTGATATTTAACGTGTCCATTGGCACCCTTTGGCCACACGTATTGGGACAAAATGAATGATTTTAGTAACCCATTTGGCCACGTTTTTTCAAACATATGTGGCCAAAACACAAATATATGTGACCATATAATACCAAAGGTCACATTTTGATATTTTAACCTGGTCGTTGCCATCCATTGGCTACGCGTATTTGGACAAAATATATGCTCTCAACAATACTTTGGCCACCTTTTTTTTGTAATATAGGTGGCTAAAACACAAATATATGTGACCATATAATACCAAAGGCCACACTTTTGATACTTTAACGTGTCCATTGCCAACGTTTGGTACACGTATTGGGATAAAATGTATGATTTTAGCAAACCATTTGGCCACTTTTTTTTCTAATATAGGTGGCTAAAACAAAAATCTACGTGACCATATATTACTAAAGGCCACAATTTTGATATTTTAACGTGTCTATTGCCACCCTTTTAGCCACGCATATTGGGACAAAATGTATGATTTCAGCAACCCATTTGGCCACTTTTTTTCTAATATAGGTGGCTAAAACACAAATATATGTGACCATATAATACCAAGGGTCACACTTTTGATATTTTAACTTGGCCGTTGCCACACTTTGGCCACGCGTATTGGGATAAAATATCTGCTTTCAACAACCCAATGGCCACCTTTTTTTCTAATATAGGTGGTTAAAACACAAATATATGAGACCATATAATACAAAATGCCACACTTTTGATATTTTAACGTGTCCATTGCCACTCTTTGGCCACCCGTATTAGGACAAAATGTATGATTACAACAACCCATTTGGCCACTTTTTTTTTTAATATAGGTGGTTAAAACACAAATATATGTGACCATATAATACAAAAGGCCACACTTTTGATATTTTAACGTGTCCTTTGCCACTCTTTGGCCACCCGTATTATGACAAAATGTATGATTACAGCAACCCATTTGGCCACTTTTTTTTATTCTAATATAGGTGGCTAAAACACAAATATATGTGACCATATAATACAAAAGTCCACACTTTTGATATTTTATCATGTTCATTGCCACATTTTGGCCACCCGTATTGGAAAAAAATGTAAGATTTCAGAACTCTTTTAGCCATGTTTTTTTCTAACAAATGTGGCTAAAACACAAATATATGTGACCATATAATACCAAAGGCCACACTTTTACTATTTTAGCATGTCCATTGCCACTCTTTAGCCACGCGTATTGGGACAAAATGTATGATTTCAGCAACCCATTTGGGCACTTTTTCTTTCTAATATTGGTGGCTAAAACACAAATATATGTGACCATATTATGCAAAAGGCCACACTTTTGATATTTTAACATGTCCATTGCCACCTTTTGGCCATGCATATTGGGACAATATGTATGATTTCAGCAACCCATTTGGCCACTTTTTTTTTTCTAATATAGGTGGCTAAAACACAAATATATGTGACCATATAATACCAAGGGTCACACTTTTGATATTTTAATGTGGTCGTTGCCACACTTTGGCCACGCGTATTGGGATAAAATATCTGCTTTCAACAACCCTTTGGCCACATTTTTTTTTCTAATATAGGTGGTTAAAACACAAATATATGTGACCATATAATATAAAAGGCCACACTTTTGATATTTTAACGTGTCCATTGCCACTCGTTGGCCACCCGTATTAGGACAAAATGTATAATTATAGCAACCCATTTGGCCACATTTTTTTCTAATATAGGTGTTTAAAACACAAATATATGTGATCATATAATACAAAATGCCACACTTTTGATATTTTAACGTGTCCATTGCCACTCTTTGGCCACCCGTATTAGGACAAAATGTATAATTACATTAACCCATTTGGCCACTTTTTTTTCTAATATAGGTGGCCAAAACACAAATATATCTAACCATATAATACAAAAGGCCACACTTTTGATATTTTAACGTGTCCATTGCCACCTTTTGGCCACCCGTATTGGGAAAAAATGTATGATTTCAGAACTATTTTGGCCACGTTTTTTCTAACATATGTGGCTATACCACAAATATATGTGATCATATAATACCAAAGGCCACACTTTTACTATTTTAACATGTCCATTGCCACTCTTTAGCCACGCGTATTGGTACAAAATGTATTATTTCAACAACCCATTTGGCCACCTTTTTTTTCTAATATTGGTGGCTAAAACACAATATATGTGACCATATAATGCAAAAAGCCACACTTTTGATATTTTAACATGTCAATTGCCACCTTTTGGCCACCCGTATTGGGAAAAAAAGTAAGATTTTAGCAACTCTTTTGGCCACGTTTTTTTCTAACATATGTGCTAAAATACAAATATACGTGACTAGATAATACAAAAGGCCACACTTTTGATATTTTAACATGTCCATTGCCACCTTTTGACCACGCGTATTGGGACAAAATGTATGATTTCACCAACCCATTTGGCTACTTTTTTTTTTCTAATATAGGTGGCTAAAACACAAATATATGTGACCATATAATACAATAGGCCACACTTTTGATATTTTAACGTGTCCATTGCCACTCTTTGGCCACCCGTATTAGGACAAAATTTCTGATTACAGCAACCCATTTGGCCACGTTTTTTCAAACATATGTGGCTAAAACACAAATATATGTGACCATATAATACCAAAGGCCACATTTTTGATATTTTAACCTGGTCGTTTTCATCCTTTGGCTACGCGTATTTGGACAAAGTATATGCTCTCAATAACACTTTGGCCACCTATTTTTTTCTAATATAGGTGGCTAAAACACATATATGTGTGACCATATAATACCAAAGGCACACTTTTAATATTTTAACGTGTCTATTGCCACCCTTTGGCCACGCGTATTGGGACAAAATGTACGATTTCAGCAACCCATTTGGCCCCTTTTTTATTCTAATATAGGTGGCTAAAATACAAATATTTGTGACCATATAATACCAAGGGTCACACTTTTGATATTTAAACATGGTCGTTACCACACTTTGGCCACGCGTATTGGGATAAAGTATCTGCTTTCAATAACCCTTTGGCCACCTTTTTTTTTCTAATATAGGTGGTTAAAACACAAATATATGTGAACATATAATACAAAAGGCCACACTTTTGATATTTTAATGTGTCCATTGCCACCCTTTAGCCACGCGCATTGGGACAAATTGAATGATTTCAGCAACCCATTTTGCCACTTTTTTTCTAATAAAGGTGGCTAAAACACAGATATATGTGACCATATAATAAAAAAGGCCACAGTTTTGATATTTAACGTGTCCATTGCCACCTTTTGGCCACCCGTATTGTAACAAAATGTATGATTACAGCAACCTATTTGGCCACTTTTTTTTTCTTCCAATATAGGTGGCTAAAACACAAATATATGTGACCATATAATACCAAAGGCAACACTTTTGATATTTTAACGTGTCCTTTGCCACCCTTTGGCTACGCGTATTGGGACAAAATGTATGATTAAGCAACCCATTTGGCCACTTTTTTTTCTAATATAGGTGGCTAAAACACAAATATATTGTCACATCCCAAAATTTTTAATTAAGGCGGAAGTCTTACGTGGCGATGTTTAAATATGTAACCCATGGACGTAGTAGTTTAAAAGTAAGAAACATAATTATAAAAACAACATTTCATTTCCAAAATTGGGTAGATTCATTACCCATACATGTTGTTACAAAAGAGTGGGATGATTATTTCATCCCATATTAGGTCCCATATTACATTTCATAAAACTACTACATCATAACGTAAAGCTGGTAACACGTAACGCGATCACCATCATGCACCCAGATCCAAATTTCAACACACCTCATGGTTCACCTGAAACATTTGATTAATAGCAACGTCAACACGATGTTGAGTGAGCACACTACAAAAACTTTAAGTTTTCACTTCATGTAATTATACAATTTATCTCAATTTCTAAATAACCAAAATATAATGTAACATGGAATAGTATGGTTCGTAAACTAGCTAGGTTTACGAGTGTACGAACTAAATAACGAGCTCTAAGTCAATACTAGACCCTTGTTTGATAGTATTCCTCACCATGTTTCACGACCAGAGCGACTGATCAGTGAGTTCGGTTGGTCATTCCTAGTAGATCTACTAATACTTCTCACGTTTCTTTTAATGACTTAGAAGGCAAAATTTGTCTAAATACTCTAAATTCAAATTTTAGGATTTAACCTAACTCATCTTGTTATGAGCGTGTGCCAATTACTCCTATTTGATTCATACCCACAATATTCCCAATTTCAAATTCATTTAAATTCCGTCCCCAAAACATTTACAAAATTTCATATTTATAAGGGGAAATTTAGTAGTGAACTCACCTTTGCCTTTTAGAAATTGATTCAATTTTTGCAAGGAAGCTATTTGAAATCCCTAATTTATATAATCATAAGGTCAATAATATAGCCTTTACTAAACAATTTATAAAATTTTGAGTAAAATGACGATTTTGCCCTTTTTGGATAGTTTCAACGGTAATGGTGAAAGAAGGGTTGAATTGGCCCATTAATTCTTTTCCTAAGATTTATTGAACTTATTATATCCAAATTATATTTTTAAGGATTATTTTTGACTTATCTATATATCTTTCAAGTTTTCTTGTTACAAAGGTTGTTTTTACGTCTTTTCGATGTCGGTTTTTGACCTAGTTCCCACTTAGACATCCACTAATCATTCCAAATAATTTTTATATGTTCTAAGGGTTTTGAAATCTGTTTTTATTCAGTTATCTACTGACCTATTTCATATTTTCCATTTAATTCATATTTTTCATGATTTTTGAGTGTTTTAATGCCTAGTTTTGTCGTTTTCTTATTTTTCACCACATTTTCTTACATGATTTTATTATTTTTATTTTGCCTTATTAATCTACTGATCAAAATATACTTTTTATAATTTTTGCATTAATTTATTATTTTTCTCCTATTTTTGAGTATTTTAACGCATTTTTAGCATATTTAAATCAAATAAAATACTAAAACTTCTTTATAAATTCCAAAATTTTTATGAGCACTTTATTTTATGTCAAAGTACTGTATTAAAGTCTTTTTATCAGTTAAGAGTTAAATTTTCGGATTTTTCTCCATTTTTCCACTTTATCACACTTTTCAACCTAATTAATTGTTCTATTTGTCCCAAATCTTGCATTTAATGTCTAGAATCATGATTATTACCTATTTTCAACTTTATTACAGGTTTAATACCACCTTTTCACATTTACTTTCTGATTAAATAATTTCTATAGTATTTTGTAGATTTATTTATCAAATCTTTATATTTTGTTCATAGTTTTGAATGTTACCACTCGTGTTTCCTCATGACCGTATTTTCAACGGAATTACTATGAGAAATAGTCACGGGGTGTTCATGTGACGATTATTACCGACCATGTAGGTCTTTGACGACCATGTAGGCGGAATTACCATAATCGAATACATTAGATGATTTATATTTACACATTTATATGTTATTGCATGTTTAAATCTATGTATTATAAACTCATAGATAATTGTTTTATGCAAGATTTTAAGGGTTGTAACTACTTCCCGTTTCATTTTTATCACAATCCATAACCTTTGTCTAGATTTCTTTAAAATTTGAACATGCATGTATCAATTATCATCATCAAACATCAAGAATGAACCAAGTAAACAAAAATCAACATCATCAACCACCACACACATACCTACGGCCGTAGGTATATGGGGGTTCAAACCCTCCCATTTTATGTTGTTTACAATCCTCCTTTCACCATTTCAAGTATAAGATTCGGTTTTTGAAATCATTTTTATAAAACTTTAGGGTTTTCATGAGTTTCAAGCATAAAATAGGAAAAACAAGGCAATGAAGATTACCTTGAAGCTTGAGTAAGAAAAACCTTGATTAACCCTTGAATCTTGAACCTTTGATGATCTTGAAAGGAGTAGAAAGGAGAAGGAAAATTTTTGGGTGGTGAGAGTGGTGGTGGTGGGTTCGGCCGAGAGCAAGGAGAGAGGGAGAGGGAGAGGTGGTGTGTGTTGGTGATGGTGTAAAATGAAAGGGTGGAGTGTAGGTTATATGGTAATCATGGGTTTAGGTGTCCAAGACCACATAGCAACACATGTCTCATCATTTTTTTTTTCTTTTATAAACACACATATACATATTATATAACATAAGTTATTAATATAACTTAAAAATCATATATAAACCTTGGTCTTTGCAGTATAATTTTCGTCACCAAGTTACTGTAGTTTTTATTATAGAATTTAAATCACACTTTGAATTGTTTGGTTATTTTCAGTTTTTGTCATATATATAATCCTTTGACCTAATATTGTGGTATTCAAATGCAGATTGGTTTCCTAATCCGTATCATTTTTGTCAACAAGTTAGTAACCGATAGAATATTTTTGGAATAAATTACTTATTTTTATGAAACACCCAATTGTTTCTGATTAATTATTCATATAATAATAACTAAATCCTAGATTAATCCTAATTCCAATTCTAATCTAACGTGCTTAAGTGACGGATGTCACATATATGTGACCATATAATACAAAAGGCCACACTTTTTATATTTTAACGTGTCCGTTGCCACCTTTTGGCCACCCGTATTGGGAAAAAATGTATGATTTCAGCAACTTTTTTTGCCACGTTTTTTTCTAACATATGTGGCTAAAACACAAATATATGTGACCATTAACACAATTCTGTTACCTTTTTAAATTCTTGAATTCTCAGGTGATTAGAGACTGCAACTCCATGTTTTTCTGTTTCGATCATGCTTGTCATATCATGGTCTGCCTGCCGTGTGTTCATGCATTTCATTTTAGAGATTTAGATGCATTACGCCTTAGGGTAGTTATGTTTATAAATCTCATGACATTGTCTTTTGAAAAATTTATCATGTAACCACTACTTTATTTAATTCCGCTGCCATGGTTTTAAATATCTAAATAAATGTTTGAGACTTATATTTTTGAAAGACAAATGGTTAATTAAATGTTCATTTAGACGTCAATCATTCGTAACCATGACCATGATGCCAAATCAGTCACATGCCCACATTCAGTCATTTCTCAGGGTGGGACACCCCTTCTCCTTTTTCTGTCGAGAACATCACAGCCACCACCATCATCTTCAGCCACTGCCACCACCATAAACCACCACCTCTTTCCCTTTTTCCTGCCGTGAAAAACAACAATCATCCCCATCGCCACCTTTCCTTCCTCTTTTCTCCTCTTGACACCACACAGCCACCACTACCTCCTACTCGCTACTTCGACCTCCACCCTGCTGGAATGCTGCTGCCGTGATCCGCTATCCCCAGCCCCTGAGCTATATCGGAGCTGCAGCTGTGGATCCGCCACCCACCACCACCTTTATCCTCCTCCCTTTCCTTGTGAGCGACAACCCCCAACCACACCACCACTGTTGTCATACTGTTCCTACTGTGTAGCCCTCCTGCTGCCATAGCTAGCAGCTGCGGAGCTGCTGCTATGGACAGCTGCAAGCCATCGCCACCCTCTCCTTCTCGGTTTCTTTTCCTCACTCTTGTGAGTTGCTTAAACCTCCATTGTTTTCCTATGTTTTAAAGACTTTGAATCCACCCAAATGATCCCAAGTCTTGACAATGTAATTAATAAAACCTTAAGTTTTCCTAATGATCAAAATCACTATTTATCACATTCTTTTCTTTGTTTTCTTAAACGTTAAGATTGTAAGGTTTGAAAATGTGTTATGTGATGTTTTGATCCATGAAAATCAAGATATATAACTAGTTAATCGACTATGATCATCTTATAAATGTCTAACACAATAATGTTAGTGTTTTGTTTAAAGATGAAAACCTATAGTTAAATCACTAGTTAAATGGGTTAGTTTAATCATTTGATCATCCTATGACGTTATTATATTTTTGCATGGTCAAATAATGATATTATCATGTGCTAAAATGTTATAAATGGTTAGGTATTGTTATTATCATGTGTTAGTATGTTATAACTTATTAGAATTATTAATTATGATTTTTGTGGTTAATCATCTTATTTATAAGTTAATATATGCTAAATACAAATCATCATGGACTAATTTGGTGTTTAAAGACATTAATGAACTTAGTTTGGACATTAGGAAGTGTTATATAAATTTTGGACATAAAATGATACTTAAAACACTTAAAATGAAAAATTATGGTTAAAAGACTACTTTAAGTAATTTATAAAATTTGTTAGACAAAATTAAACCATAAAAGTCAAGCCATAGAAATTGTTATATAAAATGGTCTTATTTTATTAAAATATGATTTATAAACACAAGACTTAAAATGCTTGTTTGGATTTTTATAAAATAAAATGGATAAGAATATATATATATACACACACATATATATATATATATATATATATATATATATATATATATATATATATATATATATATATCTAAAATGGTAAAAGGACATATTACCCTATATAACAATTTTGAACTATGAATAGTAAATGGTTTAATTTACATCCTCCAAAGCATAATGTATAAGCTTACTTTGCTGATTCTCAAAACCTTTCTTTTAGTGTTTGGTTCAGGTAATGTTACATTTCATAAGACTATCCCCATTAGTGGTATGCTACAACCCAATCTTTCTTTAAAATAATAGTTTCTCTCTCCTCCACATACACAATCCAATCTAACCCATTTTCTCACTCACACTCACAATCCAATCCAATCTAACTTTTTATTATATAAAAATGATTTATGATTATTTTAATATATTATATAATTATTTTATTTCTAAATAAATATATCAATTATAAAAAATATAAAAATATAAAATATAAAAAATAAAATATATAAAAGATTAAAAAAGATTAAAAAGAAACTAAAATTATTTTACATTACAATCATACTTAATAAAATAGATAAACCAAGTTACAATGCAATTATTCATCATCAGTAGAACGGTTTTGCCACACATGTTCGATTATATCGTTTTTTAAAGCGTACGTTGTGAGTTTCTCTATTACGAAGTTGTGCCCTATTGGTCATATATCTTGATAGATCTGCAATTCGATCCATAGAGAACTGGACATGTTCAACATCTTCAGTAGAGCTATTTAGAAATTCAGATGGATCATAATAGCGAAGATATATGTCGCGTTCATCCTCAACGATCATATTATGAATGATTATACATGCATTCATAACTTTTCCCATAATCTCCTTGTCCCACACAAGGCATGGGTGTCGAAGAAATGCAAACCGGGCTTGTAGAACTCCAAATGCCCGCTCAACATCTTTTCTAACCGCCTCTTGCAGCTTGGCAAATAACTTGTGTTTTCGTTGTTGGGGAGAAGTTACTGACTTAACAAAGGCGGCCCATGAAGGATATACACCATCGGTGAGATAATATGCCATATTCTAATCTCGACCATTCACAGTGTAACTCACATTTGGTGCTCGACCTGACAATACATCATCAAAAATGGGAGATCGGTGGAGAACATTAATGTCATTGCACGAACCTGGTGTTCCGAAGAATGCATGCCATATCCATAGGTCATATGATGCGACAGCTTCTAAAACAATTGTTGGTTTACCGCTTCTACCTGCATATTGCCCAGCCCAAGCGGATGGGCAATTTTTCCACTCCCAGTGCATGCAGTCAATGCTCCCTATCATTCCTGGAAATCCACGCTCTTTCCCAACATGGAGCAACCTTGCTAAATCATTTTCATTGGGTTTTCTAAGGTACTCTTGACCGAAGCATGAAATGACACCTACAACAAAATGTGTAAGAGCATCTCTTGTTACAGTTTCACTTATTCTCAGGTATTCATCTTGTGCATCTACCGGTGTCCCATAGGCCAACACCCGCATAGCTGCAGTACATTTCTGCAAGGGTGAAAGACCTTTTCTACCTATGCAATCACGTCTTTGTTGAAAATATAAGTCATTGGCTGTAACGGCAGCCACTATACGTAGGAACAGTGGTCTTCGCATTCGAAATCTGTTCCGAAAGGTTGTTTCATCATAAGTTGGTCTTTCAGCAAAGTAGTCTTGCATCAAAACTTTCTCACCGTTCTCACGCTCCCGATCACAATACCTCCTTCTGGTTATAGGCGCACAATCTCTTATGATCATTTCTGGCATGGTTATGAGTACTTCACTATGAGACATTTTCAAAGATAATAGAACTGAACGGTTGTGGTTGATAAAAAATATGTTAGATTTCATACTATATTTATACAAATAATATCTGATTCGTTTATCTATATGGAATCCAAATCATCCAATAATACTTTGACAAGTGGAAAATCATGATATTAGAATTTTTATATGAAGATAATATCTGATTTGTTTATCTATATGGAATCCAAAGCATCAAATAATACTTTGACAAGTGGAAAATCATGATATTAGCATTTTTATATGAAGATAATATCTAATTCGGTTTTATCTATATGGAATCCAAAGCATCCAATAATACTTTGACAAGTGGAAAATCATGATATTAGAATTTTTTTATGAAGATAATATCTGATTTGTTTATCTATATGGAATCCAAAGCATCAAATAATACTTTGACAAGTGGAAAATCATGATATTAGCATTTTTATATGAAGATAATATCTGATTCGGTTTTATCTATATGGAATCCAAAGCATCAAATAATACTTTGACAAGTGGAAAATCATGATATTAGCATTTTTATATGAAGATAATATCTGATTCATTTATCTATATGGAATCCAAAGCATCCAATAATATTTTGACAAGTGGAAAATCATGATATTAGCACCCAATAATACTTTAACTAGAAATAAATGCATTCAAAGCAAAGTAGATAATCAAATATTTTACAAATCTTACGCATACATGAACAACAAGTAGTAGATAAGCAAATATTTTATAAATGCATATAAAACAAACTGGAAATAAAACAAACACGGAAGCAGCTTCAGTTTCCATAAAACTTCGACATTAGGAAACGTTTAATGTCTTCTTCTTCAGTCGACAAGTCCCTCCTTTGTAACAACGTGTTAAGATGATGAAGCTCTATTTTCTTTATCTCGAGTTCTTCCTTCCTTTGTTCTCTTTCTTGCTTCTTTTGTTCCCTTGCATCTCTTTTGAGTTCCTTTTGTTGGTCAAACTCAATTCTTTTTTGCATTACTTCAAGTTCTTTACCTCGATCAAGCCTTAGTGCACGGAGTTCTTCAACAAATTCATTAGAAGCCTTACCTTTTCCCTTTTTCTTAGTTGCATCTCTACCGTTAGGACGTTCCTGAATTGTTGAAGCAACACTTTTTGGTGTTTCTGGGTTGGAATAGTCGCCTTCTTCAGTAGTTCTTGATCTTTTTGCACTACCACCACTTTCTTCTTCATTGTCCTTTTCATATTCATGACGAGTGCGTGTTGTGTCCCGACTTAGCAGTAAATTCCATTTGGGGTGTTTACACATGACCTCATTAAAAACAACATACTCCAAAAACTTACCATTCTTATCTTGCTCAAATTAAATGAGCTTCACGCTCAATATCATTCTGGCTCATTCCACTTCTTCCTCGACGATATGCCTCCTGGTAGGCAGCAATCCACTTTTGGGCATTTTTATTCAATCGTGACACACGACCTTTCATTTGATTTTCATTCCTTATACCAATCTTTTCTGGATTTTCGGCCCGAGTTTCATCGTAACATTTCTTTACTCGTGTATAAAATGATTCTTTTTTCTGGTTTTTACCACGAGTGGCATCCTCGCTAACCATACACCATGCCGACATTAAAGCAATATCTTCAGCAACTTCCCATTTAGTGTTTCGTGATTCATCGTGAGTGTTTTGTGAAGTTTGAGGACTTTGAGTGATAGGAACTTGACTTGAATTTGAATAAAATTGGGAGTTGTCATAGTATTGAGTATTAAGATAATCTACAAAATCTCCAAGATTAAAAGTAGTTGAAAATGAAGGATTCATTGGAGAAAACCAAAGATCAAAGAGGTTGAATGTGAGAGGTAGAGAATAGAAAACTGATATGAAAATATGTTTGTGTTGATGGTTTATTTATATATGAAAAATTCATGAATTTTGATATATTTTATCCATCTTGATATCAGATAATCTTAGATCTTATGGATAAATTTCATCAAAAAAAATCTAATGGACCTATACGATAGTGCCATGTGGCAGATAAGATAAATAATTAATTTTTATAGATTTATTTTATATTAAAAACATGTTTTTTTGAAATATCTCCGTTTTTAATAAAATTTATACCGGGATGTTCACAAAAAAAAACTAAACAAGAATATGTATTTAAATATTTTTAAAAAGTTAAAAATTACAAGTTATTTAAGAAAAATGAGTTTTGTTTATAAATAAATTAGTTTGTGATGAAAATAAATAATAAAACAAATACTTCACCTTCAAAATTGCTACACGTGTAAAGGGAATTGAAAAGAATTGTTCGTGAACTGAGATCGGTGGAGAGAATCGATTGTCCACTTTTCAAGCTTTTATTTTTTTTTAATTGTTTGAAGATCACAATCTTAAAAAAAATCACCAATGGGGATAGTCTAAAGAGCAGTGTACAAGACCATACTACTTCTTTCTTTATCTCGTTATTTGTTGCAGAATCTACACGTGTTATATGAGAAAGAGTGTGGTTGAATAGAAACTCGGTCTCCATACCGCCATGTTCTCAAACAGTTCATTGTTGTTCAATCCATTCCTCAGTCATCTCATCTTCCCAACAACGTGCTCTCTTGCTCCCTGATGGCCATCTACTCAATGTACAGGAAGGTACTATTGAAGTCCTCTCTTCCAGTTATACATATAGGCGTTCCTCATACAGACTATCTCACTTTGTCGTTGATTATGTTTTTATTTTCTGAAATTGTAAATACTTTTACCTTCAGTTGTTGCTGAAATCGACTTCTAGCTTCCACTTATTGCTTCTACTTCTTGATATTTTGTAAGTGCCTTCCAACTGTTTGTGGAAATGCTAAGTCCAGTTTCTTATATCTGAGTGTTTGCAAGAGTTTTATGCATGTGGTTTGGGGTTTTCTTTTTGTTTGGATATAAGATGCTTAGGTCTAATAATTTTTTATGTGTTTCTCTATACAGGTTAGCGTTTTTTCTGCTTTAGTTAAGCTCTGCTGCTCTACTGTTGGTATGTGTTCCTGTTGTGTCCTGCAAACTATTAATTTCGGTTCTTTTTGTTAGTATTTGAAGGATTTACATCAATGTGTTCTGTGATTTAAAAGGTTATGTTTGTTTTCTAGCAAAATTATTTATACAACAGAGCCTAAGAACCAATTAATTTTTTTCAATTTTGAAGAAAAGATTTAAAGTTATTAATCTGTGCCGTCTTCTGCCGGAGTTACTAATTTGGTATTTGATTTTATTAACCATATACAACAAACTAAGAACCCATATAAAGAAAACCTCGATGTGCTTTTTGCTATCATTCAATTATTACTGTCATAAAAAAACATCCAATGGTAATCAAATTAGTAACAATTAAAGCGTAGTATAAAAGGTGAATGTTTTTTTTTTCTGTGTGCGTATCTAGACTAGATAGTTTCAAATTCTTAAATTGTTGGTTATCGTATGCTTTCCTTTGTTCTTTTCGTTTGTATAGAATAGTTTGTTGAAATGAAATAATGTATGCCAAGTTTGATTTATTTATATTTGAATGTTTGAATGGGTTTTGCCCATGTGTTTTCTATTTGTTGAAATGAAGTAACATCTACTTTATTTCTGGCCATAGTAAGTCATGATTCCACACCTAACCTTTACTTATGTTTCTTAAAGGTGGGTTATATTAATCTTTACAATTTGTTTAATATTGAGTGGTGTTGGCAAGTATAATGACAATAGGATCAACATGGTAAGGTTCCTTTGTATTGGGGAATCAGAGTTGATGGGTGTGTTGCATTTGCCAATGATGCTGATCTTCTCAAAGGTGCCTGTGGCAAGTCACTCGCATCTTTCCCTCAAGGTCTGTGCTCTATTCATCGTTTAAAACACTTTTTTCTTTCAATTTTAATAAACTGCTGATTCATATGACAAAAAATATTTATAATTAATTACATGGATGGTCCTGTGGCAAGGCTATAGTTTATGTAAAAAAGTGTTTAGTTTTATTATATACATGGTTCTCATGATCTTTTTTGGGTTTTATTGGTCCAACATGCAGTTTTTCCCATGTGTATTCACATTAAAATCGAAGCTAAATGGGCAGATTTGGATTGGAATGCTTGGAGCAGGTGGTACATCAATACGTAGGGCCTGGGGTGTGTTGTGCTCCTTTTGGGGCTGTGTTTGGTATTTGTAGGCTCTTTGTTGTTAATTTTTTAAGGAAAAAAGACGAAAATGCCCAAGTTGAAGAAAAAAGGAACGAAAATGCCCATTTGAAAGTCAACACCCCCAATATGCCCACTAGTGCACGGTCGTTCGACCGTCCACTACGGTCGTCACGACCTAACCAACCAAAATCTGACACGTGGAAACTCTAGAGTCGCCACGACCGTCCACGTGGTCGTAACGACCCTTCACACTAACCAATGTTGCAGGTGTCTTTTCAAAGGATCATAACGGTCGCCACGACCATCATGGGGTCGTTACGACCCTGTATAAATAGGCGTGCTCAGTTGATTTAATTGGGAGCTTATTTAATTTTTTAAGCGTGCTCAGTTGATTTTTTTAGTATAAATAGACGTTACGACAATTACCTTTCAAACTCCTTTTATTTTTTTAAAAACAAGTTTCTGTCAAAAACCTTAAAAGCTCACCATGTTGAAGTCTCGTTTTGTTTGGATTTCAACAAAAATCTCAATTAAAGAGGTTTTATCTTATTTTTTCCCACAGGCTTGGTCAACGACCCTGGAAATTAAAAAAAAAATGGTTGTCGTTTCGACCCCCGACACATGTCAAACGACCGTCAGGGACTGTCGAGACTTTAGAGTTTCCACGTGGCACGGTCGTTGTCGGGCGCCGAACGGTCGTTGTCTGGTAGGTGAAGGTCGTGGCGACTCTAGAGTTTCCACGTGTCAGATCTTGGTTGGTTGGGTCGTGACGACCGTAGTGGACGGTCGGACGACCGTGCACTAATGGGCATATTGGGAATGTTGACTTTCAAATGGGCATTTTCGTTCCTTTTTCTTCAAATTGGGCATTTTCGTCTTTTTCCCATTTTTTAAACGTTCATACGTAAGTCACTTTAGATCTTCCGGTTGCACAATAATACAAGGTACCCGCGTTTCTTTTGGAATTGGTTTACATGAAATAGGTTTGTGATCAATTGGTGTACATGTAGTTTTGAAAGAAAAAAAAACCGTTGCGCGCAACGCGCGCTTCTAGCCCAACTAGTTTATGACAAATGTCTTAAAATGTATAAGTCTTGGATTTTATACAAAAATGGAAATATTTTATGTTGGTAAATATTTCTATAAAAAGTCGTAAACTAAAAACTCTAGCTTTATTTGATAAATAAAGTTATTTAAAAATGATTTTACAAAAATAAAATCAAAATACTTATAGAAATTATGTAAAGCATATTATAAACATTTTTGATTATTTTAAATAAATCAAAATAATCAAAACGTTTTAACCGGATCAAATATTTTATTTTTAAAATTTTGGAATTGAAATAAAATCTTTAAACGTTTTAAAAACGTCTCACGATGTAACGAAACGTAAATAATTATTTTCAACAAATAGTTATCCATATGGTTTTTAAACCCTAATTTGAGTTAAAACTCATCCTAATTGTTAATATTAATTATTTTAATAATAATTATATTTATATTAACTTAAAACCCTAATTTTTCGAACGTGGGTTTAAATATTAAATAACCTTTAATATTTTACCTACCTGAGTTTAATTATTTAATCTTTAACTTGTAATAATTTAACAAAATTATTTCGAAAAGTTAGAACAATTATTTTAATATTAATTGTGAACCCTAGTTATACATATTATAATTTAACGCCATTAATATACAATCGATCGAGCGATCTTAAAAATAATAATAAATATTATTATTTAAAACATTATTCAAGACTCGATTGAACTGGTTTTCATGATACGTCTTCACATGTATTCAATTGACATAAATACCTATATACGTGAATGTTTGCATTTACTGATTTTGTAAACTGATTAACTAACGGGTTTTCAAACGCTACAAACGGGATTATACCTCAACCACCACCAGTGCTGCTGCTGAATTAGTTCCGGTTGATCCTGTCCCAAGTACAGGTGGTGGTCCAGCTACAATTCTTACAGGTACCGCACAAGAAGCGGGGCTTCTAGCAAACCTGACAAAGGAAAGAATAAGTTGACTCCTGAAGAAGTATATGAGCAAGAAATGGAAAAACAAAGGAAGAAAGATGAAGCTCACAGACTCGACAGAGAGGAAATGGAGCATGAAAGAACTCTAAATCTGCTTGCTAGGGAACAAGCCATCAAACAACTGCAGGATGGTGATGGTCCGCAAGACAGAATTAGTCCAGGTTCTGAGCATTTTGAGCCAACCGAACCAAATAATGTTGAGGCGAGAGAACCATTCATAAGAATAATCCCCAACCTGGCTGGAGATAATGTAGCTCCGACTGACACCTCAATAATAGCCAATTATGTCAGAGATCTCTTTCCTCGAGGCATACCTCTATCCTACTTGATGACTCTTTCGGATGCCCAGTTGGTTGAGCTGTATACCGACGAGCAAGATACGGAGAACCATCTCTATAACTACAAGCTTGCCGAAAAGTTAACCAATCCCAGAGCGAATCCTTTTGCTGACATAGATAAAAAGTTTGAATACGTGCAATTCAATGACAACCTAAGGGAAAAGATCTATGAAATGCACGCACAGTATATTCCTCCTCTTCCAGGGATCTCTGATCATATTTCACCTCCTCCTAGTCCCAATACATCTACGCTTGGAGTCAACCATATGACCAAGAAAGAAATGCAAGACATTCTAGAGAGGAAAGGTTATGCCCGCAAAAGCTACAGCGGAAAGAAACTTCCTGGTCTTCGAACAATGGTCAAAAATCACATAATTCAAGAAAATAAGAAGGTCAAGCGACAGCTGGATGAACGGGAAGCGAGGGGGGTTAAGGAACATCGAAAGAAAGAAGCCCCTACTTTGGTTGACGATTGGAAGGAAATGGCACCTTATCGAAAGGCTTTGGTGCAATTCACTGCTAAGAAGCTTAGAGATATGCCTCCCAACGTTGAATCAGATGATGGCATGAAAATCCTCAGTTGGAAGTATGATCCGGAGTTCAAGGCATTTATTGTTGAACGTAGAAACGAATTTGTGCAGTTCTTTGCAAAAGTAAGAGATATTCTAAACCCATTCTCCTGGGACTGAAACAACTTAGATGGAGAAAGCTGATCAACTACACAAATGATCCTGTGGGATGGGATGCTGAAGATAAAATAAACTCTGTCTACAATGTAAGCTCTAGCTGCCCCTTAGAGAAAGAGGAAAAGAAATATAAAAAGGTCATAGAAGAAAGAGCTGTGGTTCCTCATAAGGTCATGTACAAAAGCATCAGCAAGGAACTAAACACAAAGAAAATAACTGGGGATCAGGTTAGCAACCCAATAAGATGTTGGTACTACAATGGGGATACTCATGAACTAGTAATTGAAAGGGAAGATGGTGATATAATCAGACTCTTTGCAGCGATTAAAATAAGGTTGCTGCATAGAAGTGATCTGAAATGGTTATTCTACAGTCACCTAGACACCATTCCTCAAAGACTCAGGCCCTATCAATTAGTAGATGCAAACTATTTTGGTCTGTTTCTAAGATGGTGGAGCTGGGAGTGCATTTCTGCTTGAAAGATGACCACGGAAAGCCCGAGTACCTTAAAGAACTGGATCATGGGTGGACACGGAATTTGTTATATCTCTCATGGATCTCAAAGGGTGTTGGAGATGTGGCACTACTCTGACTTAAAGAAATTTTCAAGGGAAGATCTTTAGAGATTGTATGAAGCTCAGATCGTCTGCTTAGATAATCGCTACAGGAATCTTGTTAGAAAGTACTGGAGGTTCTTGTTGAAGCTACTCGGTCAGATCAGTTAGTGTTAGTATCAATTGTAAATCTTTCAATTCACTTTTATTAGTACTGAAACAATTTTATTAATGTTTTGCTAATCATTATCAATGATTGATATGTTATGTTTATCAGTATTATCATTACTTATGTTGTTTGACATTAAGATAATTGCATTTGTGCTTTACTATTGGGATATGAATGTCTGGATCCTTCTTAGTGTTATTTCATGCTAACTCACTTGGTTTGTGCTAATAACACTTAGTGATTTTATAATAACAATCCTTAGTGATTCCATAATGATTCTTGGCATTTTAGGAATGTACTTAGTGATTTCTTGGTGGTCTTGGCAATCTCAAGATTACCCTTGGCGATCTGGTTCACCTTATACTTGGCGACTTGGAGCTTGTACTTGGCGACTTGAAACATAGCCTTGGCGATCTCACAATAAGTATTGGCGATCTGGACCCTAAGCTTGGTGATTTCGAGTTTGCCTTGGCGATCTCACCGTAGTCCTAGCAATCTGGTCCTCCACTTGGTGACTTCGCTAAAGTACTTGAGCGATCTGGGATTTGCTTTGGGCGATCTCGCCAAGTTTAGCGATCCCGCACCATGTCTTAGCGACTTGGAGATTTTCTCTTAGCAATCTTGATGGTCTGATGTCATAAATTTCACTAACTTCTAGGAAATTCTCTTGTAATCAGTGCAATGATGACCTATGCTCTCTCTAGTATAAATAGCCACCTCAGGATAAATAACAATTGTTCTGGACGGCTGTGGAAGAGAGAGCACTTGTGTGTGTGAAAACCCTCGTGTTCTTGAGTTTTAGACATGGAAATCTAAGGATTTCAACAAACAAACAACATGATATGATCATGGATTCATGATTTTCGCACATGAATCTATGCATTGGATGAGGAAAGCCTCCAGTTTGTCCCTGAAAAATGAGTGGAAATCTAATTCTGTACCAGATAATATAGAAATAATGGTGGTCTGGGATATGAAAACAAAGATAAGAACGTGAATGTTGGGAGTGATTTTCAAGATATGTTTGAGACAAAAGAAATTGTGGAGGATATCAGGGTTCACAAAGACAAGGAGATTCAAATTGAGAATCATATCATGTGTGAACCTGATGCTGAGTTTCTGTCGAAGAATTCTAAGTTAGAGCGTCAAGAGAGTGATTCTTCTCAACATTCTACAATGTCAACATAATCCATGTCATCTCCTAAGCCGGCTAAAGAGAGAGCTTGCTTTTACTGCAACAAGGCAAGACATGTGATTCGTGATTGTGTTCTTCGACAAAGTCTTTCATGTTGTTCATACCAATCATCATCATCCGATTCAGTGATTTTCAATGAGGTACCTTTTAGAAAAATTCAGAAAAACCAACGACAACCAGCTCACAAGAAGCCGGTTGTTGGTAAAATCTCAAAGTATGATGATTGGTCACCATATTTTTCAAAAAGAAAACAACTTTTTAAATCCGCTACATCAAACAGGTTTTATCATACAGATAAATTCTTTGGTTATGGAGATGATTCAGGCTATTATGATCCTTCATCTGAATTTTTTTTAAAACCTTTAAAACCAAAGAAAACTAAACCTGTTATCTCAACAATTTATGATGATGGATCGAGTGATCAATGTAATTGACGATGTTGTTTTACTTATCATCAAAGATGACATTTTGCTTATAACTGTCCTATGAATTTCAATAACTCATCATCATATGCCAAGGATACAAAGTTTATTGATCCCGATGGCATAATTTTCAATGAACCAATGCCCAAGAGTAAAATTTTCTGGAAAAAGAAAGTTGTTTCTGAATCTCTAGGTAGCAGTTCTGACTGTCATTCATCAGTCGACAAGATTAGAAATTCAAAACCAAAAATGGAATGGAGACCAAAGATTGTCTCCACAACCAACACTGATTTTGTTGAAGACATTAATTGTGGAGGGGGGTCGGGGTTTAAAAGACTTATTTTTCCAGTGTTTGCAGGTATTTCAAGAAGACTTGTTAGTGATTGAAAGATTGCTGACAGTGGAATAATTGTGCTTGATTTAAGTTAAAATGCATCATTCCTATATTTGAAACACTATTATTCAAAAATATCATTTTCAAAAATGTGTCAAGTGTTGATCAATCATTTTCATTATTGTTTTTTCATTTTCATTCATTCATATATTTAGGGGGAGGAAAATTTGGAAAATAAAAAAAAATAGAGTTTGTTGAATTTTAGGGGAGAAATTATGAAAAACATAAAAAATTGAAAATTTGAGAAATTGATCCGACAAAAGCAAGAATTGATAGTACATCAGCATATATGTTTATCTGCCATGGATAGATTAAGTCTAAAGGTTGTAGGTACTTGCATAATCTATGAATGTGCATGACTAATCTGATATCTGCAAGTAAGATATAAACATAAAGTTTGCCTGATGATCTTTGGTTATTTGCTTCTTGATGAATGCTATGTGATGATCTGGCAAAAATAGAATAAGAGATATCCTGATAAATACATGTTTTCATTTTGAAAGATTTAAACTTGTTTGATTTTTTTTTATTTTCTCAATTGATCGGACTTTCTCTACATATCGAAAGATCGACCTGATTGTTGTTCGTTTGAGGTTATGCTTTATTTTTCTTGGTGTTTCGTATAATTCATCGGACTTTCTCTGTGTATACGGAAGTATCGACCCGGTCGTTGTTAAATTATACAACATCAACTTGTTTTGCTTTCTTATTTTCTGAAAATACTTGGGCTTTCTCTGCATGTCCACAAGACCAACTGATTGCTAGGTATTTGAGGTCCAACTTTATTTTTGCATGACTCATCAAGGGTGATTAAATCTCTAAGAAAATTTGCTTCTATATGATAAACATGATGATTTGTCGGTATTTCTGACAGAGTGGAGGCCAAGTTATCAGTGTATGATAAAATTACCTTAAGCATATCTGAAAACGTTAAAAATGATTGGTTCGTGCTGAAATAAACACAAATGTTATACTTGTGATTATATTGGCTTGCATGCTGATTAAGGCCGAAATTGAATTATGGTAGATGCGTTATTTGATATGATCTCGCATCGTGATTTTTCTCGCAAAATCAAAAATAAAGTCTGATTTTGTTTGTTATTTATTGATCAACATAAGATACGAAAAACAAATTTTCAAAACAAACGTCTTGGTTACTCCAATGGAGAAGTTTTGTTTCCAAGATTAAAATTATGTTTGAAAAAGAGAAACTACACTTCTAGCTTCTGAAGCTGCAGGTAGAAGTTCTCAAGTTCTCTCAAACACAGATCTTAGAATGGATCTCATGCATGGTTGCAAAGCTGTCAGAGAGTTTATTCCTTTAGCCAGCCAGAGGACAAGATAACAAAGGATACTTTCATAAATGGTTCAGTTGACACAAGTCTTGTTCCTACCATGCTACCCTACATCAACTAGCAATAGATTTAAAGTTTGAAGATCTGATACAACACACGTTAATGGGGAGTTTGTTAGTGCAAATTATGTGTGTGTCGTGTACGTATTAGTTAGTTTCATTAGTTGATTTAGTTATTTTAGTTAAATCATGTCTAGGGTAGAAAGTGTCATTATAGATTTGGTGAGGGACTTGTATGTGAGATATAATATCTCACATATTATAAGTTTCATAAAAACAAAGATCTATGAACATGTCACACCCTTAAAATCCACGTGCGGAGTATAACCACGAGACATGTGACAAACCAGGATCTGAGTCATTAGTCATACCAAACCATGCAAAAACAGATTTAAAGCAATGCGGAAGCGTAAGTAATAGTAACAACAATATTGCGCAAAACACGCGGTTAACCCAAATAAAAATAAACCAACGACGTTTTAAAAGTGTGTTGTAGACCCAATACAAAGCATGCGTCCTAATCGTGCTCCAGACTTAGATACATGTGAAAGACATGCTATGTGGGTCAGCGCAAAGGCTGGTGAGTTCATAAAGACATAATGTAAGAGTCAATGTTTGAACCACTATTTGAACAATGTAATCATAATTGTATTTTTAGCTATCTAGGCCATTTTTCTATCACTATATGGTTTGCAACCGAAGCGTGACTGTTTGTGTTTGTAATCCTTTCCACCATCGTCTAACACGGATGATGATGATACTGTCTAGGCTAATGTTACACCCGTTCGACATCTAGTCGAGTTAGAGTGACTAACGCGAGAGGGCTTTGTCAAACCCAGTAGTACTACTCAATATTACCTCTCTTTCTCATACATTAACGGTCTGAAAATGTAAGGACTGTAAGGATCGAAATCTCTCCTCATGCGATATCAAAGTCTACTAATCATCGTGCGGAATCCGGTGATTAGAAATGATTCAAGAACAAACAAATAACCAATAATAAAAGTATGAAAGCAATTGAGAAAACACAAACCGATTGTTGAACACTAGAGATAATCCGATTGCCAACACTTTACCAAATCCGAAATTCTCAAGGAGAATTTCGATATACTTGAACAAAAACACAAAAAAGCAACCCTAAACAAGTAGTCTACCTATTCCTTAAATAGGCAAAACCTAATCTTCAGAAACAAGCTACAAAATTTTGGCCTACATGGCCCTTAGTCAACCGGACCCATTACCCATACAAACCCAAAAACTATTTAGCCCAATTACATTTATAGCAACCCACAAGAATATCTAATGCAAAAGCCTTACAAAATTAGGGTCTCTACAATCTTCCCCCTAGGCTTTAGCATTAGACAGCTTTCACATTCTGAACTTCTTTGACATCTGCACAGTGGACGGATCATACCATAGCTCCTCTTCAACAATTGTTTTCACTGCTCAAGTATAGCACTTGGCGTATTCTTCAGTCTCTGGAGAGCTCTCAATTTGATGCTTGTATAGCACCAGTATGTCCTTCCTATAAAACCTTAACAAATCATGAACTTCCATCACACTCATTGTCTTCGACTTGCAAATTATTTTTGCTTCTCCAGAATAATCACTATAAGCCCAAGTCTTAAAGTTATCTAAACATCCTTCAAGATGCTTCATTGGCAGAGGAATGGTTTTAGTTTTCTCCGTTGGTGGGTACAACATGTTAGAGAAATTATTCTTTCCATCCAGTTTAAACACACCTCTGTATTTCTTCATGTAGGAATTCTTGTGTGGAAAATCCTCAAACCTCTTGAATTTACTAAGCACAACATTCCTCAACTTCTTGTAAAAGTGCTCGGCATAGTCATTTCTTGAAGGATTTGAAAATGGCGCCTTGTAAAGTGTCACACCCCGCCCCGCCGCGCCCTGCCAGGCACAGAGGAGAGGAGAGTGGGACCGGCCGCCCGTATCAGAACTTGCGGAAGCAAACAGATAAATAAAAGAGTAGATAAAGGCTCACAACAACAGACGACCCGTCCAACAAACATAACTAGAGCCATGTCGGCTGTAACATAGAGCATGTTAAGTCTTACATACAAGCTTCACAAATAAACTAAGCCCAGGGACACCCTAAGGCTACAAGTACGGTGAAGGCACAATCAAACAACACAAGATAGTCATGACAGTCACAAAAACGACATAATAACAAGATAATTCCCAAAACCCACAACACCATCTTGTCCCAAAACCACAACGTGACTTCCGCCATAGCTTTACTTACATGCACATGAACCAAAAAGACGTCAACAACGAAAAGTTGTTGGTGAGTCGTAGCGCATTTGACTCATTTTCACAACCAAAACTTGTTTCCAAAAACACTGTGCCTGCTATAAATTCCTATGGTTAAACGAGCACGCAAGAGGGGTAAACGGACCAGTGGCCGTCACCGCTCCCCATGACTAGGCATATACGCCATCACCCGACCCCTAATGGATCAACAAGAACGGGTATGAGACATCTTGATCTACCTCTACTGCTGTATTGGTGCAATATATGTCTTTGTGGCCCCACACGGACCTAAATTAACCACACTAATCTGTCATGAACGTCACGTAACATGCAGTTATTTATAACACGGTAACACATACCTAAGCACAGTAACAAGTAACACAACAAGACATGGTTCATGTACACCAAAACATTTAAATAAAAGTAGGGGAAAAGCTATCAACTCACAGAATGCAACGGGCGGAAAAACTATAACATCACCGGGCACGAGAAAATCCAAGGTCCAGCTATCGTATCACAGATGCGAGTCTAAAAATATATACATAAATATATATCAGAACCTAACCCAAATCCAAGAACGTTTTCACAATGTTTGGTGAAAACAACACGAAGAGGAAGTTACAAACATTCTCGGGAATGTACTGAGAGGCCAAAATAGCTATACGAGATCCTCGAGTCCAACTGGTGGTGAATCCTCACAATTATAATTCCACGCGACACTACTCGTAAAAAAAATAACAAAATCGGGTGCTCGGTAATTTCCCAAACACAAAACAAACAAAATCACTAATTCTGGTCACAGAGTCGATGCGGGCCGCAACGGGTTACTGGCCAAGCGATGCACCCCGCATCGGGTCAAAAGTACCCGGCTGATTTCTGGGGGTGATGCGGGCTGCGACAGGGTCATCCGAAGGCGATGCACCCCACATCGACTATTTTGTCTTTTAGTGACTTTTTCCTATTTTGCATTTTTAGCTCGTTTCGACAATGGGGTTTCGTTCCCAACCCTTCCAGTAGCAAAATATCTAAAATTTAGGCACTGGGGGCCTATCCAACTCTAGAAATGGTGGTTCCCGGCCGGGCGGACGGGCGGGTTATCAGGGATGAACCGGTCCGGTAGGGTGATACGCTTCTGGAGGGAAAGTAGTGGGGCAAGCTGCTCCGGCCTGGAGCACCTTGGCTGCTTCGGTGGATTAGCCTTGGATACCTGACACGAAGGAAGAGTTAGAAAATAGGAGGGAGATTATCCTCCAGCTCAGACTGGGACTGACAGATGCATCATAGCCATCCCAGGTCTACCCTCGTGTGTATAGGATGTGTGGGGAAATGGGGAATCTGCTCAGCTGTGCGGTCATGAGAGATGTTTAGTACCGGAGCTAGTCGTAGTCCGGAGGTATTAAGTGTCCTTCCCCCAAGTGGTTGGGGGGTAATTATAGTGTCTTACCTTTGTCTGATGCGCCATTAATGCTCCTGGCGGCTAACGGTATGTGCGGGTACGATAGGTGTGTAGCCTATAGTTCCATTTTGGGTAATGTGGCGCATGATTGGCTTATGATATGCCAATCATTGCATGTCGCTGGTGGTCATGTAGGCCGTGCGGCCTACATGCATGTATTGTATGTCGTTAGAGTGGGCCCTTGGTTCGCTCTGGTGAGGAACAGCCTGACCTGTCTGGCTGGACCGGACCCACGTCATCAGCCCCCCAGGCCGAAGCGCTGCTGTCACGTAGCGGTGCTTCGGGCTTTGTCATCTTATTGGGCCTGGATGGGCCGGGCTTCCGAGCCTTTCTGCGCGCTGGCCCGGTAACCGTCCCATCAGGAATATCAATCGTCGCCCTGTATATCGCCTATATATATCTGGACGTAACTCCCTTCGGCCACATCGTCTTCTTTCCAAACTTGATGCCAAAAATACTCTTGCTGAAAATATCATCTATTTGTATACCGCGCGGCACGTTACCCCTTTTTCTTGCATTTTTTTTCTTTTACGCCATGGGTGATAGTAGTAAGTCCGACATGGACATTCAGTTCAGTTGCCTGACCCTCAAAACCCTTAGCACTGAGGTGGCGCGGTATGGTATCCCTTTAGAGTTGCACCCTACCATGCCGGAGAGAACCCAAACCATCCGTGATTGCCCGGACTGTAAGATTGGGCTTTACCTCCACCACTTTAGTTTTGCTCACCTCCGTCTTCATTTCTTCGTCTTTTTCCGTAACTTCATCAAGGCCTTGCGCGTTGACATTCGGCAGCTTCCCCCCTGGCCGTTGTGCGGATAACCCAGTTTGAAATTGCTTGTTGGGCGTGCTGACCCACGTCATCACCAACCAAAGTTACAAGTCCCGGTTTGTGTTAGGACCGAATTTCACTACAAGAATCTCGATCTTGAGCAAGAACAAGGTTCGGATGAGAAAACTCAAAAAAACAAATGAAGAAGATGATGATGATGAATCATTAATAATCATAAACAAGAAAGATGATGATCAAGTCAAATGAATTCATTAATCGAAATATTACAATCAATGAATCATGAAGAACACTCTCTCTCTAGAATCCATGACTCACTCTCTCTCTAGAATGGAAATCTCACACTCTACAAGAAATTCATCATCTCCACATTCGGAGACTCCTTTACTTGTAATGGGCACCCTCACTATATATAGTGAGGGTGACTGACAACAGAAAAACATGACGAATGAACGAAATTACAAGTAAAGTAAATAACATAAATATAAATTAAATCAAAGCTGATTAAATTAATCCGAAGCTTGACTCGCTCGAACCGATCTTCCGTTGACTTTTACGTTGACCGTTGACCCGAACGGTTGACTTTTCCGGAAAACGGTCTTCGGTCCAATCTCGCAAGCCTCGAGCATCACAACCTCAGTCTCTAAATCGATTCACATGGATTCTTTAGTCAAATGCTTCGGTAAACAGATTTGATGGCGTCAGTCACATAGATTTTTTGTTCCTACAATTTCCCCCTTGACTGATGCTTTCAAATATGTTCAACTGTTGAAGAATCGCTCTGTCGTACATCTTCAATGAGTAACTGATAAACCGGAGACAATCTGATGTAGAAATTCCCCCTCTGAATAAGCTTCTTCTTTTCTTGTTGCTCCAGTTCGAGATCCAAGTGTTCTGACTCACTCGTTTCACACGGTCGGGTACAATACTGAGAAAATGCTACATCTCGGAGTCAAAACCGCAACAAACTGAATCAGATAAACCAATCAAACACTGAACATGCTCTAACTTCTGATAATCGACCCGATATCCAAATTCATAATAATTCCTCCTATTTCTCTAAATCCCTCCAAAAACATCAAGTCGGAAGCGTAAAAATGAGATGCGGAGAGTCGAACCGTCGCGATCGGTTGCCGAGAGAAACCGGATGAACAATCTTGAAATCGGACAATCTTGCGAAAAACCGGAAGCCGGATGCTGACAGTTGTGAATAATCCGCGTGACTGAGGTTGGATGCGAAAATAAAATAAACTGATAAATATTTTCAATAAACGGTCATCCGAGAGATTTAATCGGATAAATTCCAATATTAACTGAGATTCCAGTTAATCCGGTTAGTTGACGACAGCGCTGCATCCACTAAAAATAAACCGTGAGATATAACGAGAAAGCCGAGTAATTAACCGGATAATAAAGCTAACCCGTCAGTGATCGATAGCAAACGTTGCGCGCGACGTCAATAAACGAGAACCCCAATAAAATGAAATAAATCCGTGACCAATAAAAATTTTCGCAATTCCGTTCGGGCGTCATCTCGTAAGTCTTGTAGAAAAACTGATAAGAAAATACCCGCGGTTGACGAAAATGCTAATATATCAATTAGTCAATTAAATTCCACCAAGAAAACCAAAATCCTTGTCCTTAATTGCTGACCAATAGGAAATGACCATCACAAAACCACAATCCATGTGATTTAATTCTGGCCAATCATAAATGAGAATTAAATCTCATCTAACGGCCAAACAAAGTGAAATCCAACGGTGCTGATTAGAGATCTGTGAGGGAGGGGCTGCGCCAATGAGATTGCGCCAACACTCCATCCTTAAACGATTGTTCCAGCAGGTGGGTCTCATTCGAGAATTCTTTAACCAATCAACAAGCAACAACATTAAGAGGCAACGACATTCTTCATTTGCTGGGTCCCACGGCGTGACATTCTGACCAACCAGAATTCGACAACCCAAAAGGATGTCTAGGGTAAAACGACAAGGAGGAGAGAGAGAAGACATTCTTTACCATCCAATCAGACGCAGCCACATCATCGTCATCAACCTTAAAATCGTTGGAACACCCTCAGAACCCTAGCTCATCGGAAAACTCATGAACCTTCACCGAAAAAACGTAATCTGCTCGTATCTCCCATAATACTCGACGGAATTTGATGAAATTTATACCCACGAACTCGTAATTCAATTCTCTACAACTCTGGACGATCATAACTCTGTGAAACAACCTCGAGCAAAGACCCAGAAACAAGTTCGCTAAGGAACTTCAAGTTCGCTAAACGAAACTCAAGTACGCTAAGAGACCTGAGTAGTCCGCTAAGAACTCGAGAAGTTCGCTAAGAAACTTGTGAAGTACGCTAAGCAAGCAGAAGTTCGCTAAGCTCCAGAGAAATCCGCTAGAGACAAGTCCGCTAAAGCATGATGAAGTTCGCTAAACAGAACTCAAGTCCGCTAAGGAGACATTAAGTCCGCTAAGAAAAACTTCATACCTTCAAGAACTCATGAACAATTCTGGAAAACACGAAGAACACGAAGAACACAGCCACTTGAACATCTTCCTGATGCGATTTTGATGTTCCAGAATGAGTGTAGATAACAGATTCATGACGGATTCGAGAAGAAAAACCATTCACGTGATTGTTCTGGCCACAAACAAACCATAAACAGCAGCAACTTCGATCAAATCAGCTCCCAAATCTGGAAATCTTCAAGAACACGAAGAACACACAGTTACACCGTCAGTGTGTGTTTTTCCAGATCTGCTCAAACCGTTGAGATTCAGACGAAACGGATGCTTCCAATGGATCCTGAACGCGCTTTCCACTGAGAATCATACCTCATTTCATCCGAAAACATGAAGAATCGCCCAGAAAATGAAGAATCAAGCTCCAAAATCTTCAAAAACTCCAAATACGGGAAAACCCCAAAGTTACGAAAAAATGAGCTCGGATCTACATTTTCTCCACAGATTTGAACAAGTAGAAGATAAACAAACATAAAGATGAACTCCAGAACACGAATCGATCATCCATATCATCATAATCCATCCAGAAAACAAGAAAAAATAGAAAAAAGTCTCTAAAAAATGAGTTTTCTCATCTTCACCATTCAAGCTCAAAATCACAGATTCGAGTGACCAGATTCATGGTGAGATGAATCTGATCGGTACCCGCTCTGATACCATTTGTTAGGACCGATTTTCACATCAAGAATCTCGATCTTGAGCAAGAACAAGGTTCGAATGAGAAAAACTCAAAACAAATGAAGAAGATGATGATGATGAATCATGAATAATCATAAACAAGAAAGAAAGATGAAGAACATATCGAATGATTTCATATAACCGAATGATTAGTTACAAGAAATCATGAAGAACACTTTCTCTCTCTAGAATCCATGACTCACTCTCTCTCTATAATGGAAATCTCACACTCTACAAGAAATTCATCATCTCCATTCGGAGACTCCTTTACTTGTAATGGGCACCCTCACTATATATAGTGAGGGTGACTGACAACAGAAAAACATGACGAATGAACGAAATTACAAGTAAAGTAAATAAACATAAACTGGTAATTAAATCAAAGCTGATAAAAATTAATCCGAAGCTTGACTCGCTCGAACCGATCTTCCATTGACTTTTACGTTGACCGTTGACCCGAACGGTTGACTTTTCCGGAAAACGGTCTTTGGTCCAAACTGCAAGCCTCGAGCATCACAACTCAGTCTCTAAATCGATTCACAAGGATTCTTCAGTCGAATGCTTCGGTAAACAGATTTGATGGCGTCAGTCACATAGATTTTAAGTTCCAACAATTTCCCCCTTGACTGATGCTTTCAAATCTGTTCAACTGCTGAAGAATCGCTATGTCGTACATCTTCAATGAGAAACTGATAAACCGGAGACAATCTGTCGTAGAAGTTCCCCCTCTGAATAAGCTTCTTCTGTTCTTGTTGCTCCAGTTCGAGATCCAAGTGTTCTGACTCACTCGGTTCACACGGTCGGGTACAATACTGAGAAAATGCTACATCTCGGAGTCCAAACCGCAACAAACTTAATCAGATAAACCAGTTTGACACTGAACATGCTCTAACTCCGAATAATCGACCTGATATCCAAATTCATAATAATTCCCCCTATTTCTCTAAATCTCTCCAAAAACATCAAGTCGGAAGCGTAAAAATGAGATGCGGAGAGTCGAACCGTCGCGATCGGTTGCCTAGAGAAACCAGATAAATAATCTTGAAATCGGACAATCTCGCAAAAAACCAGAAGCCGGATGCTGACAGTTGTGAATAATCCGTGTGACTGAGGTTGGATGCGAAAATTAAATAAACTGTTAAATTTCTTCAAGAAACGGTCATCCGAGAGATTTAATCGGATAAATTCCAATATTTAACTGAGATTCCAGTTAATCCGGTTAGTTGACGACAGCGCTGCATCCACTAAAAATAAACCGTGAGATATAACGAGAAAGCCGAGTAATTAACCGGATAATAAAGCTAACCCGTCAGTGATCGATAGCAAACGTTGCGCGCGACGTCAATAAACGAGAACCCCAATAAAATGAAATAAATCCGTGACCAATAAATTTTCTGAAATTCCGTCGCGGCATTATCTCGTTCGTCTCGAAAAACTGATAAGAAAAACCCCGCGTTTAACAAAAATGCAGAAAATTAATTAGTGGAGAAAAAAAAATCCTCAAGAAGACCAAAATTCTTGTCCTTAATTGCTGACCAATAGGAAATGACCATCACAAAATCACAATCCGTGTGATTTAATTCTGGCCAATCATAATTGAGATTCCAATATGATCCACGGCTGGAAAATGTTTGATCCAAGGGCTGAGAAGGCTGGATCCGCGTGAAAGGCATCAGGCCAATGGGAGGCCGACAACACCAGCCATTTCAACGGTTCACTTATACAGCCTGGGACCCACTCCTTTGTTTCTAGCCACTCACAGCTCGATAACACAAAAGCAGCAATAGAATTCTTCAAATTCAGCTGGGCCCACGCGCTTATGCATTCACCGGATTCTTTGGAGAAGAGGGTCCCACACACCAACATTCAACCAATAGGCATTCGACAACAAATTAGGGTTGACTAGGATGAGAGAGACAAACATTCCTTTGCAGCCTATCCATGCTTGCCACGTCATCAGCTGCCTCAACCATCGTCTTCAACCTGTCCGTAACCCTAAAATGAACGGAAAAAACCCATCGGAAAACGTGGACAGCCGGAAAAACGTATTTCACGCATAGCTCGACGATTACTTGATGAAAATTTGCGATTCTTATACGGATGAACTCGTATGACCATGCTCTATCATCCTTAACGATCAGAACTCACCGAAACTGTCTCGAATGAAAACCCAGTAACAAGTCCGCTAAGCAAACAAGTACGCTAAAGCCACCAGAAGTCCGCTAAGGCACCTCTGAAGTCCGCTAAGGACTCAAGTTCGCTAAGCACAGAACAAGTACGCTAAGACAAGCTTCAAGTCCGCTAAAAACTGATGAAGTTCGCTAAGGAGAGAACAAGTCCGCTAAGACTTGAACAAGTCCGCTAAGGCAATCTTCATAACTTCAAAACTGATGAACAATTCTGGAAAATCGATGAACACTATGAATACTTACTTGGTGAACTCGAATCTGCCCAAAACCGATAAGAAAACCCGTTATGATGCACGAGATATGAAGTTAAACCATTCACGACATTGTTGTGGCCACCAAAAACCCATAAACAGCAGCTAATCGGATCAAAACAGTCTTCAAAATCTGCAAATCTTCAAGAACACGAAGAACACCAAGAAACACACACTAGTGTGTGTTTTTCCAGATCTGCCCAAACAGTTGAGAATCAGACAAAACGGATGCTTCCAATGGATCCGAAATGCATTTTCCACTGAGAATCATACCTCATATCATCCAAATCCATGAAGAAATGCCCAGAAAACGAAGAATCAAAGCTAAAAATCTTCAAAATCTTCAAATACGGGAAAAACTTCAAAGTTCCAAAAAAACTTCAGATCTTCATTTCTCCACCAGATCTGAAGATGTAGAACATAAACAAACATAAAGATGAACTCCAGAACACGAATCCATCATCCATATCATCAGAATCCATCCAGAATCGAAGAAAAAATAAGAAAAAGTCTCTAAAAAATAAGTTTTCTTATCTTCACCATTCAAGCTCAAAATCCAGATTCGAGTGACCAGATTCATGGTGAGATGAATCTGATCGATTACCCGCTCTGATACCATTTGTTAGGACCGATTTTCACTACAAGAATCTCGATCTTGAGCAAGAACGAGTTCGGATGAGAAAACTCAAAACAAATGAAGAAGATGATGATGATGAATCATGAATAATCATAAACAAGAAAGATGATGAACATATCGAATGAATTCATTAATCGAAAGATTACAATCAATGAATCATGAAGAACACTCTCTCTCTAGAAACCATGATTCACTCTCTCTAGAATGGAAATCTCACACTCTACAAGAAATTCATCATCTCCACATTCGGAGACTCCTTTACTTGTAATGGGCACCCTCACTATATATAGTGAGGGTGACTGACAACAGAAAAACATGACTGAATGAACGAAATTACAAGTAAAGTAAATAACATAAATAGTAATTAAATCAAAGTTGATTTAATTAATCCGAAGCTTGACTTGCTCGAACCGATCTTCCGTTGACTTTTACATTGACCGTTGACCCGAACGGTTGATTTTTTCGGAAAACGGTCTTCGGTCCAATCTCGCAAGCCTCGATTATCACAACCCAGTCTCTAAATCAATTCACATGGATTCTTCAGTCGAATGCTTCGGTAAACAGATTTGATGGCGTCAGTCACATAGATTTTAAGTTCCAACATTTTGTCCCAAATTTGCCCGAAATCATATTGCAAGCGGGTTTGACCAATTCCAATCAATCCAACACCTTGGTTTCCACCTATGGACTGATTCTAACTCAGATTTAGGGCCAAGAGCCACTGAGATCATCCATGTGTCATTAACCATTTCAAAAAGTTGAAAAATACTCGGTTTCTGAGTTTTAACACTAGTATACAACAAGAGGGGTCTCCACCTATTGGACCAAACTCATTTTGTAGTCATTTACTACTGAGTTGTTCAGGTATCCCAGATCCAAGCTCAAATTCTCAATCTAAACCCAAAACATCAACATGTATGCATTAACTAGTTGTACCTTGTGTAAGAAAGCTTGTACTAAAACGAATCCAAGCGGGTCTTCACAATCTCAGCCTCCTAGCAAACTCCAGATGCTATATCCTTCCTTGCATGCATCATCAAACACAGGTTTAGTGGTGGGTTTGCCCAAAATCATGATCAAACGCAAAACCGAACATATACTAACCTTGGTTAACCACAAGAACACTTCCACAACCCTTAGGTCACTCTTGATCGGACATGCAACACTTTCTGGACCATCAACAACTTCTGATCGGTGGTGTTCATAACAAAACCATGCTCAAAATGATGAGATATGTGAACTAGATTCTTACCCGAGCTTCATGTGACCTTAATATGCCTTTATCTTGTTGCTAGAACCTCCAACTGGCCGGAATTAGGTGTCTCAGGGGTAAAAATGAGCAGAAATGGGGCAAAACTCGTTTTTATAAACCTGGGGATCGATGCGGGCCGCATCAGATTACTTCAGCATGCGATATGCCCCGCATTGTCATCAGGATATTTCGCGGATCTTTTCCGGGTAGCGCATCTGACCCGACGAGCCGCCACACGATGCTGGCTTCATTGCTTCAAAAGGAACATGATGCACCCCACATCACTCTAGAAAAAAAATTTCCCCTTTTATTTTTCTTGGAAAAATCCAGTCCGATTCTCGAGGTTTATCCAGGGATGTTACATAAAGCATTGTCAGATCACAGTCGTCCATGAGTAGAGTTGAGTCCAAAATTTGTAGTGCTCACCTAGCTGAATCATGTACCTCTCAGGAGGATGAGCAAACGTCTGAGCATCCCAACCCCCATCAAACTCAGAAGCTGGTACAGTCATGTAATCTCTATCTCTTGTATCTTTGTCTTCATCGGTACCTTTAGGCATCACAGGACTAGATGCATCAGAGATATCAGCTTCAAAGTCAAAAATTGGTGATTATGAGGAATCACTTGCTCCAGAACTGCCTTGTTTATTTCCTGGATCTCCCTTATCATCTCTCTTTGTGTTTGGCTTGCTTGAGTTAGCTGAATTAAGTTGTCTGATCAGCTTGTGTAACTCTCTAAATTGTCTTGAGAATTCTCTGTTTATCTTTTTCTGGTTCTCCAACTCAGTATTGTGGACCTTTTGTATAATTTCACCCTGGACTGTATTTTGAGCTTTTAATTCATCTAGTTCTGCTCTGAGCTCTCTTTCTGGTCTGAACTCTACTGTCTGTACAACTTTCCCTTTGTCTTGGGCTGTGGGTTGTGAGGATGATGATTGACCAGCACTAGTGCTGGTAGATGGAGGCACTCGTGGGTCCAATCGTTTCCTTCTTGGGTCGTTTAGGGCTTCAGTAAGGTGTTGCGTGACAATCTTCACCTTTTCAGTCAGATCATCTGTAAAAGAAGCACCGAGGGAAGGATCCTCTGTGGCTTTTCGTTTTCTTGACAATGGAATCTCAACAGTCTCTGTCATTTCTTCCTCGACTTCAACGTCATCAAGATATGAATCATAATTGATATTGTCGCTATCATCAAAATGTAGAGCTCCAATCTGCACATCTTCTACATCAAAATCTTCCCAATCAGAACTATCTGAAATTTCAGTTACAGGTTTCTGAGAGGCAGGCACATTATGTTCTTCTTTCACAACTGCATTTCTTTGACTAGGAACCTCCTCTCTCACAATCTCCGCAAATTCTCCAAACTTGTCTCCAAACAGGACTTTATCAGTTAACTTTCTCTTGGGGTTTATCATAGAAAAAACCTCAATCCCCAGGGGCTTAGTATCATGTGTATCATTTGACTTCCTCAAGTTTGGATATCTGGAATTCAGAGCCAGTTGTATAAACCTTGGGACTGTAGCAAATTTCTTGTCCCTTGTCACTACAACTTCGACATCTTCAAAGATCAATCTGGACCAGTTGAATCTAACACCTCTAACCAGTGACACCATTGCATGAGTGTGCACCTGGTTTAGCTGATCCGTTGAGCTCTTCTTAGCAATTATGCATTTCTGCAAGTAGTGAGCCAGCATCCTCTAATAGGGTGGAATAAGAGCCTTCATAGTCGGGGGTGACAAAATATGATATCCCATCTCCTTCAAACACTGGGTAACCACTTCTTTATCCAAAGCCATAGGATCAGCAACAACATCTTTCAATCTAAGATCCTCTCTAAAGTTTTCTTCAGTCAATACCACAACATTCCTTGTATTTTAGCAATGATATGCTTTCCATCATCAGAAACAAAAGAAGTCTTCCAGAATTCCTCTTGCATTCTTTTGCAAATAACAGGATTGGCAGTAAGAGCGTAGTGTAGACAACATTTCTTTAATCCTTCAATCATGGACTTGTATTTTTCTTTGTACTCAGCAGGTGGATCCAGCAAGTATGCAACAGTGTTGTGATCCTTGATAAACTCTAAGTCCCTGCACTCACAAACACCGATTACGTCCAAAACAAACATAAATTCCTTAGTCATAAGAGTTTTCTCAAAAAAAAAAGGGGCAGCATAACGGCTTAAAAATGGAGAAAAACCTTTTGAAACATCATTAGGTACCTTTCCGATCGAAAAGCAGGGTTTTCGATCAAAAAGCATCCTTCTGATCAGAAAGTTACTGGTTACCGAGATCCCTGGTCGAAAAGCATAGATCTCGATCGAAAAGTCCAAGCTCCGATCGAAAAGCATAGATTTCGATCGGAAAGCTCAGTTTCTCGACCGAGAAGTTCCAGGTCATCGGTAACCGATGATTGAAAAGTGCCGGGGGCCGATCGAAAAGCTTCTCAACCTGATCGAAAAGCCCCTGGTTCGATCGAAAAGTCTCGTCTTCTCCATTTGATACCTGCAAGTCAATCAAACAACCAACTTTCGAATGTTTTAACACTTAAAATCAGTCCCAAACCCCTGAAATCATCGTTTTTCATCCGTCCCAACCAATAATCACAAGAAAAAATTGCACATACTCGGGTTGATCTTGTGGGGTTCTAGCTGCGCGCTTCAGACGAGCTGCCATGGCTCAAAATCAACACCGGGGTGGTGTTTAGTGAAGGATTTCGACTGCACTGGTGGTTTCGGATGGTGGACGGTGGCGGATCAGAGAGGGGGCAGGAATGGCGGCGCAGGTGAACTGGAGGTGTTCCGGTGGTGGGTTCCGACGAGGGAGATGGTTGTGAGGTCGTGGAGGAGAGGCGGTGACAATTGTGGTGAGCGACGGTGAAGAGGGGTGTTCAGAAATTAGGGTTCGACGGAGAGAGGGGAAAACAAAAGGTGGGTTTGATTGTGGAGGAGGGAGACCGATGGTCCCCTTATTCCTTCCCCCTTTTTTTTAAATTTTTTTTACTTAACACCCCCTTGCACTATTAAGAACTTATAAATTTGTCACACATCTTTGCCAAACACATTTTTTCATCATATCTCCACTTTGTAAAGTTTTAAACCCAAATTTTTTAAAACAAACTTCCCCTGAACTCAAGCCGAGAGTTTTACGTCTGACTGTAAATGCGTGAGCATCGGATCGTCTACTCAATCTAGCTAATCGGACATCGAAACGTAATTAACCGATTGATTTATTGATCAATGAAGAACAATTACAATCAGTAAACACTCAGAAATAGACACAGAGAATACACACTCAGAAACACACACTTAACAGATCTCGCACGCTCAGAATCCTCCAGATACAAAGACCAAACATCTATATATACTAGCTGGTCCGAGCTTTGGCCGAACCTCAGGTTCGGCCAGTCCGAACTTCAGGTACGGACTAGTTCGGCCAGACCTAGTTGACTTGATCTTTGAACTTGCTTGATACTTCACACGACGCACATATCAGGTATCAACAAACTCCCCCTCGTCGTGTGCAGTATCTCTGCAACATCATCAACATTGTATCTTCAATCAAGCTCCCCCTCAAATGTAGAATCCGTTCGTTCAATGAAATAAATCTTCAAACAAACTCCTCCTCAACTCGATCGTAGCTTGATCTTGAATACTTGATAACATTTTAGTGTATCTCTGGTCTTTCATCAACATCTTCAGAAGACTTGAAGTTGTGATATCTTGCACATAGCAACCTGCTCAATCATTTAAAATAATCCTGGCGCAAAACGTCTCTTCGAGACTCCAAGATATGAATTTGAAAATGATTTGTATCACGTGTTGATTAGATCGAAAATAAAGCAGAAACAAAATCTTTTTGGTTTTTCAAAGTTTATGCTAAAACACATCAAAAATCTTTTTGTTCTTTTCTGAAAAGAAATGAAATCACAATACAGAATCAAACACTATTTTTGGTATGAGAAAGATCACTATATGGGATCATATTGAACATAACGCACTGAAATGCATTTCAATTAATCGAAACACATAAGTCATGCTGATTACTGGTATAATTTGTCCAACTTAAAATCAGGCAGAATCATACTCATAACATCTGGATATGTTAAGGTATTGATTAGATTTGCATTGACCAGTGTATCCCACACTATCAGACATAATCAGACATTTTCAGCTTTTCTTTTCTTTTTCCTTTTGTGTGACAGCATTTGTGATTTTTCACAATACATAATATTTTCATGATATCGTCAACTGTGTTCCATGAAAAAGAAATAAGAACGTTAAATCGTCTACCTTAAGGTCGATCTTTCGATACGCAGATAAGGCCTCGGATTTAACAAAATAAGAAAATAAAACAAGTTGAAATTGTATAACCCAACAACAATCAGGTCGGTACTCCCGTACACGTAGAGAAAGTCCGATTAGTTATACGAAACACCAAAGAAAGTAAAGCAGAACGTCAAACGAACAACGATCAGGTCGATCTTTCGATACGTAGAGAAAGTCCGATCGTTTGACAAAATAAAGAAAATTAAACAAGTTTAAATCTTTGCAAAATGAACACATGTATACACAGTGACTTCTCATTTTGAAATTCACACTTATTTTCTTTTGTGTCATGAACTATGCATCAATATGTTATCCACATGGTCAAGCATTAGTATTTAGTGTATATCACATCTGAATACTTTCTAATTTGCCGAGCCTACCAAGCATATCAAACAATGATCTTATAGCTCTTTCATCTACTCTATTCATGAGTCAGATACGTAAGCCAATGTACCATCATTTCCCAATGATCAATTTCTCACAATATTATATATTT
>JBCNJP010000009.1:43875664-43914821 GCA_039602395.1 Deinandra increscens subsp. villosa | reverse complement strand
TTACGTATGCTACTTGGGTTACTTGGTAAACTTAGGACTACACTATTTGGCGAATAACATGACTTAGGTGCATGCTAGTATACGTGTATCATGTTTTTAATGTTTTATTTGATCACTTGATTTAAATGGAAATATACCATTTTTGGAAACTTTCCTAAAATAGAAACCTTTCATAATTGAAATGTGGAGTCAAACAAACAACGCAGCTGTTAATTTGTGTCACCAACATGTCTGCAAGCAATCGAGTGAGTCTAAGTGTTCATACATAGTTATCTCACACGCACTCTCATTTAGGTGATTCTTAGGAAGTCATATGTTTACCTTTTCGGTTTCAAACTCTTGCCAACCTCCCTAAGGTGAGTTCTCTAACATTTTTCTCTCCAAGTATCTCCCTGAGAGAGAAAAGCATGCCGCAAACATTTCTAGTAATATAATTGTATAACTGATCACGTATGTGCGAACATAACACATATTTGAAGTCCTTGTAGAGACCCTAATTTTGTAAGGCTTTTGTATTAGATATTCTTGTGGGTTGTGTGTATAAATGTAATTGGGCTAAATAGTTTTTGGGTTTGTATGGGTTAATGGGTCCGGTTGATTATAGGGCCATGTAGGCCGAAATTTTGTAGCTTGTTTCTCAAGATTAGGTTTTGCCTATTTAAGGAATAGGTAGACTACTTGTTTAGGCTTGTTGTTTCTTTTGTGTTTTTGTTGTTCAAGTATATTGAAATTCTCCTTTGAGAATTTTGGATTTGGTAAAGTGTTGGCAATCGGATTTTCTCTAGTGTTCAACAATCGGTTTGTGTTTTCTCAATTACTTTTATACTTTTATTATTGGTTATTTGTTTGTTCTTGAGTCATCTCTAATCACCGGATTCCGCACGGTGATTAGTAGACTTTGATATCCCGTGAGGGGAGATTTCGATCCTTACAATTGGTGTCAGAGCCAAGAAACGCAAGTTTCGAGGCTCTCGCGATATCAGATTTAAGTTTTGGTAAAGTAACGATTTGAGTTTTTGTGATATTTTTTCAGCTTTTAGCACAGTTCGGAAGTATTTTTGCAGGTTTCGATTCAAGACAGAAGCTTTCGTTGTGTTTAGATCGTGATATTGTGACTTTTCGACCCTGTTCAAGGCTTTTCGAGCGTCCCTTTGAGACTTTTTGATCAGCCTTCTTTCAATCGAAAAGTCCCCTTTGTGACTTTTCGATTAGCCATTTCGATCGGAAAGTCCCCCTGAGACTTTTCGATCAGCCTTCATCCGATCGGAAAGTCCCCCTGTGAATTTTCGATCAGCTTCTCTGTTCGATCGGAAAGTCCCCACTGAGACTTTTCGATCCACTCACACTTTTCGATCGAGAAGTATGCTTTTCGACTGACCCCATGTCCGATCGAAAAGTACTTTTCGACCAAGCCTTCCCGACCGAAAACCACTTTTCGGCCCAGCCACCTTCCGATCGAAAACCTTTTTTTCGACTCCCAGCTTGTTCTTTCAATGGCTTTCGACATGTCAAACCTGTCCAGTGCAACTCTGGATATGGACACGAAGATCGGAACCAACGCCAGACCTCCTTGCCTGATGTCTGGAAAAGATTTCATGAGCTGGAAATACCGGTTTGTGAACTATGTGAACTACAATGATCTCAAGATCATGCGTTCCGTTGAAGTGGGAGACTATGTTCCGACGATAACTCCAGCAGCTGGTCAGGAACCTCAACCCAAAGTAAAATCTGAATGGATTGAGGAAGAATGGGAAAAGGTAGAACGTGATAGAAAGGCCCTGGCTGCTTTGACCATGGCTCTATCCCCAAAGGTAGTTGAAGCATTCAAGGTGTAAAAATCGGCCAAGACACTTTGGGATGCTCTTGTTGCTGCTTATGAAGGAAATGACGACATGAAAGAGTCTCGAAGGGAAAACCTAAGGGAGCAATTCAATGAATTTAACTATGTGCCTGGTGAAAACATTGAGACTCAGCTTCAGCGGTTCATCAAAATTATGACAGGAATGAAAGATGCTGGGGTCACTTACACACAGGTGGAGGTAAACAAGAAGTTGGTGAACTCTCTTCCACCAAATTGGGATAGCACAATTGAGTTGATAGAGAAGACGGTAGAAATGACCACTTCACCATTAAGTGAGCTCATGTCAACCATTAGAGCTTACGAAGAGAAGAAGCAGAAGAGGGCCATAAAGTTGGGCAATGGAGCTTTACTGAACCAAGTCAATCAAGCTTTCATCTCACAACCAGCTGTAGTTCCTACCAACTCACACTCTAATCAGATGGGATTTATTTCACAAGCCACTGGGTCTAGCTCATCTAGAACATCCAACCTTATTTCATTAGATATACATAATCTAACCAGAGACCCCAACTTTACTCTTGGTGTAGGTATTATGAGTTGCTATCAGGCACACGTTGCAGGTTCTCTTCCACCCGCTGATTTAACTCCAGATGATGTCAATCAAGTTAACCCAGAAGACCTGGAGCATATGGACATCTCTTATCAGATGGGAATGTCAGCTTTAAGAGCTAAGTAGTTTATGGCCAAGACTGGGAAGAAGGATTGGAATGGAGGAAAAGGGATAAAGCTCAGTTTCAAAAAGGCGAACCTGCGGTGCTACAACTGCAATGAGTATGGACACTATGCAAGAGAGTGCACCAAGCCAAAGGTTGAAAGAGATGTCAGAACTGAAGATAGAAATGAAAGTGTGAGAAAGGAGACTTGGAAGAATGATAGGGCACTCGTGGTTCAACACATACCAGGATACGATTGGACTACTCAAGTGGAAGATTTGAGTCTGACACTTGATCATGTGGCCCTCCTTGCAGAAGAAGGAGCACAAAAGAAAGTTGTTGAAGTCTCTCACCATGCCTTCATGGCAGACATCACTCCAGGTTCTCAAGCCAATAGTAATGAGGTATGCTCGAACTCTAAATGTCAATCTGTGTTTAATGAATGTAAAGACTGGGAATGTAAGTTCGTAAATGAAACCTAAATCATGAGTCAACTGCTAGAGATCTTAGGGAATATAAAAGTCAGAGTAGGATATTTAGAGAAAACCTAGAAGCTGCTAAGTTAGACATTAAAAATCTGCAATCTCAGGTGAGTGATAAAACTGCATGTCTTAGAATTGCTAACACTAAGGTTGAAAGTCTAACCAAGGAAGTAGAGGAGCTTAAAGCCAAATTAGGAACCTCTCAAAACAAAATTGAACGAAATGACAAAATTGTGTCTGAAATCTTGAAGGCGAGTTCTCTATTTTACAATACTGATGCTAGAATGCGGCATGTTAAAGGGAACTCAGGACTAGGTTTTGGTGTCGATGATAACAATGAAAAATCCATGCACTCTGTCCCAATGCCTTTAATGCATGAAATGATTCGTGATCATGAAATCTCTAAGACCACTTTAGAAGTTAAGGTAGAAATTGACAGAAAACTTGTTGCTTATCCTATTAAGATATTTGCTTGTTAAGTCTGAGTTAAAAACTTCTGAGTATGTTTTGTGTAATAAAACTTCTAATTGTGGTGTGTTTAATTTTGGTAAATGTGATGCTAAACCTGTGAAACCCTTACGAACTGTTAAGATTTTAAGAAGGGGTAAGGGACCACAGGTTGTTGGTCCCAAACCCACAATTGATGGGTTGTCTGGTGTGAAACTTTCTGAAAATAAGAATAACAGTGGTGACAAAATGTGCAGAAAGTGCGGGACATTAGACCTCATGATTTTGTCCAGTACCCAGAAGTCAATTCTGCATATGACCAGTTTAAGCCGGTTCAGCGGGAGTACATTTTAACCACAAAGCCTCATGGTAAAACCCATTAGATCCACAAAAATTGTTCAAAACCAACCTGGATATCCACTGGTCGTAACCAACAACAGGCTCCCGTGTATCTAAAGAAACAGTCTTGCCATGTCTGTGGTAGACCAGGACATGTGGCAAGAAACTGTATACATCGACCATATGAACCCTTCTATCCCAAAAGGGTTCATCAGAGGCCCATTCCAAAGGACCGAATTCAAAGTGACCCAACTCCAAGGCCTGGTCCTTCAAAATCAAAGGTGCAGAAACCGGCACCTTAAGGACACAAAGTGCATCAGAAACCCAAGGCTCCTAAGCAACAACCAAAGACTGCTTTTAAAGAAAAAAAAGTGTTTCAAAGATCTGTAAAAGCAGTTCTTAAACCAGTTTGGATACCAAAATCTGTTGAATCCTCAAAACCTGTTTTAAAATCTGTTTCACCTCCACACCAGTTTTCGAAACCACCCGTCCATCCAAAACCAGTTGGTCTGTTTAAGACAAATGGTTGGAGGAAGGATGACAGGTGGAATATTCCAAAAGTGGTAAACCTGTCCTTCAAGCCTACTGGGGTGTACAAAAAACACTCCGCATATTTCTAAGAGGTGAATTTTGAAAAACAAAACAAAAATAAAAATATACAACAAGGGCTTCAGTAGATTGGGAAAGAAAATCACCGTCCCAGACAGGTCAACACAAAGGACATACTCAGTCCAGCCAAAAGTGACCCACCTTCACCCAAACCCATTAAGGCCTGGGTACCCAAAACTAACTAATCTCCTTTGAACGCAGGGACAACCAAGGAAGACTGTTAACAACCTTTGGTACGTTGACAGTGGTTGTTCCCGGCATATGACGGGCGACATATCTCTACTACAAGATTTGGAGCAATTTGATGGAGGATATGTATCGTTCCCAGGAGGAGTTGGAGGATATATCAGTCAGAATGGAACAGTCAGAAACGGATGTCTGAGCTTCCATGACATCAACTATGTAGAGCAGTTGAAACACAGCTTGTTAAGTGTTTCACAAATCTGTGACAAGGAGTACCCAGTGCTTTTCAATAACAAGGAATGTCTGATTCTCAAACCCGGATACTCCATCCCTGATGATTGGGTGTTAATGCGTACACCATGATACGACAACTCCTATGTTATCAACATGCAGAAACCCCCCACAACTGAGGTAGCATGTCTTCTCTCCAAAACAGCTGAGAATCATGCTCAGTTGTGGCATAGGCGGTTGGGGCACATGAATCTGAAGAATCTGAATCGACTTGCAAGAGGAGGGCTTGTCAAAGACCTTCCAATGAAAGAATTTGTGCTCAAGGAAAAATGTGTGGCATGTGCTTAGGGGAAGCAGCACAAACGCCGACACAAGCCAAAGGTGTTCAATAGAATCTCATCAGTACTGGAGCTGCTTCACATGGACCTCTTTGGTCCAGTCAGTATGTTAAGCCTTAACCGATGTGCATTTTGCTTAGTTATTACTGATGTAAGGATCTAGAAAGCCCCTCACGCGATATCTAGTCCAATCAAGACCGTGCGGAATCCGGTTTGATTGTTGAGTCAAGAAAAATAATACGTGATAAGATAAATAACGATTTGGAACAAGAAAAAAAATGCAAACCGATTGAAGAACACTTGAATACTTGAATCAATCGAAATCCTATGGATTTCGAATTACACTTGTTGCCCACACCTTGTGCACACTTTCAACAACCTATTCTAGTTACACAAGGGTTCCTTATATAGGAGTGGACAAGCTTATTCAACAAGTCACCCTTAAAACCCTAATTTACCTTAAATTCCCGTATATGACTCTATAGGCTCACTAAACTCCCTCTAAACACTTTCTAATTGAGCCCAAACACCTCTAAAATGGCCCAATGACCCAATATACCCATAACCCAACTAATTTTCACCTATTCTATCACATAGGCTTTCAAAATAGTCTGCCAATGAGCTATTTAATACACAAGCCATAAATTATTCCCTTACAATCTTCTCCTTGGCTTGTGATATTAAATGTATTCTACTTTCAATCTTCAGACTTGCGGTCTTCTCCTTGGCTTGTGATATTAAATGTATTCTACTTTCAATCTTCAGACTTGCGGTCTTCTCCTTGGCTTGAGCATGGGTTGATGAAGATTCTTTATCTTGGACAATCTTCATTGGTCAACAAAGAAAGTGTTCTCTCAATCAACATCAGCTTGGACTTCTAAGGATGAACAAGTGATAAAACTGCAGGTTTATCACTTTTTGAAAAGTGGACTTTTTGATCGAAAAGTCCTATTAAAATATCTTGGCTATAAACAGTATTATAAAACAGAGAACTTGCTTTCAACATTTCAGACACAATTTTGTCATTTTGATCAATTTTGTTTTGAGAGGTTCCTAAGTTGGCTTTAAGCTCCTCTACTTCCTTGGTTAAACTGTCAACCAGAGTGTTAGCAATTTTAATATCTTGGCTATCACTTCTAATATCTAACTAAGTTGATTTTGATCGAAACGTGAACTTTTTGATCGAAAAGTGGACTTTTTGATCGAAAAGTGTGGCTTGATCGAAAGGCTGGTTGGCTGATCGAAAAGCTGGTCGAAAAGCTGGTTGGCTGATTGAAAAGTTGGTCGGCTGATCGAAAAGTGTATGCTGATCGAAAAGTCACAGAGGGGACTTTCCGATTGAAAAGTGAGCTGATCGAAAAGTCACAAGGGGACTTTTCGATTAGAGGAGGCTGATCGAAAAGTCACAGGGGGACTTTTTGATTAGAAAGGACTGATCGAAAAGTCACAGGGAGACTTTCTCGATCAACAATGTGCGTCTGGAGGTGCTTTTCGATGAAAGGGTCGATCGAAAAGCCTTAAATTGGGTCGAAAAGTCAAACACACGATCAAAAAGTCTTATGTTTTGAATCGAACCTGCAAGAGACTTCCGAACAGTGCTAAAAACTGAAAAACACCACAAAAACTCAAATCGTTAGTCACCAAAAACTTGAATCGGATATCGCGAGAGCCTCGAAACTTGCGTTTCTTGGCTCTGATACCAATTGTAAGGATCTAGAAAGCCCCTCACGCGATATTTAGTCCAATCAAGACCGTGTGGAATCCGGTTTGATTATTAATTCAATAAAAATAATACGTGATAAGATAAATAACGATTTGGATCAAGAAAAAAAATCCAAACCGATTGAAGAACACTTGAATACTTGAATCAATTGAAATCCTATTGATTTCGAATTACACTTGTTGCCCACACCTTGTGCACACTTTCAACAACCTATTCTAGTTACACAAGGGTTCCTTATATAGGAGTGGACAAGCTTGTTCAACAAGTCACCCTTAAAACCCTAATTTACCTTAAATTCCCGTATATGACTCTATAGGCTCACTAAACTCCCTCTAAACACTTTCTAATTGAGCCCAAACACCCCTAAAATGGCCCAATGACCCAATATACCCATAACCCAACTAATTTTCACCTATTCTATCACATAGGCTTTCAAAATAGTCTGCCAATGAGATATTTAATACACAAGCCACAAATTATTCCCTTACAACTGATGATTTTTCTCGTTTCACGTAGGTGTTCTTTTTTCCAAGGAAAAGTGACGTTGCAGGTATATTGATCGCATTCCTCAAGCTTATTGAAAACAAGTTAAACCTGAAGGTGAAGTCCATCAGGAGTGACAACGGGACGGAATTCAAGAATCGTATCATTGATGAATTCTGCACTGAGAAAGGAATTGAACATCAGTATAGTGCTCCCTACACTCAGCAGAATGGCGTAGCAGAGCGACGCAATAGAACTCTAATTGAAGCTGCTCGTACTATGTTGTATGATTCTAAGCTGCCTACAATGTTTTGGGCAGAGGCAGTTAACACTGCTTGTTATGTCCAAAACAGGGTTCTCATCAATAAGCGGTAACAGAAGACCCCTTATGAATTGATCTACCATGACAAGCCCAGAATGGGGACCTTCGGGCTTTTGGGTGTCTTTGCACTGTTTTAGTAAATACTGATGAATGTTATTTTGTAGGTTACTCTGCCAGCTCAGCCTACGGGGTGTTCAACAAAACGACCAGTATTGTAATGGAGTCTACCAATGTGGATTGGCTTGAAGAAAATCCCTCAGATGGTGGAGTAGGTCCCACACAGGATTTTGACTACATCAATCTTTCTTCCGTTTGGATTGGACCCGGTCATAGCTGAAGAACTGTTTGATTGTTGATACATGGTCCTGATCGTCATGTGAAGTATCGAATACAAGATGAAGACGTGCAAGATTAGGTCTGGCCGAACCTTGGCCGAACCTGGAGTCCGAACCTGAGGTTCGGACCAGGGCCGAACAGGTTCGGACCAGCGAGATTCAATGTGTATAAATAGTCGTCTTGTAATAGATTTGACAAGTTTCTGAGTCATATCTTCTCTGTGTACTCTGTGGTCATCATTGTGGTTAATACAAGTCATTTGTATTTACTCTTTGTGTTCCTACTCATATTACATTGATTTCATAACGATTAAGAAGACGATCCACACGTTCAAGCAATTTCAAGTGGTATCAGAGCATTTGGTTTGTTCTACTGGTCAGAAAACTTTGTTTTTCCTTGCTTTGACTCAAAATTCACGTTTTTGTGAAAATGTCATTCATTTTTTAGTTCATTTGATCTTCTCGAGTGTGCTTCATGTCAAAAATTCATTCCTAATTCGTTTTTATCGAGTTTTCTTGAATTCATGTCGAAAATTCCTGTAAAAAACACTGAAAATCGAGAAAATGGTGTCGAGTGAGCTTGGCTCGTCTGAGGTTCGGACAACTTCGGAGTAACCGCTCCGAACTTGAGGTTCGGACGAAGTTCAGTCGATATCCTAGTTCGGTGAGAGTTCAGGGAGGTTCGGGGATAGTTCGTTGAAAGTTCGGTCGACGTTTGGTGAGAGTTCGGCCCAGTCTTGATTGTTTGGTCTGAAGTTGAAGTTCGGATGACGTTCGATCATTTTGTGTTCGGATTAGATTCGGACTAAGTTCGGAGTTAGTTCGGCGTAGGTTCGGACTAGGTTCGGAGTGAACAGTAACCACTACTACAAAAAATTCCTTTCTTGACGTGCAATGCGTGTCAAGAAAGGGGTCAGATGACGCGCATTTGCGCGTCAAGGAAGGCCATGTCAAGAAGCTTCTTGACGCGCAAACTGCGTGTCATCCCAGTCTTGACACGCATTTTATGACGCGCAATGCGCGTTGTGCGTCATAAAATGCGCGTCAAGGAAGCCCCCGTCATAAAGGGAAATGACACGCATTTTTGCGCGTCATGGATTTGAAAAAAAAATTAAAAAAATATTTTTTAATACAATCACTAATTTCCACATTAAATGAAAATTAACTTGATAATACAAAATAAAATTACACTTATAACAATATAATGTATTTCATATATATAACAACACTACAGAGTTACAATGAGTTTACAAATGGATTCATATGCTACCAACATTTATCAACTATCTAAATGGATGATGGAAGAAGAAATATAATGGAAGAAGATTAGGTGCTTTCTGATCCTTATGTAGTTCTAACCTCAATGTTAGCATCAACAACTTCAAATTCAGCATTTTCATACGGTATGACTTTTAGTGCCTCTAATCGCAGAACATCGTGCTTCCAAAACAGATTTTTATCAGAACTCCAGCTTATTCCTTTATTTCGTATGTTTACATTCACTGACTTGCACCTTGCGCACCTACATGAATAATTGTCATATTCAGGACAAAGTCTCATAGTGAGAATCAGTATTGACTCACATTTATTTATTACTATTTAAAACAATAGTAGTCAATGACTCACCTTCATGTATAAAGTTCAATGGTTCCACCATTAGCAGTGGGTAGCACATCTAGGACGTCAACAGCTCGGCAGTTACGAAACTACGAGGGGCGATCCTTGAGGATCTCAGCGACCTAAAATAGCAATACAGGATTTGAAAACCACACTTCTTTAACTTAAAACTATATACAGAAGACTAAAACATGGGGAACATCGCTATAATAGTTAGTACATTGCTATAATGACCTCTACCAAGCATACTTTCATTTACCCTCATAGATAGGATAGATTAATCCATATAAACAAAGGACCAGATGCAAACCTACATAGGTAAAATTCATATACTAGGGCTACAAAGGAACAAATGCAAACCTGCACATGTAAAATTCATATATTAGTCCACACCAAAAGTAGAGACCAGGATGAACTATCTTCACTTGCATGGCCTGTAAACCCAAAAAATCAGTTAATAAACAAAAGACATCACCGAAACATTTCCAATATATCTTAAACACCAAACAAACATGTTTCTAATATACTATAACCAACCAACAAACATATATACCATATGTGCATAAACATATATACTGAACTAGTCTTTTGGACCCGTGCGATACACGGCTGTTTAAAAAAATGAAATAATAAAATACATGAAGCATCTTTAATTTGTTATATGAAGGTAAGATATAGGAAAGTTAACATAAAATAAACACCACCAAAAACGCAACAAAATGGTTTGGATACCTCTGAAATAAAAACATATTGAGCACTACGTTACTTAATCAATACCTCTAAACTAAAGCGCAACAATAAACATGATTATCTCATTTGCTGTAAGGAAAGTACATAAAAGACTACATATGAAGCTAATTTTTTTTTATATAATTCAACATCAAAATATAAATTCTGATACATAGCATAAAACTATTAAAAAACCTAAAGGCTAGAGAGACACATCAAATAAAACCTGAGCAATTATGATCATGTTAAGTGAAAGTCATAAATTATATACGAAGGTCAAAACTGTAAAATATAAATAGGATATAACAATTCAAAACTGTATAACAATTGAAATGAACATAACAATTTGAAAAACCACCACTAAATAAGGTTATAGTAGTTGCATAACAAAGATTATATTGAAACAATAACCCCACATTAGAGACATTAAACACTAATCAAAGATCCTGAAAGTTTCAATTACTTCAATCAATAAATAAATGTGAGACTTCTTTTTAATGGTTTAGTGAAAAAACAGTAATTAGTGCCTTAACATTAGTAAATGTTCTATTAACTTTCAACTTACTATTAAATGTCTGTAGTATTGCTTTACACCCCTAATAAAAGCTTTGACCTCAAGTTACTGTTTTGATAATCTTGACAAGGGGAATATAAATAAATGTGAAACTTTTTTGGAAGACATTCAACTTACTATTGTGATAAGGCAGATAAGTAACATTCTTTTCAAGTCTCACTTGATGTTGAAAAGGGAAAGGGATGTAATGATACTATGCAAAATATAACATTTCAAGAATGAGTTAGGGCCATAACGGGTCAATTTAAATTATTAACCCAAATCCCGTGTGTAATAGGATCAACATATACACAATCTGTTTACAACATAGATCATGGAAACTAAGTGACTTTTTTACTATTAACAGAAATAAGCACGGCCAAAATAGATGGTCCTTAACTTAAAACTATATACAGAAGACTAAAACATGGGGAACCTGCCCATGAAACCCACTCCAACTCCATTTTATTTGGTTTTCAACACTAAAGATTGTAACGTACAACATGTATTTCCATACAAATCTTTAATTGAATGAAGATTGTTATGAAATATTTCTTTTCAGCTTATAAAGAGTATTAACATACCAGTAGAATAAAGTCTGACCAACATCATTTTTACACCACTCTTTATAATACATGTGCAAGCTATGCCAGTAATGGTGTCTTGGATCGATCTGAAATGAATACAAATTCCAAAGTCTTACTTAGACCCTCCGCATCAAGCGTACATAACCCACGTACGTGGGAAGTACGTACGTACGTACGTACGTGTATTGTTGTGGAGTACGTACGTCGAGGCGTACGTACGTATCCACTTACCTCCACGTACGGGCCCCACTTTATTCCTTTTCCTTTTTCTTTTTTTTTTACGGTTCTTTTTTTTAAAATTCAAAGATTTTTGTTTTATTTTAACAATTAATTAATTCAAATAAAATATAAATAAAATTGAAAAAAATCTGAAAAAATTCATAAAATTCATAATTAAATAAAACATTAAATTTAATAATTTTTTTAAAAAAAACGGCTAGTTTTTTTTTTGTCTTATTATAACGGCTAGTTTTTTCAAAAAAAGTCTATAAATACCACTTCATTTCTTCATTTCATTCACACATCAAACCTCTCATTTCTCTCTCAAATTTCTGCAAACCTCTCATTTCTCTCTCAAATTTCTGCAAACTCAAGCTTCCAAATGGATCACAACAACTCAAACTCAAACTCAACCCCAAACAGAAACTCAAACCGAAACCCACCATCATTCACGTCTATGTTTCCAGAATTTGATGGTACAAGCATGAGCCAATTTCTTAACCAATCTTCACCACCTTCACAAATGTATCCACCATCTTCACAAATGTATCCACCACCTTCACAAATGGATCCACAAACATACTTTCAGATGCAACAAATGTGGATGTTCCAACAACAACAAATGGCGGGGATGCAACATCAACAGCAACAACAACAATCCCAAACTCAACAACCCCCACAAGCAACTCAATCACAACCACAACAGTCCGAGGATGGCCCCTCACAGGGAAGGGTTAGGGTGAGAGGCAAAGGCAAAACTACTACCACTACGGCTTCTCGTATTAAATGGCCACATTCAGATGAAGTCTTGATGGCAGAGGCCATATATGAGTGTTCGGAGGACAGTGTTATTGCCAACAACCAAAATACTCATAATTTTTGGTTCAGAGTGCATCAACACTATTTGGGATCAAACCCCAAAGTGCCTAGAGATCAAAACAACCTGAAAGCTCATTGGCACATGGTCAAATCAAAGGTGGCCAGATTCAATGAATTATACTTGAGTGTGAAGAGTTCTTACTCAAGTGGGTGGTCTGATGACATGGTGTTGCTTGAAGCAAGGCAGCGCTTTAATGCTGATCAAGTTACAGTTTTCAAATATGAACATATTTGGAATAAAGTCAAAGACAAGTTGAAGTACAACAGTGCTGAAGCTTGTGGGGCCAACCAAGGCCCCAAAAGAAACAAATCCAACACAGGTGGATACACTAGTTCTCATTCATCTACAAACTTTGGTGAGAACGAGTTCAATTTCCATCTTGACGATGATAATGTTGGGGATATTCCAGAGGAGCAGCAGCCTCCTCGGAATGAGGAGGAGCCTCCTCATTCAACTGTTCCTAAACGCCCACCCGGTAGAGAAGCGGCCAAAGCAGCTGCCAAGGAAAAGAAAAATAAAGGTACTGCTGGTTCCTCAAGTACTGAGAAAAGTCGGAACCTCTTTTATTCAAACCTTACTTCAGTAGTCGAAAGCAGGCAGGAATACCTGGATAGGTTGTTAGCTATTGAGGAGAACAACATGAAGCTTAAGTACTACAAGCTGGCTAACATGGATATCTCTCACTTGAGTAAAAAAAAACAGGAAGCTCATAACCAAACTTGTGCCCGGCTAAAGGTGCAACTGAACATCGAAGATGAGTCTGAGGAGGAAGAAGAAGATGATGAGACTTAGGGTTTCCATGTTTAATTTCATGTTTTCAATAAGTTAAACTTTTAGGATTTGTTGTGTTGTTTAAATTTGGTTTGTTTTAAATAAAAGTAATGTAGGATTTCCATGTTTAATTTTTTTTTATTAAATATAAAAAATTTTAAATTTTAAATAAAATAGCCGTTAACATTTAATAATAATTTAATATTAAATTATTTTTTTTTAATAAAAATATAGCCGTTATAAATAAATAAAGATTAAATAAAATGGTGATGTGGAAATAAAAGGTGGTATGTGGGGAAGTACTTGATGTGGAGAAAAAGTGGGTTTTGTGGTATGTGGGAAGTACATGACGTGGCATGCTGACTGGACCAAAAAGGTGGTATTTAGTGGTATTTAGTGGTTTATTGATGTGGGTAGTCTTATAGCATTGCTTAAAATAAAAAAGAAATATAGGATGTTTAAATATTGTGACTTAAAGTATACATCTCAACAATCATTTACAGCAACTCCTTATTTAAATCTTACAATTATTATAGCATAATTTCTCCATAAAAACTAAAGTCAAAGTTCAAAGTTGTATTAAAATCAGTAACAAATCAGGTGAATCGTTCTACCGGGCAAAAATTATCGAAAATAAAATTAGGGAAATGAAAGAGACATACATAACTAACAAAGACCCCTGAAGATGGGGTGGGTTTTGTTAACCCCCGCTATTGAAATTTGATTTACAAAAATTCACCACAAAAGGATTAAAATTGGAAAAAAAATATAAATTATCTAGAAAAATGAAAGAAAACTTAATGCCCCTGTTAAATTCAAATTCAGTTCAAACTAATTGCACAACGTATGCACACAATCATAACATTAAACTGTGATTGCTTGTTGCTTATAAAGGGAATCGCGACCTGCATTTTCTTATTGACTTAACCCTAAAATATATACAACCTCCAACCATACAAAGAAAACCTAACGTACGGAGATAAATCAAAATCTAAATCGTTGAAGCCTTCTAAATTGTGTGATTTTGCAAAAAGTAAAAGTCAACATCAATTCGACTGGTTTACCTGATATATATAGCTGAAGCAACATAGATGAAGAACGCCGTGTGTAGTCGAAGGAGGTCTGATGAGAGAATTGGCGGAGATGAGAGAATCAGCAGAGGATTTGAAACCCTAACTACACAATTCAATACCACAAGTCCTACAAATCAGGAAAATGCTACTCATAATTCATATATTAGCACGCAAATTTGCATAAACCAGATGTGATTTGATGTAAAACCTAACCTTATGCAGCTCTGTGCCTAACGAGAGCTCATTAATTTCATTGAGAGACCAGCGTAATGGTACGTCAGGGTTCCTGTCAAGCAATAGCTGAAGATAATCAGAAATCTATTCCCTGAAAAGTCTTTTCAATTTGAATCCAAATCGTATAATCTTTTGTACAAAAACATTACAGGTCATAGAAACATGAGAGTATTACCTTAAAAGAGAAGAGAAGTCTGAAATTAGAAGGGCAACGAGAGCGGAGTCCGGGGATTGTTCAGCACATTGCTTCAGGTAATCGAACTTGAAGAAATGGAGAGAGTTGCGAATTTTGGGCTCCTGATTTGTTAAAAAAATTAGGGCAAAGAACAAAGAGGAAATTTCGTGGAGAAGTAATAGTGTACACACAATCGTTGTTACCGGTACCATAGAAACGGCGATGTAGTGTTAGTAGGAGGACCAGACTAGGTCGGAGACGCCGTCGGTCTAAGGAGGCGGAGGCGGAGGCGAGGAACATCGAGGGTGGAGGCCGGAACCGTCGATGGTGAGTGGAGGAGCGTCAAGCGTCGAGGGTGGAGGGTGGAGGCCGGGACGTCGAACTTTCGAGGGTGGCGGGTGACGGGTGGAGGGCGGAGGGCGTACAAACTTTGGGGTAAGTGAAAATTAGGGCAAATAATGGAGCTGCATACAAATTTGGGGGAAATTTTGGGCGGGAAAAAAAATAAAACACGACAGGCCTTCTTGACGCGCACATTCTAAGTGTCCTCCGTGTTTTTTTTATATTTATACGACACAATTTATGACGCCCAAAAATGCGCGTCATTTACCCTTAAAATCTTATAGAATATGACAGATTTTTAATAACACGTGTTTTTGTGCGTCATAAAATTGTGTGTGTCATCGTTCGCGCGTGAAGGAAGGTCCTATTTCTAGTAGTGAACCAGACTTTCCAAACATTTGCGGCTATTCAAAATTCGGTTCAGACTACGATGCAAACGATGATGAACTATGATAATGAAATCGAAACAAGTCAGAAAGTTCCTAAATTGCTCAAATTGGAAGATTATCATAGTTGGATTACACGGTTTGAAGCATATGTTTCTGCAAATGATATTGATATGTGGTTGTCATATTCTGAGTCATATGTTTATCATATTCTGAGTCATATGGTACTTTAACAATGGCATTGCCTACAGATTTATTACATCAATTCTCAAGTAACTACACAGCAAAGAGTTTGTGGGATGCTTTAGAAAAGCGATGTGAGGGCAATGACCAATATAAGAAAAGTCGACAAAAGGTGTTGAAGAAGGAATTTGATAGTTTCAAGCATTATAAAAATGAATCGATTCCAAATCTGATTGCAAGATTTGCTCATTTAATGAGTGAAATGAAGTTGGTGAATCGTACAAAATATGAAGCTGAAAAGAAAGAAAAGATTTTGGAAGCGTTACCAGAGAAATGGGAAAATTATGTGATGATGGTCAATCATGATAAAGATTTTTCAAAATTGTCATTTAATGATCTGATTCAAAGAATCCAAGCAAGGGATATGGAGTTAAAGGTGAATAAGTCACCGCCTGAGCAAGTTCAAAATCCCGCAGTGTACTATGGTAACAATGATTCAACCCTGAATGCTGGGAAATCTACTATTCTTACTTCTACACCCCCTACAGCATTTCTGGCAGGTAAATCTGAAACTCCAAGTTATTCTTCTGCTGGTTGTACTGTTTCGATTCCTAATTCTTCGACTCAAAGTGCATTTTCTGTTCAAACTATCGATGATTATAATGCTTTGATGTCTGCATTAGTATCTTCATATTTTGGTGTTATCACTGGTGTTGTGAGTAATGCTGAGTTGGCAAATGAAGATTACGATCAAATTGATTATGATCATTTGGAGGAAATGGATCTGAATTGGCAGTATGCTATGTTGGTTCGAAGAACGAAGAAATTTTTCAATAGAACTTGTAAGAAGAGATTGAATCAGGATGGTAAGATTGGTTTGGATAAATCGAAGGTGAAATGTTATAAGTGTTCCATTTATGGTCACATTGCTCGAGAATGTCCAAGTTCTGCTGATAGTAAATTGAAAACTGGTCAACATGCACATATAGTTTTTCATCCGTCAAATGAAGCTGATAAAGTTGAAAAGAAATCTATTACTTTTGCTAATAATCTGACAGAAACATTCTGGCATCGAGATGAATTTTCCTAGAATGCAGATTCAGCAGCTAAAAAGAATCAGGCTCGTCATGATGATGATGACAACTTGTTGACTGATTCTGATTCTTATTCAAGTGAATCCTTGGTACAAGAAAGTTTACCAAAAGTTGCTGATAGTTCAAAGGTTGGAGAATCTAAATGTCTTACATGTGTAAAATTACACAAGGAGATTGAATGGTTTGAACAGTGTTCTAAAACATCAACTGAAGAAATTGTTGTGCTCAAGAAGGAGTTGGAAGATTTTCAAAAGAAGTATTATGAGTTGGTTCATGTTCATGAAAATGCTTTGAAGGAAAAGGCTAAATTGGCTGAGGAATGTGAGAAAGCCAAAGCTGAAGCTTTAGACGCAGCTCAATATTTTGAAAATTTATTTGAGAAGAGTTATCCGGTTCAGCAAAAGTATGAGGAAGCTACTGTTCTTATTGCTAAAACTGTTGTTACTGTTGAAAAGCTTCAAAACAAAATTTCTATGCTTCAAGATGAGAATACTCTTTATCGTGACAAGAATGAGGTATTGACTAAGGATGTTGAGATCTATAAGCAAAAGAGAGAAAATGTTCTTGAAGAATTATTTGTTGAATGTGAGATCCGAAAGCTACAAACTGATGAATATGATGATCTTAATGCAAAATTCATCAAGTCACAGAAAGAGGTGTTTGAAGATCAAAAAAAGATTAATGATTTGAAATTGAAAATTTTGGATTTGAAAAGGCAAGTAAAGAACTGTAATTTATCACCGACATTGCTAAACTTCTTATACAAGCAGGATCAGAGTACGGAGAGTTCTAAGAAGGAGGATGTTCACTTGGTTCCTCAAACAGTTGATTTAATTGAAGTTACTTCTGCTCCGCTTGATTATAAAGCTGAAGTGCATGATTATTCAAAATTTCCCACTCCACCTAAGAAGAACAAGTCTAAGTCTAAGAAGAAAGAGAAGTCTTTGGGTGAAGCTCCAAAATTTGTATCAAAGTCTGTTTTGTTGGAAAATGAAAATGTGTTTGATAAGGTTGTTTCGAGTTCTTCATCTGCAACCGAAGAAGACAAAGTTTTGATTGAGAAGAATAATCTGAAGGATATTAAAGCCAAATTTACTAGCGAAGCTAAGGCAAGAGAAGCTTCGGGTTCTTTTTCAACTTCTTCAAAGAATCTAGGACTCAAACACAAAGGTTTGGGTTATGAAATAAAGGAAGAATCAGTTTAAGCAAAGAAACCAGTGAAACATGCAAAGGTTTCTAAAGCAAAGGCTGCAAAGAAATTATCATCTCAGAAGGAATCTTCTTATTATTCTGAAAGATCGTCATCTTCAAGGAGTCCATCTCCTAGGTATGATTTTTCTGATGGTTTCTTTGATAACTTTGATTCTGAACATTCATCTGGTTGTCAAAATTCAAAACCATTTTCAAATGTTTTTAGAGAACGACTTTGTTATGTATGTCGTCAACCGGGACATCTAGCTGCTGATTGTCCAACGACTGCATAAATCCACAAAACTGCAAAATATGTGGATAACAAAGGTCAATTTTTTTATAAACCCTGGTCTCCAAAGATTAAATCAACCTGTAAATCATCTTGGTCTGAATCAAGTACGTCGGTTGAATCTGATTCAGGTTCTGATCAAAAATTGAAAATTTTACAAATTTGGAAACGGAACGTTGTTTCTACGGCCAACAAAGACTATGTGGAAGACACCGGGCGACCCGACGCTGTTGAATCGGGTCGATCCCAAAGCGACTAATCTTTTATTTGGTGTCAAGAAGGTATTTCAGGAAGACCTTTCGGTGATTGAAAATTGTTTTGTGGAATATCTGTGCTAACTTAAACTGAATTTCACAATCAAATTTTGTTTTCAAAATGCTAAATTGAACGTCTTCGTGTTGGTTGATCAATTTTTTCATTTGTTTTTCACTTCGTCTCATTCTGAGGGGGAGTTTATTTTTGCAAAAATATAAAAATAGTGTGTTGTTTTTCAAATCGTAAAAATGAAAAACTATAAATAGAGTTATCATTTTTAGGGGGGAGAAATTTGGAAAAGACAAAAACATTGAAAAATGCAAAAAGTCAAAAACATGGAAATATGAGAAATTGTATCTGACATGATTGGGAAATGATGGTACATTGGCTGACATTGTTTGACTCATGGATAAAGTAGATGAAAAAGCCATAAGACCATTTGATCGATGTGTAAGGTAGGATCGGAAAATCAGAAAGTATACGAATGTGATATACACTAAATCTGATACTTGATCTAGTGGACAACATCTTGATGCGTATCTCAAGATATATCAAGAAAAAGATATGTAAAAATAAAATGAGAAGTCACTGTGTATACATGTGTTCATTTTGCAAAGATTTAAACTTGTTTAATTTTCTTTATTTTGTCAAACGATCGGACTTTCTTTGCGTGTTCACAAGACCGACATGATCGTTGTTCGTTTGACGTTCTGCTTTATTTTCTTTGGTGTTTCGTATAACTCATCGGACTTTCTCTGCGTGTACGGGAGTACCAACCTGATTGTTGTTAAGTTATACAACTTCAACTTGTTTTATTTTCTTATTTTGTTAAATCCGAGGCCTTATCTGCATATCGAAAGATCGACCTTAAGATAGACGATTTAACGTTCTTATTTCTTTTTGCATGGAACACAGTTTACTATATCATGGTTACAATCATTATGTGATTAAAATCACAAATAAAATCACAAAATGTGATAAGCAAAAACATATATGAATATGCCTGATAGTGTGGGGTACACTGGTCAATGCAAAACTAATCAATACTTTAACATATCCAGATGTTATGAGTATGATTGTGCTAGAGATTAAAGTTGGACAAATTATATCTGCAATCGGCATGGCTTATGTGTTACAATAATCAAAATTGAAGTGTAGTTCAGCATATTACGACTAATATGATCCCAAGTTGTGATTTTTCTTGCAAAAGACAAAAATAGTGTTTGATTCTCTTATGCATTTACATTTCTTATCAGAAAAACCAAAAAGATTTTAGATGTGTTTTGATATAAAGTTTCTAAAAGCCAAAAAGATTTTGTTTCTGATTTGTTTTCGATTGATCAACACGACATAGAAAATCAATTTTCAAAAACAAAATATCTTGGAGTCTCGAAGAGACGTTTTGCGCCAAGATTATTTATGTTGGCAGGTTTCTAAGTGGGAAGAGAACATCACAACTTCAAGTCTTCTGAATATTGTTGATAAAGAGAGATTACACACGATGGAATATCAAGTATTCAAGATTGAACTCATCGTCAAGACCGAGGAAGAGTTTGATTGAAGATACAAGATACAAGTTTTAATAGAAGAGATGATACTGCACATGCCGAGGGGTTGTTTGTTGATACATGGTCCTGATCGTCATGTGAAGTATCGAATACAAGACGAAGACATGCAAGATTACGTCTGGCCGAACCTTGGCTGAACCTGGAGTTCGGACAGGGCCGAACAGGTCCGAACCTAAGGTTCGGACCAGCGAGATTCAATGTGTACAAATAGTCGTCTTGTAATAGATTTGACAAGTTTTCGATTCATATCTTCTCTGTGTACTCTGTGGTTAATACAAGTCATTTGTATTTACTCTTTGTGTTCCAACTCATATTACATTGATTTCATAACGATTAATAGACGATCCACATGTTCAAGCAATTTCATTGATGACACAATCTCAGGACCATCAATAACTCATTCCATTACAAAACCTCCGGTCACTGCCTCTGACACAGATACAACGCCAGTACAGGAAACTATGGATGCTGGTATTGATAATGAGGTAGATGACAATCCCGGTACAAACACTGTTCAATCTCAGGTAGCTGACGCAGAAGGAGAAGAAACAAATGAAGAACCAGTCCAATCAAACCTACCTCCAGAAATCCCCGTTCGAGCCGTTGCTGAAACAAGCATCCACAAATATCACCCCTTGGACAACCTCATAGGTCCTTTAGCTTCACGGGTGGTAACAAGAAGTCATCTGGGGACATTAATCACTACATGTATTCTTGCTTTATATCGCAAATTGAGCCCCATGCATGAAGAGTTGAATCAATTCTCAAGGCTTTAAGTTTGGAGGTTAGTAGAGAGGCCTGTTGACAAAAAGGTCATCACAACTCGATGGCTTTACAAGAATAAAAAAGATGACAATGGCATTATTGTCAGAACAAGGCCAGGTTGGTGGTTCAAGGGCATAAACAGATCCAAGGGATCCAAGGGATTGATTATGATGAAGTATACGCGCCCGTTGCTCGATTAGAGGCAATAAGAGTTTTCTTGGCTTATGCATCCTACATGAATTTCACTGTCTACCAATTGGATGTGAAAACTGCTTTTCTATATGCTGATATGGATGAAGAGGTGTATGTTACTCAACCTCCTGGGTTTATTGACGAAGAACACCCTTATCATGTGTACAAGCTAGACAAAGCCTTGTATGGCTTACACCAGGCCCCTCAGTCGTGGTACAAAACTTTGACTGATCATCTTCTAGCACATGGGTACATGAGAAGAATATTGGATCACACGCTATTCAGAAAGGAGGTGGAACATGATATAATCATGGTACAAGTGTATGTGGACGACATCATCTTTGGGTCCACAAACGACGATTTGTGTAAAGAGTGTGAGAAGGTAATGGACAAAGTTCGAGATGAGTCAAATGGGGGAAATGGAATTCTTCCTAGAATTGCAAGTGAAGCAGAGTGACAGCGGGATCCTTATTCACCAAGCCAAATATGTCACAGAGATTCTGGAAAAATACAAGATGACAGATTCAAAGCCTGTCTCCACACCTATGGCGGCCAAGCCCGCTCTTACCAAAGATCCAGATGGTCAGAAAGTGAGCGAGCACATGTACCGGTCTATGATCGGCTCACTAATGTACTTGACAGCCAGTCGCCCAGACATCATGCTTGCAGTGTGCTAATGCGCACGATATCAGGCTAATCCTAAACTCTCTCACTTATCTGCAGTTAAACGTATTTTCAAATATTTGAAGGGTCGACCACGGTTGGGCCTCTGGTACCCTAAAGAGTCAGGATTTAATTTGTATGCTTTTACTGCCAGTGATTATGGTTGCAATGAGCTTGATAGGAAATCTACATCTGCTGGAGCTCAATTCTTAGGTGAGAGGTTGGTGGCATGGCAAAGCAAGAAGCAGCACACGGTGTCACAATCGACAGCCGAAGCAGAATGCGTGGCTGCCCCTGCATGCTGCTCTCAGGTGGTATGGTTGCAGCATCAACTGGGAGATTACGGTTTGAATTTCTTTGACACTCCCATTTACTGTGATAATAATGCTGCGTTACAAATTGTTAAAAATCCTGCGCAACACTCTAAAACCAAACACATTGACATAAAAACGCACTTCATTCGGGACTGCTACGAACGCAGGCTCATTCAGTTAGAACGGGTGCAGTCGGATGACAATGTAGTGGACATGTTCACAAAACCCCTCCCCAGTGCTAATTTTGAAATGTGTCTCAAAGGCCTCCGAATAATAGCCTTTGATGAGTAATCTGAAAACTGTTATCTGTTTCTTTTAATTTAATTTTAAAAATATTCAAAATATCAAAAATAACGTTTTTATTTTCAGCTTGTGTTCTGGAAAAAGTCTAAAAGCAAGGGGAATATATAAAATAAACATCTGATGTTTCCTCTAAATTTTATGTGCTTTTAAATTTTTTACTGGTTTTGTTTGACCAGGTAGGGAAGTGATATAAATTTACAGGTGTTTGCTGACTGACACGTGTAAGGTGGATGTGAAAAGCTGTGATTGGCTGATATGCTTGGTAGGCTCTGCTGTCAATTAATCAAAAGGTATGGTTCATCACATCACTTAAAGATAACGTATGATGCTTGATAGGAAGCACACACTTAGGTTAGTACAATTTCTATTTGACTGTGTACTAGGAATCCTGAGACACACGCCCGGTTCTGAGTTTGGATGTCATGCTCAAAAACTCCCATTCCCTTTGCTTTGCGTAAGCAATGACCTGGGAATGTTGTACGTGAGTCAGGACTCCTCTGTTCTGCGGTATCAGAGACCTGGAACCTCCCTGATCCACGTACATCTATGATCACATTATACATACACAATAAACCCAAAAGATGCCAATGTGCACAATTAAAAGAGACCCTCAAGTGTCCAAAACACTCAGCCTTTGTCACTGATGAGAGCATTTTAAAAATGTTTCAAAAATTCAGTTAACGTTGTATATTATCCGACAAAAATCTCCGTGATCTATTCTTTCTTTCTTCAACCCAGTCTGGAGCATGATGTTAGGATTAAGGAAAGGTGTCGTGAAAAATGTTGTACGGAAACCAGGTGTACTTGATAGAATGTACAAATTATACCTAGGACTTATGTGTGAGATCTGGATAGATGTTCATAACTAATAAACCCTAAAATAAAAATTAATTTATGTGATGAAACTGCATGAGTAAGCGAAAGCGGCACGAGTTTAAAGATTGACCATAATACTGGCAATCGCCTGAACACGTAAAGTAACTGAAGCTGAAAAGGGTCCCTTAGTCACAAACTATCTGGTATGATCCCTCACATACCTTCTCACTCAAAACTCAGGATGTTAAGTTTTTTTTTATTTTTTATTTATATTTAATTATTTTTTAAAAAAAATTATGTTGTCAATGTTGATACCTGATATGTGCGTCGTGTGAAGTATCAAGCAAGTTCAAAGATCAAGTCAACTAGGTCTGGCCGAACTAGGTCCGAACCTGAAGTTCGGACTGGCCGAACCTGAGGTTCGGCCAAAGCTCGGACCAGCTAGTATATATAGATGTTTGGTCTTTGTATTTGGAGGATTCTGAGCGTGCGAGATCTGTTAAGTGCGTGTTTCTGAGTGTGTATTCTCTATGTCTATTTCTGAGTGTTTACTGATTGTAATTGTTCTTCATTGATCAATAAATCAATCGGTTAATTACGTTTCGATGTTCGATTAGCTAGATTGAGTAGACGATCCGATGCTCACGCATTTTCAAGTGGTATCAGAGCTTTCTGGTTCATTCTACTGATCTGTGGTTGCTATTTTCGGACTTTTTTGGAGCATTTTTCGTGTTTCTTGAGATGGTTTTCGTGTTGTTCATCAATTCTATCGAGTTTTTGGTGTCAAAATTGTTCCTAAATCACTTTCTTTTAGTTTTACTAATCCACAGTAACGAGTTTCGTCAAAATCAGTCATTTTTGTGCGATTTGTGAAAAATGAGTTCTAAGTTCGGAGTCTCCAGATCAGGTTCGGAGTAACTGCTCCGAACTTGAAGTTCGGACATCTTTCGGTGTGTCTTCGGTGAGAGTTCGGTCAAAGTTCAGAGTTCAGATGTGGTTCGGAGGTAGATCGGAGTTATTTAGGAGTTCGGCCTGTTGTTTCTGATTCGGAGCAGGTTTGGACATTGTTCGGACTTTGGATTTAGGTTCGGACAGGGTTCGGAGGTTAGTGATAGGATCGGAGCAGGTTCGGTCACCAGATTCATATTTTCAACGATGTTGGAATTTCAAGCGTTTGCTGCAATGCAAAGTGTGATGTAAACCATGATGAATTTTGATAACGAAATTGGAACAAGTCAGAAAGTTCCCAAATTGTTGAAGCTTGAAGATTACCAGAATTGGAAGAAACGATTTTCTGCTTACATAAGCACGAATGATATCGATTTGTGGATTCCTCTCAAGAAACTTTATCAACACCCAACTGATGCGAGAGATTTTAAAGAAGTTCATACTTTTGATCTTGCTGAAAGAAAATCATACGAGCTTGAACAAAAAGCTTATGGTTATCTTACGATGGCATTACCTACTGAGTTGCTTCATCAATTTAGCACTTGCAAAAAATCTAAGCAATTGTGGGATGCTTTATCAGCAAGGTGTGAAGGTAATGATGACTACAAGAAGAGTCGGAAGAAAGTTCTAAACAAAGAATTTGATAATTTTTAGAATTATGACAATGAAAACATTACTGCTCTTGTTTCAAGATTGTCACACTTGATTAGTGAATTAAAGGTGGTTGGGATTGAGAAAACTGATGCTGATTTGAAAGAAAAGATTTTGGAAGCCTTGCCAGAGAAATGGGAGAATTATGTTTTGCTAATCACGCATGACAAGGATTATTCTGCAATGACATTTCACGAGCTTACTGGAAAACTTCATGCTCGAGAAATGGAAATGTTAAATTCAAAGAAGTCAACTGCTACTTTGCAGAATCCTGAACTGTATCATGGTGAGAATAGTGCAAGCATGAGTGCAAAGTCTAAACCAAATCAGAATACCGCACCAAGTGTTGCTTTTATAGCTGGAGTTTCAGAAAATTCTGATAATAATTCTTCAAGGGGTTGCAATTTCACAATTCCAAATTTTTCAAGTCAAAATGCTTTTTCAGCTGAATCAACAGATGATTGTGCCAAAATGATTTCTGCATTGATTTCATCATCTTTTGGTTTGATTCTCAAAAATGTTGCTGATGCAAAGTTAACCAGTGAGGATCTTGATGCTCTTGATGATGATCAACTAACTGAATTGGATGTATCTTGGAAATATGCTATGTTGTGTCAAAGATCTAAGAGATTCTTTAAGAAACATGGAAGGAATATTTCTTGTGATAAATTGAGTTTTGACAAGTCCAAATTAAAGTGTTACAAATGTTCACAACTTGGACATTTTGCTAAAGACTGTCAACAGACACATACAAACAAGTCTGGTGTTTTACAATCATCCAAACCTAGTTTTACTCAACCATCTACTAGTAACACTAGCAAGTCTACAGCTTTGACAACACAAAAAGATGGTGTTTATGATTGGGGTCAACAATTTGTTTATGATTCATCAGCTTTGATTGTTACTCATATTCCATCAGATGATTCCTATTCAGATACTAGTTCCGATACTAGTTCAATTCCAAGTTCTTGTGAATCTGCTGAAAACTTGGAGAGTCTGATGAAAGAAAATGCTTTATTGATGAATAAAGTTCAACAACTGTCTGAGGCATTTGATGTGATTAATTCAGAGTTGAAGATTTCTAAAGATCATGACAAGGAGTGGACATTAAAGAATGAGTATTTGACCATGGAAATCCAAATATTGAATGAGGTTTTGGAAGTTTTGAAGCAAGATAAGAAGAATGTTGAAATTTCAAAAGCTGAGATTTGTGAAGAAAAGGATGATTTGATTCATGAAGTAAAGAAATGGAAGGATGAAGCCGCGGATACTGCTACTGATTTTCAGAATTTGTTTGAAAAATCCAAAATTAAGCTTGATCTGCTCACAAAGACTATTGAAGATTTGAATGCTAAAATTGAAGCTTATCAAGTGGATAAGGAAAAGTTATTGGATGAGAAGCGAGAATTGGTTAGTATTAACAAGGTTCAAGCTGCAAATCTGGAAATTCAGAAGCGAAATGAGAATAAATTGAAGAAGGAGCTACATGAAGGACTTGACAATCTTCGCATGCAAAAGTTTGAAACTCACAAAGTTGCGAAGCGATTGATTGCAAAAGAAAAGGAATTCGCAGAAGCTCAACAGCAAATTTCTGATCTTAAAATTCAAGCTCTCGATGCTAATCGTTTACTCAACAGTGTTTCAAATTCTCAAGTTTTCACAAGTTTCTTAGCAAATGATGCTAATTTTGAGAAAATGTTTGATAAAACTGCATCACCCCCTGCTCATATCAAAGAAGCTTTCAAAGAAGTGAAGGAACAGGTTGATGAATTTGATTATTCAAAAGTTTCATCATCACCCCCCTGCAGCGAAGTTTGTATATGGTTCATCCTCTGCTGATAATGAGAAGTCGGCTACTTCTAGTAACAAGATCCAGACTCAACCTGAGTTTGATGAAAAGATCTTTTATGATCAAAAGAATGTAACAGAAGTAAAAGCTGAATTTTCTCGATTAGCAAAGAATGGACATTGTTCATCTGAGGAGAAGATTTCTGGAAAGCGTGAAGGATTGGGTTTTCACAGGATGCAAAACAACGTTGAGAAGGTTCCAGCATCTTCATCTCATGATTTGAAGAAATTAAAGATGAAACAAGTGAAGAAGGAAGTGTTTCAAGCTGATAAAATTCAACCCGAGCGGTTTTACAAACTCAAGGGTTCGGATCAATTATTTTCTGACAAAGAATTTCCTCTTCATTGTGTTGATGCTCGGAAGATTGCTGAGGTTTTTTTGAAAGCTACCATTTCTTCTGAAAGTTCTCAATTTCGAAGCCCTACATCCAAATGGGTACATGATCACAGGCATCAGGTATATGATTCTCATTCTGATCATGTTCGAGATATTCATGTGTGTTCTTCGCAGGTACATCAAAGATGGGACAAAATCACAAGAATCTGTTATATTTGTCGTCGCCCAGGGCATATGGCAAAAGCTTGTCCATTATCTGCAGATTCACCCCAAAGATTTCACAAGAAATCAGTTTTTGGTAAACCTGCCACACAAAAGTTCTTTGATGAACAAGGCAGAGTTTTTGATGAAGTTGAGCCTACATTCTTCCATAAACAAAAACATTTTGTTCCAATGTTTTCAAAGGTTCAAAGTGTAGGTTTATCATCACAGTCACCTGTGATTGTTTCATCAAAAACTGAATTACCAAAACAACAACAATGGAAACCTAAGGTGGTTTCTAAGCAAAACAAGGACACTGGTCGACCAGAAGCGATTCGCTTCGGGTCGTTTTTGGACTAATTAGTTTGATTAGTGTGCATGTACTTCTAGAAGACCTATCGACGATTGCACAGTTGTTGATGGAGGAGTATTCTGCTTAATTTAAATTTTCATGATAAATCTTTCTAACCTGCAAATTTTCTGACGTCTAAATCTACAAACTATCCGTATTGATTGATCACTTTTCTTTGTTTCCAATTTTTCTCAAAATACCAAAAATGAGTCTTGTTTTTGTGTAAAATGCAAATCCAAAAATAGTGTTTTCATTTTAAGGGGGAGAATTGTAAGTAAGGGGGAGTAATTGAGAAAATGCATGTTATGGGGAGAAAGTGAATACATGCCAAATATATAATGAAGGAAGGTGAATACATGCCAAATATATAATATTGTGAGAAATTGATCATTGGGAAATGATGGTACATTGGCTTACGTATCTGACTCATGAATAGAGTAGATGAAAGAGCTATAAGATCATTGTTTGATATGCTTGGTAGGCTCGGCAAATTAGAAAGTATTCAGATGTGATATACACTAAATACTAATGCTTGACCATGTGGATAACATATTGATGCATAGTTCATGACACAAAAGAAAATAAGTGTGAATTTCAAAATGAGAAGTCACTGTGTATACATGTGTTCATTTTGCAAAGATTTAAACTTGTTTAATTTTCTTTATTTTGTCAAACGATCGGACTTTCTCTACGTATCGAAAGATCGACCTGATCGTTGTTCGTTTGACGTTCTGCTTTACTTTCTTTGGTGTTTCGTATAACTAATCGGACTTTCTCTACGTGTACGGGAGTACCGACCTGATTGTTGTTGGGTTATACAATTTCAACTTGTTTTATTTTCTTATTTTGTTAAATCCGAGGCCTTATCTGCGTATCGAAAGATCGACCTTAAGGTAGACGATTTAACGTTCTTATTTCTTTTTCATGGAACACAGTTGACGATATCATGAAAATATTATGTATTGTGAAAAATCACAAATGCTGTCACACAAAAGGAAAAAGAAAAGAAAAGCTGAAAATGTCTGATTATGTCTGATAGTGTGGGATACACTGGTCAATGCAAATCTAATCAATACCTTAACATATCCAGATGTTATGAGTATGATTCTGCCTGAGTTTAAGTTGGACAAATTATACCAGTAATCAGCATGACTTATGTGTTTCGATTAATTGAAATTGAAATGCAGTTCAGTGCGTTATGTTCAATATGATCCCATATAGTGATCTTTCTCATACCAAAAATAGTGTTTGATTCTGTATTGTGATTTCATTTCTTTTCAGAAAAGAACAAAAAGATTTTTGATGTGTTTTAGCATAAACTTTGAAAAACCAAAAAGATTTTGTTTCTGCTTTATTTTCGATCTAATCAACACGTGATACAAATCATTTTCAAATTCATATCTTGGAGTCTCGAAGAGACGTTTTGCGCCAGGATTATTTTAAATGATTGAGCAGGTTGCTATGTGCAAGATATCACAACTTCAAGTCTTCTGAAGATGTTGATGAAAGACCAGAGATACACTAAAATGTCATCAAGTATTCAAGATCAAGCTACGATCGAGTTGAGGAGGAGTTTGTTTGAAGATTTATTTCATTGAACGAACGGATTCTACATTTGAGGGGGAGCTTGATTGAAGATACAATGTTGATGATGTTGCAGAGATACTGCACACGACGAGGGGGAGTTTGTTGATACCTGATATGTGCGTCGTGTGAAGTATCAAGCAAGTTCAAAGATCAAGTCAACTAGGTCTGGCCGAACTAGTCCGTACCTGAAGTTCGGACTGGCCGAACCTGAGGTTCGGCCAAAGCTCGGACCAGCTAGTATATATAGATGTTTGGTCTTTGTATCTGGAGGATTCTGAGCGTGCGAGATCTGTTAAGTGTGTGTTTCTGAGTGTGTATTCTCTGTGTCTATTTCTGAGTGTTTACTGATTGTAATTGTTCTTCATTGATCAATAAATCAATCGGTTAATTACGTTTCGATGTCCGATTAGCTAGATTGAGTAGACGATCCGATGCTCACGCATTTACAGTCAGACGTAAAACTCTCGGCTTGAGTTCAGGGGAAGTTTGTTTTAAAAAATTTGGGTTTAAAACTTTACAAAGTGGAGATATGATGAAAAAATGTGTTTGGCAAAGATGTGTGACAAATTGATAAGTTCTCAATAGTGCAAGGGGGTGTTAAGTAAAAAAAATTTAAAAAAAAGGGGGAAGGAATAAGGGGACCATCGGTCTCCCTCCTCCACAATCAAACCCACCTTTTGTTTTCCCCTCTCTCCGTCGAACCCTAATTTCTGAACACCCCTCTTCACCGTCGCTCACCACAATTGTCACCGCCTCTCCTCCACGACCTCACAACCATCTCCCTCGTCGGAACCCACCACCGGAACACCTCCAGTTCACCTGCGCCGCCATTCCTGCCCCCTCTCTGATCCGCCACCGTCCACCACCGAAACCACCATCCGAAACCACCAGTGCAGTCGGAATCCTTCACTAAACACCACCCCGGTGTTGATTTTGAGCCATGGCAGCTCGTCTGAAGCGCGCAGCTAGAACCCCACAAGATCAACCCGAGTATGTGCAATTTTTTCTTGTGATTATTGGTTGGGACGGATGAAAAACGATGATTTCAGGGGTTTGGGACTGATTTTAAGTGTTAAAACATTCGAAAGTTGGTTGTTTGATTGAGTTGCAGGTATCAAATGGAGAAGACGAGACTTTTCGATCGAACCAGGGGCTTTTCGATCAGGTTGAGAAGCTTTTCGATCGGCCCCCGGCACTTTTCAATCATCGGTTACCGATGACCTGGAACTTCTCGGTCGAGAAACTGAGCTTTCCGATCGAAATCTATGCTTTTCGATCGGAGCTTGGACTTTTCGATCGAGATCTATGCTTTTCGACCAGGGATCTCGGTAACCAGTAACTTTCTGATCAGAAGGATGCTTTTTGATCGAAAACCCTGCTTTTCGATCGGAAAGGTACCTAATGATGTTTCAAAAGGTTTTTCTCCATTTTTAAGCCGTTATGCTGCCCCTTTTTTTTTTGAGAAAACTCTTATGACTAAGGAATTTATGTTTGTTTTGGACGTTATCGGTGTTTGTGAGTGCAGGGACTTAGAGTTTATCAAGGATCACAACACTGTTGCATACTTGCTGGATCCACCTGCTGAGTACAAAGAAAAATACAAGTCCATGATTGAAGGATTAAAGAAATGTTGTCTACACTACGCTCTTACTGCCAATCCTGTTATTTGCAAAAGAATGCAAGAGGAATTCTGGAAGACTTCTTTTGTTTCTGATGATGGAAAGCATATCATTGCTAAAATACAAGGAATGTTGTGGTATTGACTGAAGAAAACTTTAGAGAGGATCTTAGATTGAAAGATGTTGTTGCTGATCCTATGGCTTTGGATAAAGAAGTGGTTACCCAGTGTTTGAAGGAGATGGGATATCATATTTTGTCACCCCCGACTATGAAGGCTCTTATTCCACCCTATTAGAGGATGCTGGCTCACTACTTGCAGAAATGCATAATTGCTAAGAAGAGCTCAACGGATCAGCTAAACCAGGTGCACACTCATGCAATGGTGTCACTGGTTAGAGGTGTTAGATTCAACTGGTCCAGATTGATCTTTGAAGATGTCGAAGTTGTAGTGACAAGGGACAAGAAATTTGCTACAGTCCCAAGGTTTATACAACTGGCTCTGAATTCCAGATATCCAAACTTGAGGAAGTCAAATGATACACATGATACTAAGCCCCTGGGGATTGAGGTTTTTTCTATGATAAACCCCAAGAGAAAGTTAACTGATAAAGTCCTGTTTGGAGACAAGTTTGGAGAATTTGCGGAGATTGTGAGAGAGGAGGTTCCTAGTCAAAGAAATGCAGTTGTGAAAGAAGAACATAATGTGCCTGCCTCTCAGAAACCTGTAACTGAAATTTCAGATAGTTCTGATTGGGAAGATTTTGATGTAGAAGATGTGCAGATTGGAGCTCTACATTTTGATGATAGCGACAATATCAATTATGATTCATATCTTGATGACGTTGAAGTCGAGGAAGAAATGACAGAGACTGTTGAGATTCCATTGTCAAGAAAACGAAAAGCCACAGAGGATCCTTCCCTCGGTGCTTCTTTTACAGATGATCTGACTGAAAAGGTGAAGATTGTCACGCAACACCTTACTGAAGCCCTAAACGACCCAAGAAGGAAACGATTGGACCCACGAGTGCCTCCATCTACCAGCACTAGTGCTGGTCAATCATCATCCTCACAACCCACAGCCCAAGACAAAGGGAAAGTTGTACAGACAGTAGAGTTCAGACCAGAAAGAGAGCTCAGAGCAGAACTAGATGAATTAAAAGCTCAAAATACAGTCCAGGGTGAAATTATACAAAAGGTCCACAATACTGAGTTGGAGAACCAGAAAAAGATAAACAGAGAATTCTCAAGACAATTTAGAGAGTTACACAAGCTGATCAGACAACTTAATTCAGCTAACTCAAGCAAGCCAAACACAAAGAGAGATGATAAGGGAGATCCAGGAAATAAACAAGGCAGTTCTGGAGCAAGTGATTCCTCATAATCACCAATTTTTGACTTTGAAGCTGATATCTCTGATGCATCTAGTCCTGTGATGCCTAAAGGTACCGATGAAGACAAAGATACAAGAGATAGAGATTACATGACTGTACCAGCTTCTGAGTTTGATGGGGGTTGGGATGCTCAGACGTTTGCTCATCCTCCTGAGAGGTACATGATTCAGCTAGGTGAGCACTACAAATTTTGGACTCAACTCTACTCATGGACGACTGTGGATCTGACAATGCTTTATGTAACATCCCTGGATAAACCTCGAGAATCGGACTGGATTTTTCCAAGAAAAATAAAAGGGGAAATTTTTTTTCTAGAGTGATGTGGGGTGCATCATGTTCCTTTTGAAGCAATGAAGCCAGCATCGTGTGGCGGCTCGTCGGGTCAGATGCGCTACCCGGAAAAGATCCGCGAAATATCCTGATGACAATGCGGGGCATATCGCATGCTGAAGTAATCTGATGCGGCCCGCATCGATCCCCAGGTTTATAAAAACGAGTTTTGCCCCATTTCTGCTCATTTTTACCCCTGAGACACCTAATTCCGGCCAGTTGGAGGTTCTAGCAACAAGATAAAGGCATATTAAGGTCACATGAAGCTCGGGTAAGAATCTAGTTCACATATCTCATCATTTTGAGCATGGTTTTGTTATGAACACCACCGATCAGAAGTTGTTGATGGTCCAGAAAGTGTTGCATGTCCGATCAAGAGTGACCTAAGGGTTGTGGAAGTGTTCTTGTGGTTAACCAAGGTTAGTATATGTTCGGTTTTGCGTTTGATCATGATTTTGGGCAAACCCACCACTAAACCTGTGTTTGATGATGCATGCAAGGAAGGATATAGCATCTGGAGTTTGCTAGGAGGCTGAGATTGTGAAGACCCGCTTGGATTCGTTTTAGTACAAGCTTTCTTACACAAGGTACAACTAGTTAATGCATACATGTTGATGTTTTGGGTTTAGATTGAGAATTTGAGCTTGGATCTGGGATACCTGAACAACTCAGTAGTAAATGACTACAAAATGAGTTTGGTCCAATAGGTGGAGACCCCTCTTGTTGTATACTAGTGTTAAAACTCAGAAACCGAGTATTTTTCAACTTTTTGAAATGGTTAATGACACATGGATGATCTCAGTGGCTCTTGGCCCTAAATCTGAGTTAGAATCAGTCCATAGGTGGAAACCAAGGTGTTGGATTGATTGGAATTGGTCAAACCCGCTTGCAATATGATTTCGGGCAAATTTGGGACAAAATGTTGGAACTTAAAATCTATGTGACTGACGCCATCAAATCTGTTTACCGAAGCATTCGACTGAAGAATCCATGTGAATTGATTTAGAGACTGGGTTGTGATAATCGAGGCTTGCGAGATTGGACCGAAGACCGTTTTCCGAAAAAGTCAACCGTTCGGGTCAACGGTCAATGTAAAAGTCAACGGAAGATCGGTTCGAGCAAGTCAAGCTTCGGATTAATTAAATCAACTTTGATTTAATTACTATTTATGTTATTTACTTTACTTGTAATTTCGTTCATTCAGTCATGTTTTTCTGTTGTCAGTCACCCTCACTATATATAGTGAGGGTGCCCATTACAAGTAAAGGAGTCTCCGAATGTGGAGATGATGAATTTCTTGTAGAGTGTGAGATTTCCATTCTAGAGAGAGTGAATCATGGTTTCTAGAGAGAGAGTGTTCTTCATGATTCATTGATTGTAATCTTTCGATTAATGAATTCATTCGATATGTTCATCATCTTTCTTGTTTATGATTATTCATGATTCATCATCATCATCTTCTTCATTTGTTTTGAGTTTTCTCATCCGAACTCGTTCTTGCTCAAGATCGAGATTCTTGTAGTGAAAATCGGTCCTAACAAATGGTATCAGAGCGGGTAATCGATCAGATTCATCTCACCATGAATCTGGTCACTCGAATCTGGATTTTGAGCTTGAATGGTGAAGATAAGAAAACTTATTTTTTAGAGACTTTTTCTTATTTTTTCTTCGATTCTGGATGGATTCTGATGATATGGATGATGGATTCGTGTTCTGGAGTTCATCTTTATGTTTGTTTATGTTCTACATCTTCAGATCTGGTGGAGAAATGAAGATCTGAAGTTTTTTTGGAACTTTGAAGTTTTTCCCGTATTTGAAGATTTTGAAGATTTTTAGCTTTGATTCTTCGTTTTCTGGGCATTTCTTCATGGATTTGGATGATATGAGGTATGATTCTCAGTGGAAAACGCATTCCGGATCCATTGGAAGCATCCGTTTCGTCTGATTCTCAACCGTTTGGGCAGATCTGGAAAAACACACACTAGTGTGTGTTTCTTGGTGTTCTTCGTGTTCTTGAAGATTTGCAGATTTTGAAGACTGTTTTGATCCGATTAGCTGCTGTTTATGGGTTGTTGGTGGCCACAACAATGTCGTGAATGGTTTAACTTCATATCTCGTGCATCATAACGGGTTTTCTTATCGGTTTTGGGCAGATTCGAGTTCACCAAGTAAGTATTCATAGTGTTCATCGATTTTCCAGAATTGTTCATCAGTTTTGAAGTTATGAAGATTGCCTTAGCGGACTTGTTCAAGTCTTAGCGGACTTGTTCTCTCCTTAGCGAACTTCATCAGTTTTTAGCGGACTTGAAGCTTGTCTTAGCGTACTTGTTCTGTGCTTAGCGAACTTGAGTCCTTAGCGGACTTCAGAGGTGCCTTAGCGGACTTCTGGTGGCTTTAGCGTACTTGTTTGCTTAGCGGACTTGTTACTGGGTTTTCATTCGAGACAGTTTCGGTGAGTTCTGATCGTTAAGGATGATAGAGCATGGTCATACGAGTTCATCCGTATAAGAATCGCAAATTTTCATCAAGTAATCGTCGAGATATGCGTGAAATACGTTTTTCCGGCTGTCCACGTTTTTCCGATGGGTTTTTTCCGTTCATTTTAGGGTTACGGACAGGTTGAAGACGATGGTTGAGGCAGCTGATGACGTGGCAAGCATGGATAGGCTGCAAAGGAATGTTTGTCTCTCTCATCCTAGTCAACCCTAATTTGTTGTCGAATGCCTATTGGTTGAATGTTGGTGTGTGGGACCCTCTTCTCCAAAGAATCCGGTGAATGCATAAGCGCGTGGGCCCAGCTGAATTTGAAGAATTCTATTGCTGCTTTTGTGTTATCGAGCTGTGAGTGGCTAGAAACAAAGGAGTGGGTCCCAGGCTGTATAAGTGAACCGTTGAAATGGCTGGTGTTGTCGGCCTCCCATTGGCCTGATGCCTTTCACGCGGATCCAGCCTTCTCAGCCCTTGGATCAAACATTTTCCAGCCGTGGATCATATTGGAATCTCAATTATGATTGGCCAGAATTAGATCACACGGATTGTGATTTTGTGATGGTCATTTCCTATTGGTCAGCAATTAAGGACAAGAATTTTGGTCTTCTTGAGGATTTTTTTTTCTCCACTAATTAATTTTCTGCATTTTTGTTAAACGCGGGGTTTTTCTTATCAGTTTTTCGAGACGAACGAGATAATGCCGCGACGGAATTTCAGAAAATTTATTGGTCACGGATTTATTTCATTTTATTGGGGTTCTCGTTTATTGACGTCGCGCGCAACGTTTGCTATCGATCACTGACGGGTTAGCTTTATTATCCGGTTAATTACTCGGCTTTCTCGTTATATCTCACGGTTTATTTTTAGTGGATGCAGCGCTGTCGTCAACTAACCGGATTAACTGGAATCTCAGTTAAATATTGGAATTTATCCGATTAAATCTCTCGGATGACCGTTTCTTGAAGAAATTTAACAGTTTATTTAATTTTCGCATCCAACCTCAGTCACACGGATTATTCACAACTGTCAGCATCCGGCTTCCGGTTTTTCGCGAGATTGTCCGATTTCAAGATTATTTATCTGGTTTCTCTAGGCAACCGATCGCGACGGTTCGACTCTCCGCATCTCATTTTTACGCTTCCGACTTGATGTTTTTGGAGAGATTTAGAGAAATAGGGGGAATTATTATGAATTTGGATATCAGGTCGATTATTCGGAGTTAGAGCATGTTCAGTGTCAAACTGGTTTATCTGATTAAGTTTGTTGCGGTTTGGACTCCGAGATGTAGCATTTTCTCAGTATTGTACCCGACCGTGTGAACCGAGTGAGTCAGAACACTTGGATCTCGAACTGGAGCAACAAGAACAGAAGAAGCTTATTCAGAGGGGGAACTTCTACGACAGATTGTCTCCGGTTTATCAGTTTCTCATTGAAGATGTACGACATAGCGATTCTTCAGCAGTTGAACAGATTTGAAAGCATCAGTCAAGGGGGAAATTGTTGGAACTTAAAATCTATGTGACTGACGCCATCAAATCTGTTTACCGAAGCATTCGACTGAAGAATCCTTGTGAATCGATTTAGAGACTGAGTTGTGATGCTCGAGGCTTGCAGTTTGGACCAAAGACCGTTTTCCGGAAAAGTCAACCGTTCGGGTCAACGGTCAACGTAAAAGTCAACGGAAGATCGGTTCGAGCGAGTCAAGCTTCGGATTAATTTTTATCAGCTTTGATTTAATTACCAGTTTATGTTTATTTACTTTACTTGTAATTTCGTTCATTCGTCATGTTTTTCTGTTGTCAGTCACCCTCACTATATATAGTGAGGGTGCCCATTACAAGTAAAGGAGTCTCCGAATGGAGATGATGAATTTCTTGTAGAGTGTGAGATTTCCATTCTAGAGAGAGAGTGAGTCATGGATTCTAGAGAGAGAAAGTGTTCTTCATGATTTCTTGTAACTAATCATTCGGTTATATGAAATCATTCGATATGTTCTTCATCTTTCTTTCTTGTTTATGATTATTCATGATTCATCATCATCATCTTCTTCATTTGTTTTGAGTTTTTCTCATTCGAACCTTGTTCTTGCTCAAGATCGAGATTCTTGATGTGAAAATCGGTCCTAACAAATGGTATCAGAGCGGGTACCGATCAGATTCATCTCACCGTGAATCTGGTCACTCGAATCTGTGATTTTGAGCTTGAATGGTGAAGATGAGAAAACTCATTTTTTAGAGACTTTTTTCTATTTTTTCTTGTTTTCTGGATGGATTATGATGATATGGATGATCGATTCGTGTTCTGGAGTTCATCTTTATGTTTGTTTATCTTCTACTTGTTCAAATCTGTGGAGAAAATGTAGATTCGAGCTCATTTTTTCGTAACTTTGGGGTTTTCCCGTATTTGGAGTTTTTGAAGATTTTGGAGCTTGATTCTTCATTTTCTGGGCGATTCTTCATGTTTTCGGATGAAATGAGGTATGATTCTCAGTGGAAAGCGTGTTCCGGATCCATTGGAAGCACCCGTTTCGTCTGAATCTCAACGGTTTGAGCAGATCTGGAAAAACACACACTGACGGTGTAACTATGTGTTCTTCGTGTTCTTGAAGATTTCCAGATTTGGGAGCTGATTTGATCGAAGTTGCTGCTGTTTATGGTTTGTTTGTGGCCAGAACAATCACGTGAATGGTTTTTCTTCTCGAATCCGTCATGAATCTGTTATCTACACTCATTCTGGAACATCAAAATCGCATCAGGAAGATGTTCAAGTGGCTGTGTTCTTAGTGTTCTTCGTGTTTTCCAGAATTGTTCATGAGTTCTTGAAGGTATGAAGTTTTTCTTAGCGGACTTAATGTCTCCTTAGCGGACTTGAGTTCTGTTTAGCGAACTTCATCATGCTTTAGCGGACTTGTCTCTAGCGGATTTCTCTGGAGCTTAGCGAACTTCTGCTTGCTTAGCGTACTTCACAAGTTTCTTAGCGAACTTCTCGAGTTCTTAGCGGACTACTCAGGTCTCTTAGCGTACTTGAGTTTCGTTTAGCGAACTTGAAGTTCCTTAGCGAACTTGTTTCTGGGTCTTTGCTCGAGGTTGTTTCACAGAGTTATGATCGTCCAGAGTTGTAGAGAATTGAATTACGAGTTCGTGGGTATAAATTTCGTCAAATTCCGTCGAGTATTATGGGAGATACGAGCAGATTACGTTTTTCCGGTGAAGGTTCATGAGTTTTCCGATGAGCTAGGGTTCTGAGGGTGTTCCAACGATTTTAAGGTTGATGACGATGATGTGGCTGCGTCTGATTGGATGGTAAAGAATGTCTTCTCTCTCTCCTCCTTGTCGTTTTACCCTAGACATCCTTTTGGGTTGTCGAATTCTGGTTGGTCAGAATGTCACGCCGTGGGACCCAGCAAATGAAGAATGTCGTTGCCTCTTAATGTTGTTGCTTGTTGATTGGTTAAAGAATTCTCGAATGGGACCCACCAGCTGTAACAATCGTTTAAGGCTGGAGTGTTGGCGCAATCTCATTGGCGCAGCCCCTCCCTCACAGATCTCTAATCAGCACCGTTGGATTTCACTTTGTTTGGCCGTTAGATGAGATTTAATTCTCATTTATGATTGGCCAGAATTAAATCACACGGATTGTGGTTTTGTGATGGTCATTTCCTATTGGTCAGCAATTAAGGACAAGGATTTTGGTTTTCTTGGTGGAATTTAATTGACTAATTGATATTTTAGCATTTTCGTCAACCGCGGGTATTTTCTTATCAGTTTTTCTACAAGACTTACGAGATGACGCCCGAACGGAATTGCGAAAATTTTTATTGGTCACGGATTTATTTCATTTTATTGGGGTTCTCGTTTATTGACGTCGCGCGCAACGTTTGCTATCGATCACTGACGGGTTAGCTTTATTATCCGGTTAATTACTCGGCTTTCTCGTTATATCTCACGGTTTATTTTTAGTGGATGCAGCGCTGTCGTCAACTAACCGGATTAACTGGAATCTCAGTTAATATTGGAATTTATCCGATTAAATCTCTCGGATGACCGTTTATTGAAAATATTTATCAGTTTATTTTATTTTCGCATCCAACCTCAGTCACGCGGATTATTCACAACTGTCAGCATCCGGCTTCCGGTTTTTCGCAAGATTGTCCGATTTCAAGATTGTTCATCCGGTTTCTCTCGGCAACCGATCGCG
>JBCNJP010000009.1:43857495-43875164 GCA_039602395.1 Deinandra increscens subsp. villosa | reverse complement strand
TTCTTTCCGCTTGAACTGCCAGTTCCGCTTGAAGTGAGAATTCCGCTTCAACTTCAACTTCAGCCGGAACATAACAAAATTGGCAATCAGCCGGAAATCTTCCAAGCACAATATTCCTTATAAGAAGTTTAGCAATGTCGAAAACAAATTGCAATTCTTCACTTGCCTTTTTAACTCCAAAATCTCCAATTTCAAATCATTAATCTTCTGTTGTCCCTCAAACACCTCTTGTTGTGAGTTGATGAATTTTGCATTGAATTCATCATATTCATAAGTTTGTAACTTTCAAATCTCACATTCAGCATATAATTCCTCAAGTACATTTTCCCTCTTTTGCTTGTAAATCTCAACATCCATAGTTAATACCTCATTCTTGTCTCTGTAGAGAACATTCTCATCTTGATGCATAGAAAATTTATTTTGAAGCTTTTCAACAGTAACGGCAGTTGTAGCAATAAGAGCAAGAGCTTCCTCATACTTTTGCTGAACTGGATAACTTATCTCAAACAAATTTTCAAAATCTTGAGCTACGTCTAAAGCTTCAAGTTTAGCTTTTTCACATTCTTCGGTCAATTGAGACTTTTCTTTCAAAAGATCTTCATGAACATGAACCAACTCATAATACTTCTTTTGAAAATCTTTTAACTCTTTCTTGAGCACCACAATCTCTTCAGTTGACATTTGACATCTTTGTTCAAAACCCGCAACCTCCTGAAGTAATCTTTTACATTTAAGACATTCAAAAGTATCAACTTTTGAACTATCAGAAACTTTAGTCAAATCATCTTGAACCAAAGATTCACTCCAATACGAATCAGAATCAGTCAGAACACTGTCATCATCAGCATGACAAACAGTCAGAGCAATAGTAATTGGAACATGATCCTTTTTCACATCTGAATCTGCATTCCATGCAAATTCATTTGAATGCACAAATGTATTGGTCCGGTCATGAGCAAAAGTAACAGATTTATTCTCAACCTTTTCAGCTTCATTGGATGGATGAAAAACTAAATGTGCATGTTGACCAGTTTTCAACTTACTTTCTGCAGAACTTGGACATTCTTGAGCAAAATAACCATAAACGGAACACTTATAACATTTCACCTTTTACTTATCCAAACCAATCTTCCCTTCCCTATTCAGTCTCTTCTTACTAGTTCTATTGAAAAATTTCTTTGTTCTTCGAACCAACATAGCATACTGCCAATTTAGATCCATTTCCTCTAAGTGATCATAATCAATCTGATCATAATCTTCATTGGCTAACTCAGCATTACTCACAGCACCAGTGATAAAACCAAAGTATGAAGATACTAATGCAGAAATCAACGCATTATAATTATCGATAGTTTGAACAGACAATGCACTTTGAGTTGAAGAACTAGGACTCGAAACAGTACAACCAGCACAAGGATAAGTTGGAATTTCAGATTTACCTGCAATACATGCTGTAGGGGGTGCAAAATTAAGAATATTAGACTTTCCAGCATTCAATGTAGAATCATTTTCACCATGATATACAGCAAGATTCTAAATTTGCGTAGGAAGAGATTTGTTCACCATTAACTCCATATCTCTAGCCTGAATTCTTTGAACCAAATCATTGAAAGACAATCCTGAAAAATCCTTGTCGTGAGTAATCATCATCACATAATTCTCCCATTTTTCAGGCAAATTTTCCAAGATCTTTTCTTTCATATCAGCTTCTTCTTTAGTAAGATTCACCAAATGCATTTCACTCATCAGATGAGCAAATCTTGCAATCAGATTGGGAATCGTTTCATTTTGATTATGTTTAATACTATCAAACTCTTTCTTCAAAACCTTTTGTCGACTTTTCTTGTATTGATCATTGCCTTCACATCGTTTTTCCAAAGCATCCCATAGACTTTTTTATGTGTAGTTACCAGCAAATTGATGAAGTAACTCTTTAGGCAATGCCATCGTTAAAGTACCATACGCTTTTTTCTCAGCTTGATAAGCTTTCTTTTGTCCAGATGACATTTTTCTTTAGGGTAAACATATTGCTCAGTAAACGATAACCACATATCAATGTCATTTGTATCGACATATGCTTCAAACCGTTTAACCCAACTATGATAATCTTCCAATTTTAGCAATTTGGGAACTTTCTGACTTGTTCCGATTTCATTATCATAGTTCATCATCGTTTGCATCATAGCTTAAACCGAGTTTTGAATAGCCGCGAACGCTTAAATATTGGACATTCTGAAAAATCTGGTCACTGTTCACTCCGAACTCTCGCCGAACTTCCTCCGAACTTGGTCTTCGCCGAACTCTCACCGAACCTGACCTTCGGACGAAAGAATAAACTCAACACCGAACTAGCTCCGAATGAGAACCGAACTCTCACCGACCTTGCTCCGAATTCTCACCGAACCAAGAAAAGTGGCCGATCTCCGTCCGAACTTGGAGTTCGGAGCGGTTACACCGAACGTGTCCGAACCTCAAACGAGACAAACTTCACTCGACACCATTTTCTCGATTTTCAGTGTTTTGGACTGGAATTTTCGATAGCAATTCAAGTAAACTCGTAATGAACGATCTAGAAATGAATTTTTGATGAAAAGCACACTAGAAACAATCAAACGGATCCAAAAATGATACTCATTTTCTTAAAAACGTGAATTTGAACTCAAAACTCCGAAAAATAATGATTTCCAACCACTAGAGCAAACCAAATGCTCTGATACCACTTGAAATTGCTTGAGCGTGAGAATCTTCTAGTTAGTCATAATGAAATCAATGCAACGCATCTTATATATGTTTTTGAATTGCAAATCCCGCATTTTATCCATCTTTTGTTTGAGTTTTGATGAGATTTTGGCTCTTAATTATTCATATGTTGATTTTTAGGAAATCTGGTGGTGCTTTGATGATTTGTGGTGATTCGGGTGAAAACGGAACGCGATTTGGAGTTCGGGAGTGAAAGATAAAAGAAATGGAAAATTCTGCTAAAGTGTCAGTCATGGACCAGCGAGTGTCCACTCTCCAGTCTCGCAGGTCCATGAGCCTGGAATCCAGAAAATAGAAAAAGTGGGCTTCATGGACCAGCGAGTTTTCCTGTCCCAGTTTTCGTTGGTTAGGGTTAGGGGGGTTCGACTGAGAGCAGCTGTGGGAGCATTCTTGGAGCAATCAAGGGTGAGATTGAAGATTCAAGAGTGGAGATTGAAGATTTAAGGGCTCGGTTTGAGATTTCTTCACTTCAACTTGATTTCTTCTCCATTGTTCTTGGTTGTTCATCCATGTTTCACTCATTTTGTACTGATTTTATGATTAGATACATGATGAGTGGCTGATTTCATTCTTATCACCTAGTTTAGATGAAGCTTTACCCATTTTGACTTTTCGGTTTGACTTTTCAACATGAATTTGTGATTTTTGCTCATGATTCTAGTTTTGGTTGCTTGAAATGATCATGTGTGCTTGATTAGCTGCTGTTAATGATGTATTGTGTGGACTACTTGATAGGGATTGTGGAATTGCAACCATTATTAGTTAGTTTATTGTTGATCCTTAGACTAGAATTGGTTTTTGGGTTGATGCATGATCCGGAGACCTCCTACATGATGATATATCATTGATTAAGTGGCTGATCTTGTGTGCATCCATTTGAGGTTGACTTGACCGAGTCGTTTCTTATGCTAGTTATTGTCTAGGCATTGTTTAGTAGGTTAGATTGCTTGTGACCACAAGATTTGACCCTACTTATTCGTGTTTAGAGGTTTCTAGGTCTCAGGTAATCGAAATTAGAATCATTGCATGTATTAGGATTCATTTAGAGAGACCTCTCTTGGTGTTTCCCGATTTATGTGTGTTTTGCTCGTTTTGACCGAAACTGTGAAACCGTTGTGCAAATTCACATATTATGCTATCTGTGCTTCATTTGGAATTGTCTGATCATTCGGGATGTGTCTATAGTCCTCCTTGGTTGGGTTATTCTCACTTGGTGATAGTTTCATGTTGATAGGTCTTGTCGGGGGTCTTATTTGGGTTTAGTGGATTCTAGGCTAGGTGATATCTCTCTCATTCTGTTTCTCTGTCGTTTGCTTTGTTTGTTGCTAGTGTTATTGCTTGCTTAGTTTGTTTATTTCAAATCATTCCTATTTCATCGGTTAAATATTAGTTATGATACATTATCGGGAGTCTGATTACGCGTCCGTGGATTGATACTCGGTACTTATTGATACTATATTGCATACGACGGGTACGCTTGCCCTAGTGTGTGATTTGGTCACTCAGTATTTACCATTTTAAACTTGACCACATTTTTATATATCCCAATTGACACATCAAGTTTTTGGCGCCGTTGCCGGGGACGCGTCAGCTTTCGAGACCTATCAGAGCTAGTAGTTTAGTTATTTACTTGTTTTCTGTTACTTGTGTTATTTGCATGTTTCTAGTATGTCTTCTTATTTCTGTGTTTACCTACGTGTTAGTTAGTTTATTAGCTTAGTCTAGTTTCTTTATGTTCTGTTTCTGTTTTCTTTTTCGTTTTTCGTCTGTTTATGCGCATTCGTCGTCGGAGGAGTCCTTTTTCACCGTTGTCCGAACCTGAGAGGGTTTTTCATAGACTTCGACGTTTGGAGGCATTAGTTGTTCCTGTTCCGATGGCATTTCCGCCGAGACGCACGCTCGCCGATTACGCTCGTCCCGACATCGCGGGGGCGCAGCCCAGTGTTATACGACCACCCGTGGAAGCTAACAACTTCCAGATCCAGCCTCAGACCATTTCCATGATCTTAAATTCTGTTCAGTTCGATGGATTTCCGAACGATGACCCGATGGCTCATATTTCAAATTTCCTTGAGGTTTGTGACACGTTCAAACTCAATGGAGTCACATCGGAGGCCGTTAAGTTGAGACTCTTCCCATTTTCCCTTCGCGGCGCAGCGAAGGCGTGGCTTCAGTCCCTCCCGCCTGGTTCGATCACTACTTGGGATTCTTTGACTCAGAAATTCGTTTCCAAGTACTTTCCTCCGTCTAAAGCCGCAATGTTCCGAAACAAGATTTATTCATTCGTGCAGGAGGACGCCGAGAGTTTGTATGAGGCATGGGAGAAATTTAAGGAGTTGTTGAGGAAATGTCCATCTCATGGCATCGAGTTGCATCAGCAGGTGCAGATTTTCTATGGAGGTCTGAACGCCCTCACGCGACCTACTGTTGATAGTTCCGCCAGTGGATCTCTGAGCAACAAAACGCCGAAGGAAGCGCGTGATTTACTCGAGGAGCTTGACCTGAACGGCTACCAGTGGTCTACCACGCGTACGAGTAGACAGCCCCAGACGAGAGGGGTTCATCAGGTAGATCCCGTTACAGCTCTTTCAGCGCAGGTCGATACGCTCTCGCAGATGATGAAAGAGATGCAGACGAGTCAGAAACAGATGAGCCAGCCACAGGATACTCAGCAGCATGTTAAATTTTGTCAGTTGTGTGCTGGTCCTCATGATATTACCAGTTGTCCTATTGTTGGTAGCACCGAGCTACCTGAGTAGGTCGATTATATGGCTAGCCAGGCCCGCCCACCGCCCAACCAGTATAGCTACAATCAGGCTTGGAGACCAAACCAGAATTCAGGGTGGAGGCAGGAGCCGAGCAGTTCAAACCCACCGGGTTTTCAGCCACGACCGCCACAGAGACAGCAGGGTTTCTATAACCCTAACCATGAGAGCACCAGACAGATCCGGATTCAGTCTGAGGATACAGGCATGAAGAATCTTACTGATATGATGGCTCAGATGATGCAACAGAATCAGAAATCAGCCTTGGATATTCAGAAAGTTGCTCAGCAGAATGAATCGCGTTTTTCTAAAAATGAGCAGGATATCTCCACTGTTGTGAAAGAAATGGGAAACATGGGCACTCATATGCAAAATCTTGAGAGGCAGATGGGCCAGCTTGCCAAATCTATGTCAGAGCGCCAGCAGGGAGGTTTGCCGGGTAATACCGAAACAAATCCTCGCCAAACAGCTAAGGCGATTACCACTCGGAGTGGCAAGACCACTCAGGATCCAGTACCGCCAGCCACTTTTGAGCCGGTTACTGAGGAGAGAGATGTTGAGGTTGAGACTGATGTTCCTGGGCAGGTGCAACCGAGGCTACGCCCAGCAAGTACAGCACGTCCTAAGGAACCAGTCCGAGAGTACACACCTCCAGTTCCATATCCTGGGAGATTGAGGAGAGAGAAAGCCGAGGAGAATTACAGTAAATTTTTGGCTTTGTTCAAACAGTTGCACATCAATCTGCCATTTGTGGAGGCATTAGCTCAGATGCCTAAGTATGCCAAGTTTCTGAAAGATCTGTTGACAAACAAGAGGAAACTTGAGGAGCTTTCTACTGTTACATTGAATGAGGAGTGTTCAGCTGTTCTCCAGAACAAGCTTCCACAGAAGATGAAAGATCCGGGGAGCTTTACGATTCCATGCTTGATTGGTAGTTTGTCTGTCAGCAATGCTGTGACACCTCGTCCAAAAACCCTAGGTCAAACCTCCTTAATTTGACTTTTAATTAAGCATTAGTGTGCATTAACCGATCTGATTACTGTTTAAATTGTTAATTACTGTGCCTGACTGATAACTGATGACGTGAATCTAATCCCGCGTTTGTACTTGAAGCGTATACCCATAACTTTCATAAAGATTCCATGGATTAATTATGGAATTTCAATAACAAGAAAATAAATATAAAATGTATTTTTATATTTTATCCGGAACTGGTGTCGTACGCTTGAATAATCGACACGTCAAACTGATAAGCGATCGATCATCTAAAACTATTCGGTTTTAATCAATATGAACGGTCGAGCTTAAAACTGTTACAAACTGACAAACTGAAAACGTTATCCGTAACCCGTTTGAAAAACTGAGAAACATAACTGATTTCTGAAAACTTTTATAATCAACTTAAACAATTGTTTTTATTGTTTTTATGAAATAAAAACATCACAAACTGAAATCGTTGTCAAGACTTAAGCCAAACCTCAACCGCTAACCAATTGGGCCCGACTTGGCCCAATAGGCCCAATAAGCCTAAAACAATTAAACCAAGCCCGAAACCTTAACCCGTTGCACAATCTTGATAAACCGAATGATCGTGGTGATCCGCAAACCGAACCGTTACACAACGGGCCCGGGCCTCGAACCGGCGCCCCGTTTGGACCCGTACGGTCCATAACCAACAAACCGACCCGATTACACTTTTCTTCTAAAAGTTTTGACCCAAGATTAAGCCCAAATAAAATGGATTAATTTTATTAACATTGGCTCATCAACTTTACAATTTTTATAAAAATTGTTACCACTCATTATTTTTATAAAAATTTGCCATGAACCTATAAAATTTTTATACTTTTATTATTTATGAAAGTAATGAATTATATTATCTCAAATCTTTTATATACTTTACACAAGATTTTTAAAGCATAAACAATTTTATAAAACTCAACAAGTTTTATAAAAACTTGTCACTTACATACTCCAAGTTATAAAAACAAAAAGAGTGGGGGATACTTATTTATAAAAAAAAAAAACTTAAAAGAATGTGGAGGAGAATATAGCCACAACACACCCTCACATCCACCAACTTCACCTACCAACCCACTTTTCCTCATCTCTCTCTTTTCTTTGCCTGCCGAGAAGGCTACACACCCACCACCATCATCTTGTTCCTTTTTTCTTTATGTTAATAGCCACCAAGAAAGATCACACAACATTACCCATCTCTCTTTTTCTTCTTCCTGTCGAGAAGCACAAACCCACAGCCACCATCTTTTTTCTTTTTTCCGGCGAAAGAACAACAATCACCACCACCGGACCGAACTGCCGGCTGCCACTACCATCTCTGCTGTTACTGTGGTTGTACCACCACCCTCACCTTGTTTTCTTGTTCTCCACCAGCAACCACCGCAACTCAGCCCGTCTCCCTCTCCCCTGTCGCGACCAAGAGCCACCATCACAGCCCCTGTTACCTTAGACAGATTGGTATCAGAGCCGTGGTTATAGCGAACTAGGTTAAACAAATAAACAAAAACCAAACCTGGACTATAACCCGCTCCGAAGCTACCGTTTGCACGCAAGACCAATTCCTTATCATATTGGTTACGTTAACTTATACTTTACATATACGAGTCATTATTACTGCAACTGGTACATTTATATCTTTATTCTAGATACTGTTATCGTGTTACCAACTATGTTCTCTCCTGGAATATTATCGCAGAGATGACTCTCAAAAAGGTCATCTGCATATCTGATTCCTCTGGAAAAGACACAGTCGTGCCTGAGTACACAACTTCCCCTGAGGACCATGAACTGTCCAGCCCAGAGCAGGACATTCTCACCGTCGGTATTGTTCGACAGTCCTCATTACCATCGAGATTTCTGAGACCATTATGACCCTGTCTCTCAAACGGCTCCTCGAACCACCCGATTCCCACCGTTGCCACTGGCAGTGCGGCCACTACCACTGGTGACATGCCTGAGATGTCACGAACAAGCCTTTAGGGTAATCAATGATGAGATTACTAAACTCCCCACCTAGATCGATCTGGCGACACTAGAGACCCGTCTAGCCGCCGTAGAGCACCACCAGACTGCCACACTAGGCGCTATGGAGTCGCTGCACGCTCACATGCATGGAGTTAACATGGCCTACACTGATCTACGGTTGGCCAACGAGTCCTTCCAGACGAGAGTCGCTTACCTGGAGGAATTCCCTGGACGAGTGTTCTGTTACATGAACCTCATTGCTCAGATCACCACCACCTTAACTATGCCCTCTGCACTGCAGCCACTCTAGATAGCTTGGCTAAGAAGCTAGACCTTTGATCCCTCATTTTATCAATGAAAAATATTTATATATTTTGTTGTGATAGGACTGCGGGCCCAGAACGAAGACTTATCCTCCTTTGACTATCGTGTACTCTATCAGTTAAAATGGTGGTAATGGAAACTAGTATTATGATATGATTATGATTTCCATGTCTAGGATCGATGTCAATACTGTTATTGTCCTTATAGCATTCGCGTAAGTTGTTCCCCTCTGCTTCCTGTTTCTTGGTCGTGCTTGTGCGCGTCAAGTTTGGGTATCATGGATGTATGTCGTGACGGTTATTCTCACGCATGTAATATCCTCATTCACATATAATCTAGACTTTCCTTTATGTTGACATTAATAACTTAAAGTGAAAGTATGCCGCCTAGACGCCGAGCCACCAGAAACGCTTCACCTCCTCCGCCCTTGAGCGCTGCTGAAATCGAGGAACTGAATGCTCAACGCGTTGCAGAAACCGTCGCTACTACTGCAACCCAACGTCACGCGGACGATCGGGCGCGCGATATGAATGAATAAAACACTAGACTACAATTTCACCAAATTATGTTCAATGTTTTAACCTAACACTCTAAGCCCTCGTGAATGTTCATAAAAGGACTTTATGAATTAAAGCCTACACCTTTTAGAGGTTCCGTGAGCCGTTCACCTGTCCGAAGAACCGTTACACCGATACAACACCACTATGCTCCAAACGCAACCTACACCACACTCTCGATTGTGGTAATGTCTACTATAACATCCGCAAGGTTAAAAGACATGTAGCATGCGATTGCCCAAATCGCACATGCTACGGTTGCTGGGAAATTGGCCATTGCAAAGGAATGCCCAAAGGTGAAGAATCAAGATGCTGACCATGCTAGAGGAAGAGCTTTCATGATCAATGCCAGAGACGCCCATCGTGACCCCAATACGGTGATGGATACGTTTCTGCTAAATAGCAATTATACGTCTATGTTATTCGGTACTGATGCCGACAGAAGCCTTGTGTCTATCGATTTTAGTCAATTACGTGAAATCGCCCCTGTTACCTTAGACACTAAGTTTGCAATTGATTTAGCAAATGGAGATTTGTTAGGAACCAGAGTAATCTACCCAGACTACCCGCTGACCATTATTTCAGCATCGACTCAATGCCCGTTGATTTAGGAAGTTTCAATGTAGTTATTGAAATGGATTGATTAGCAACGAACCATGCAGAAATTGTGTGTCATGAGAAAATGGTTTGAGTGCCGATAGCAGATGGCAACACTCTGAACGTGCAAGACGAAAAGAGTGGAGCCGAACTAAATATCCTGTCTTGTAGAAAAGCACAGAAATTCCTCCGCAAGGGATGCCATACCGTCCTAGCTCATGCCACTGAGAAGAAACTGAAGGAGAAGCGCATCAAATACGTTCCTCTTGTCTGCGAACACCAGGAAGTCTTTCCAGAAAACTTGTCAGGCTTATCTCCAGCACGGCAAGTAGAGTTTCGCATCGACCTAGCACCCGGAGCCGCCCCGTTGCCAGGTCCCTTTACCGACTGGCACCGTCTGAAATGCGAGAGTTATCTAGCCAACTGCAAGAGTTGCTAGCTAGATAAGGGTTTCATTTGTCGAAGCCACTCTCCGTGGGGTGCTCCCGTTTTATTCGTGAAGGAGAAAGATGGAACGTTCAGGATGTGTATTGACTACCGAGAGTCAAACAGACAGACTGTGAAGAACCGTTACCCGCTTCCAAGGATCGATGCCTATATGATCAACTCCAAGGATCATGCTTCTGTTCAAAGATCGATCTAAGGTCGGGGTACCATCAACACCGAGTTAGAGATGAAGACGTCTCGAAGACAGCGTTTAGGACACGCTATGGTCATTACGAGTTCCTCGTTATGCCATTTGGTTTGACTAACGCACCGGCCGTATTCATGGACTTAATGAATCGCGTGCGCAAACCATACTTGGATAAATCTGTTATCGTGTTCATCGATGATATTCTTATCTACTCACGTAGTAAGAAAGAACACGAGGAACACTTGAGTCTCACTTAGAACTGTTGAGGAAAGATGTGATGTACACGAAATTCTCCAAATGTGACTTTTGGATTCGTGAAGTACACTTTCTGGGTCATGTGATCAACGACCAAGACATTCACGTTGATCCGTCAAAAAATGAAGCAATCAAAGGTTGGAGTACTTCCACGAAGCCAACTGAGATTCGACAATTCTTAAGTCTCGCTGGCTATCACCGCCGATTCATTGAAATTTTTTTTTTCAAGATAGCCCAGCCTCTTACCACCCTAATCCAGAATAATAAGAAGTACATCTGGGATAATAAAAAAAAACTGAAACTGCTTTCCAGTTGTTGAAGCAAAAACGTTGTAACACCCCAATCCTAACCTTACCTGACGAAATCGATGATTTCGTTGTATACTGTGATGTTTCGCATCAAGGCTTGGGTTACATACTGACGCAGCGTGAGAAAGTCATCGTTTACGCCTCTCGACAACTGAAGATTCACGAGAAAAAATTACACGAGTCACGACTTAGAAATTGGAACCGTTGTCTTTGCCCTCAAAATCTGGAGGCATTACCTCTATGGGACTCGGTGCGTTACATCCACCGATCACAAGAGCCTCCCGCACATCTTTAACCAGAAAGAGCTAAACATGAGACAATCACGATGGTTTGAACTGCTTAACGATTTCGAATGTGAGATTCGTTATCACCCGGGCAAGGCTAACGTTGTAGCTGATGCTTTAAGCAGGAAGGAACATGCCAGACCACGTCGTGTTCGAGCACTAAGTATGACCATACGCTCGAATCTCACGTCACAAGTTCGTGACGCTCAAATCGAAGCTCTTAAGCTGGAGAATCTGGAAAATGAATGCCTGCATAGCATGGAGAAACAACTAATTGAAAAGCCTGATGGAACCATGAACTTTGTGGATAGACTATGGGTACCTAGCTTTGGAGGCTTGAGAAAGCTAGTGTTTAATGAAGCCCATAAATCAAGATATTCCATCCACTCAGGGATCCAACAAAATGTATGTACAAAGGAGTTATACTGATGACCAAATCAAAAGGAAAAAAATTAAGACCTTAAAAAGGTACGTTGCGTAGTTATGTGACAGATTGTCATCACGCAAGACAACCCTAGGCAATGGTTGAGACAACCATTTTCCACTCGCCGAGTTTCCTTATAACCATAGATATCGCTCGAATATTCAAGCCGCCTCTTTTCGAAGGCTTGTATGGAAGAAAGTTTCATTCGCCCCTTTCGCTGGACCGAAGCCAGTAACAGTCAACTGACTGGTCCAGTGATAGTTTATGAAACTACTAAGGACACCTTTCAATTTTCTGAACCTTCCAAAAGCCATAGGTAATCTCCAGGAGGACTACGTTAACACCCGGTTCAAAACCTTATAATGGATTCTGCCTCAGACGGAGGTAACTAGGCCTGGAAAGCTAGGTATGCTTAAACCTCATCGGTCCCTTGAGATCCTGGAACGGATTAGACCAATGGCCTACACATCCATCTTGTCTAGAACCTATAAAGATCTTAGACTGCAAGACCTATAGACTGGAGCCAAACCCCATTTCCATTATTGTTATCGTTAGATCCCGTCCGGTAGCGAATCAATCTAAACTTTTCCATAAACCATCTTGTCCCCGATACATTTCATTTTCCGACAAATTGAAAACTCAAGTATGAGCAAAGCTTAGGCTAATCATGTAAGGCAAATCACAATTGTGGGTGCACACATAATTGTAATTTGAACTGCATGAAAATCCTGGTAGAGCCCATTCATGAGGAATCCTGACTTGTTAAGAAACCTTCATACTCAAAACCTCGTTCATCCGTGTGTCAATCCTCATTCTTTATCAGACTATTGAGATTTATCTGCCGACAATCGTCGCAAACCCTTATCCTTTAGAAATGGTGACCGCGTCATGTTAAAAGTGTCACCTTGGAAAGGTATCATCAGATTCGCCAAACAAGGAAAGCTTAACCCTCGTTACATTGGTCCATTTGAAATCACCGAGTCAATCAGACTAGTAGCTTACCGACTATGCCTTCCCGTATAGTTAAGCAGTTTGCATGATGTCTTTCACGTTATTAATGCTTATCTGACGAAATGCTTATCGAAAATCAAGTTAAAAAAAAACGCCTCACTTTATTGAGGAACCTGTCGAGGTACTTGACCGAGACCTTATGAGGACGATACATAGCTGCATTCCCACTTTCAAAGTGTGCTGGAACTCATGGCGAGGTCTAGAGTACACTTGGGAACGCGAGGCTCAAATGCATCTGAAATATCCTCGACTTTTCGGAAACGTCACAAACAACCAGTGATCAAGAACTGAATTTCGGGACGAAATTCTTCTAACTGGGGGAGAATGTGACACCTCGTCCAAAAACCCTAGGTCAAACCTCCTTACTTTGACTTTTAATTAAGCATTAGTGTGCATTAACCGATCTGATTACTGTTTAAATTGTTAATTACTGTGCCTGACTGATAACTGATGACGTGAATCTAATCCCGCGTTTGTACTTGAAGCGTATACGCATAACTTTCATAAAGATTCCATGGATTAATTATGGAATTTCAATAACAAGAAAATAAATATAAAATGTATTTTTATATTTTATCCGGAACTGGTGTCGTACGCTTGAATAATCGACACGTCAAACTGATAAGCGATCGATCATCTAAAACTATTCGGTTTTAATCAATATGAACGGTCGAGCTTAAAACTGTTACAAACTGACAAACTGAAAACGTTATCCGTAACCCGTTTGAAAAACTGAGAAACATAACTGATTTCTGAAAACTTTTATAATCAACTTAAACAATTGTTTTTATTGTTTTTATGAAATAAAAACATCACAAACTGAAATCGTTGTCAAGACTTAAGCCAAACCTCAACCGCTAACCAATTGGGCCCGACTTGGCCCAATAGGCCCAATAAGCCTAAAACAATTAAACCAAGCCCGAAACCTTAACCCGTTGCACAATCTTGATAAACCGAATGATCGTGGTGATCCGCAAACCGAACCGTTACACAACGGGCCCGGGCCTCGAACCGGCGCCCCGTTTGGACCCGTACGGTCCATAACCAACAAACCGACCCGATTACACTTTTCTTCTAAAAGTTTTGACCCAAGATTAAGCCCAAATAAAATGGATTAATTTTATTAACATTGGCTCATCAACTTTACAATTTTTTATAAAAATTGTTACCACTCATTATTTTTATAAAAATTTGCCATGAACCTATAAAATTTTTATACTTTTATTATTTATGAAAGTAATGAATTATATTATCTCAAATCTTTTATATACTTTACACAAGATTTTTAAAGCATAAACAATTTTATAAAACTCAACAAGTTTTATAAAAACTTGTCACTTACATACTCCAAGTTATAAAAACAAAAAGAGTGGGGGATACTTATTTATAAAAAAAAAAACTTAAAAGAATGTGGAGGAGAATATAGCCACAACACACCCTCACATCCACCAACTTCACCTACCAACCCACTTTTCCTCATCTCTCTCTTTTCTTTGCCTGCCGAGAAGGCTACACACCCACCACCATCATCTTGTTCCTTTTTTCTTTATGTTAATAGCCACCAAGAAAGATCACACAACATTACCCATCTCTCTTTTTCTTCTTCCTGTCGAGAAGCACAAACCCACAGCCACCATCTTTTTTCTTTTTTCCGGCGAAAGAACAACAATCACCACCACCGGACCGAACTGCCGGCTGCCACTACCATCTCTGCTGTTACTGTGGTTGTACCACCACCCTCACCTTGTTTTCTTGTTCTCCACCAGCAACCACCGCAACTCAGCCCGTCTCCCTCTCCCCTGTCGCGACCAAGAGCCACCATCACAGCCCCTGTTGCTGCCGTGCTCCGACTGGACTGCTGCCCTCTCTGCCGGAGACAGCTGCTGCCGTGGAACAACCACTGCCGCCGTCCACTAGCTGCTGCCACCGAGCACACCACAACACAGCCGCGAGCCACCACCGAGCACCACCTTTTCTTCCTTCTTTTCTGTCGTGAACAACACCAACCATCACCCACAGCTCTTCCCTCTTTTTCTGCCGGAGAAACACCCCAGCCACCACCCTCCGCCGGGCTGCCGCGGCTGGGCTGCCGCCGCTGCTGTCCACCTGCTGTAGACCACCGAGCCATCACCGCCACCTTTCTCTTGATCGGTTTTTCTAATCCCTTTCGCGTTGTGAGTCCTTTAAACCGTTTTCGCTTACGTTTTTATACGTTTTAAACCGTCCCAAATGATCACCCAGTCTTGACAACCGATCCTTCAAAACTTGAAGTTTTTCTAACGATCATAAACCCGTAAACTTTTTACCTATCTTTCTTTATTTTCTTCTTAAACCTTAAGGTTGTGAGGTTTGATAATATGGTTTTAATCTATGGATTAACTTACAAACTTAATGGCTAAATAAATCATTTAGTGGTTTTGTGATAAATTATATATATTGCATGATTATAATTGCCATTGTCATAAGTTAGTAGATTATAAATTACTAGAATGTCTAATTGTGATTTTAGTTGTTAATCATCTTGTTTATGATTAAATATGTGCTAATGACATATATTCATGGACTAAATATGTTGTTAGTGTCGTATTTGGACTAATAAGGACATTTGGATTTGTTAAATATGGCTTTGAACATAAAATCATGGATTAAAACATTTTAAATGAATTATTATTGTTTAATAACAAAGTTGGTAATTTTATAAAAATTACTTGGATATTAAAACTATAAAAAAAAATCTCCCCATGGAACTTGATATATAAAATGGTCTCTTTTTATAAAAATATAAGTTCTAAAATAAAAGACTTAAAAGTCTTGTTTAGATTTTATAAAAGAGATAAAATGGATAAAATATATATAGATATATTTTATGTTAAAAAATGATAGAATATCATATTTTTGAATAATTGACAAAAAGTATAAAACATTTGGAATTTATACAAAAAGTGGAAAATGTTTTATATTGAGAATTTTCTACAAAAAGTCTTTAATTTAAAACCCTAACTTTATTTGATAAATAAAGTTATTTAGAAATGATTTTATTAAAAATAAAATCAAGAGACTTATAGAAACTATGAAAAACATATTTTAAACATTTTTGATTATTTTAAATAAATCAAAATAATCAAAACGTTTTAACCAGATCAAATGTTTATTTTTAAACGTTTGAAATTGAAACGAAATCTTTAAACGATTTAAAAACGTTTTACGACGTAACGAATCGTAAATAATTATTTTCAACAAATAATTATCTTTACAAATTTTAGAAACCCTAATTTGAGTTAAAATCATTTTGGTTTGTTAATATAATTATTTTAATAATAATTATATTTATATTAACTCAAAACCCTAATTTTCCCTAACATGAGTTTGATATTAAAATAATCTTTAATATTAACCTACTTGTGTTTATTCATTAAATCTTTAACTTGTAATAATTTGATAAATTATTCCGACAAGTTATAATAATTATTTCGATAATAGTTATCAACCCTAGTTATATATATTATAACTTAACGCGATTAATTATTCAATCGATCGAGCGAACATAAAAATAATAATAAATATTATTATTTACAACGATGTTTAATACTTGATTGAACTGGCCTTCATGATACGTGATCACATGTTCATTTCTTGTATTCAAATTACATAAATGCTTTCATACGTGAACATTAGCATTTACTGATTTTAAACTGATTAACTGACGGGTTTTCAAACGCTACAAACGGGATTATCGTCAAGACTTGACCGGTATCATTTGGGTAACGTTCGTTACTCAAATGATTATGTGGACCTTATGCATATTGTCTTATGTTTTATTAGGACTTTACTTGCTAGTTGCCACTCGGTAATCCATCATCATCACTGAATCAAGTGAGTTTCACGACCCCTTTTCTTTTCAACTGTTTTACACTTATGGGGGAGAAATCATGAACTGATAAACTGCTTTTTACTTAATGTTATGGTTTACCTGTTAGCCGTATGACTACATGTTCCATTCTGTATCCCAAACAACTGGTACTTTATCGTTATCAACGTTAGTACAACTGAATCCCACTATTAATTGAATTCGATTAGTTCTGCTCGAAACGATAACTAGTGAATAGATCTATTTGGGTTGACAACCCTGCCCAGATTGGTAGCTCCAATCCTGACTTCGTATATTGTCAAGGGGTACACGTCAGTTATTCTTGCCTGTTCGGTATTCTTGGGATAGAATGCTAAGAGTGGGTAATCCGTTAGTATTCGAATTTGAGGTTCATGGTAGGATCTTACAACCACGACAGTAAACCAACGTAACATTTAAGTATGCCGTAAACTGTTATCCCAACATGCCAAAAACTGTTATTCCAACATACCGTAAACTGTTATTCCAACACACTGTAAACTGTTTTTACAAACTTATCATAGAATCATAAACCTGTGAACCTCACCAACTTTATGTTGACCTTTTAAAACTCATGATTTCTCAGGTATCTAAGCTTATCATGGAAGACGTGCAAATGGGGCTTCACTGTAACTTTCGACCCTGCTTCACTGGAGTCGTAGTCCCGACCTATCTTAAACAAACTGATTTATGATTTCAATATCAAACTAAGACTTTTATTCAAATGTAGGACAATATCATTTCACCACGACTTTCCGCTGCAACATGGATGGTATTATGTTTTATATGACGTTTGAATTTAGTAGAAGTTGTTCTGTATATCTGCGACTATGATTCCGTCTCGCTCACACCCAAATCCGTTGACCGGGGTGTGACAAA
>JBCNJP010000009.1:43823206-43856995 GCA_039602395.1 Deinandra increscens subsp. villosa | reverse complement strand
TTAGTCTTTGGTTCTTTATAATTATGAATACCAGTTTGTTCGTCTGAGCCTTTACAATACAGATTCTATATCTCTAAGCGGCACCGACGTTGCAACCGACTTTGATGATAATCTGTTTATGGATTTTGTTGATGGTGTTTTTATTGTTTCTTGGTGCGTTTAGGCTGATTGATTTTATATGATTATTGTTTTGCTGTGGATATATCATAGGAACTTTTAATATAGCAGTTGAAATTGTGAGCATTCAACACAACCTCTTTTCATGTTTTATTTGTTATAATGCTTTGCTTTTATCTATGGATTTATATGCTTCTTGACATGTCTCTTTTTTTATCGTACGTGTGGACTGTTTTTATCATCTTAATGTGGATTTAACAAATATTTTGTGGTCTGTTAATTTCATCGCAAAATCTGAAATGTTATTAAATTTTCTATTGTTAAACTAATGAATTGCATTGTTTTATTTTTATAAATATCCAAATTCTCTTAATCGAAATGCATTATTTTATTTTTACAGATAAAACAAAACCTGGAGTAACCCATTCATAACTTAACGGGTCAAAATAAGGCCAACATGAACTTTTAGGTACATGCTTTTGGAAATGATGAACTTTGTTCTGACATTGTATTATGCCTTTCATGTGGTAATTAGGTGGCATAATATGTTTATACATTGTTTCTTTTTATTGTGGATTTGTTAGTTTCGCAACTTACTGTAACACATGAAAATCTGAGATCTTTCTTTTTTCTTCTTTACTTAAACAAGAATTTTATAGGCAGATGAACAACATACAGCTGGTAAATTGTTTCACATACGGTGTGAGCTCCACATTTGTTTAAGATGTTATGAAAATGAATACACTAAAGTCCTAATTATATATATTAACATTTTCAATTGAGAAGCTGTGAGGAGCTTCACTGTAGTCCCATTCTCCCAATTATAATTAAACATGTTTCATTTACACCCAATAGAGTTTAGCAATTAATTATCCTCTCTCTTGCTGTCTACCTAATACGTTCACATCTCATATCCCTAATTTCTCTCTCGCCGTACACATTTTCTCCTCTCTTTTGTCTCTCTCTTGAGATCCTGCTCTCTTTGAAACCCTAGGGGAAACAAACGCCTCCATGAAATCGCAAAAGTCAAAATCTGAGATCCATCCAATGCGCCATATGCCAAGCCGTTTTTCTGATCGCCGACTCCTCTCCTCCTCCGCCTCCTTATTCCGGCGGTTCTCCGTTTCCTGGCCTGCAACCGTTTGCGCCTTCACGGTCGCCTTACAACGGTAATCCGTCGTATCCTTCCGGTTACTCGCCGCTTCCGGGTCTAGCCACGCACATGCCACCGTCGGCGTACAATTTTTGGGTGGCGGGGTGTAGTGTGGCGGCGAGGTGAGTGGTGGTGGGTCTTAGGAGCGGCGGCGATTATGGTAGTGGTGATGGAGATGGGTGACGGTGGCTGTGGTGTGGTGATGGCAGGTAGATGGTGGTGGTAGCGGGCGGCAAGGACTGTGGTAGCGGTCGTCGCCCTCTGCCTCGAGCTGCTGCCAAGGATGGCGGCACAGTGTAATAATCGTAAAAGTTTGGTTCTAACTGCGGCGGCCATGCCAAACGCCGCTCCGTCATTTGCTTCTCATCCAAAAAGGGAAAGGCGGGTTCCTTCGACGTGATTCTCGACTATATCGAAGGTATAATTCGAGCATTTTGTTCATTTTTGACTGATTGATTGACTGATGTAATGTTGTTGTCGTCATTGATTTGGATTTTCGCGAACTTACTTGATTTACATTTCAGTGGTGACTCCGTTAGGAATCTACAGATGGTTAAGTTTTATACTAATCTATGTTAGTCGGATAATTAGGGCACACATTTGATTTCGTAGTTTTTATGTCCAATTGAAACAGACTAAGTTTAACAAATAGGGCGTACTTTAGAGTTTCTCTTTAGTTAGGTTTGAGGTATATCTCTTTACCATCATAATCACTCAACTAAAATAATTGATATGCTAGCATCTACGCATATCATTTTCTGAGGTATTAGCAATGTTTAATTTATACACAATATTTTGTTTAGTAGTCAGTTGATTGCATATTTGTGATTTATATTGATTTGTAACTTCACTAATGTTTATATCCTCTGTTAATTATTATTGATGCTTAAAAATATATTTTCCCAATTGTTTTATGTGATGTTTTTGAACTAAATTAACATATGTTGATTACTACTTTTTTTTTAACTTTGGGTCATATGTACATATATATATACTGTATAGTTAGGAATTCTGTAAGATTTCTTTCTTTCGCATTTTTTTTGGTTAGAAATTAAGGTTAAATTTTGATGGTTATTTGCTATAGTTCTTCAGATATGGTTTGTTTGATTTCGTTTTGGTTAGGATAATCATTGTTTTTTCAGGTTGCGATGGTTAGTGTGTTTGTAAAAGGAATTTTCTAATGTTCCTCAACTGTTTCATCTTACCAAAACTGTAGTGTGTTAGTGTGTTTGTGTCAATGTGTTTGTAAAAGAAATTTTAACTATGAGAATTCAGAAATTAGGTAAAACAGTTTCATTGGTTTGTAAAATCATTGATTTGTAAAAAGTTTATATGGGTTAATTGGTCTGATGGCGGATTTAAATTATTGAGTGTAAAAGTTTATATGGTCTGATTGGTCTGAATCAAATTTTTTGATGTTTGTATTCAGAAATTAGGTGAAACAGTTTGATTGGTCTGTAAAAGTTTTGTAAAAGGAATTTTACCTATTGTTTGTAAAAGGAATTTCACCTTACCATTACTTTCTTAATGTTATTTGTGTTAGTGCGTTTGTAAAAGGAATTTTACCGGCATTCAAGCTATGAGTGTACGATTACTGTAGTGAGTGACAGCCAACCAAAGCTCACCACGTGTGCAGCCTTGCCACGTGGTGAGTGTTGGTTAATTTTTTTTTTTCTGTTTCGTTTTTATGTTATAATTTTACTTTCAGGTTTCATAAACAATCACGCGTTTAGTCTATTGGTTTGTGTATTGGTCTGTTTCATCGGGTGCCTTACACAAATGTATGTAAACATGTTTCTTTAATTGCAAGGTATTTTATACATAAGGTTGCTATTCTAATAAAAGGTATTTAAATGACAGGTCGATAGAGGTTTTTTTAATGTATTTCAGTTACAGCCAGACCAGGTTTGGGTGACACCAAAAAATTGTATTTTCTAATGTATTTCAGTTACAACACACCAGCATAATGTATTTCAGTTACATCATAAACTGGAGTTTATGATGTAAGTATTTTTTTCAGTTACAGCTAATGTGCTGGTCCAGTTCCATCATAAACCGCTTTATGCAATACAAATACATTTTTGTGAAGACCAAAACAACATCATTTTTAAACCGTATACTTACAGTTACAGTATGAAATAATCATGCATTGAATTTTTGTGAAGACATCAAAAAACATTTTTGTGAAGACCAGAAAAATAAATGTTTTTAAACCGTAACCAGATAAATGTGCTGTAACTGAAATACATTAAAAATCGTATTATAGAACTAGACCAGGATATAATGTATTTCAGTTACATCAAAAATTGTGTTCTTAATAATCATGCATTGAAGTTTATGATGTAATTATGCAATACAGATATTTCTTTCGAATTATTAGATTTAACACTTTGTGAAAACTTTGAGATTATTAAATAAAAAATTGGTAATGTTACATTTGAACTGAATCTGGTTAAAGAGTACAACAAATACAAACCACGAAGGAACCAAAGTGTGTTCCTGTAACAAAAATGATTATCCTTTTGTATTCATAATTTTTTTTAAATCAATAGTACTTTTAATATTTATCAGTTTAGCATTAGCTACTTTGAAACTATTTTAACTTTTAGAATGCTTAGTCTTTGTATTTCAGTTGTATTATTTGTTTCTGTTTCATGCGCAGCTAGCTATACCAGAGAATTTAGATTTTTGTTTGCATACGAAACAGTAAGTTTAATAGTTACTAAGTGAAAAAACTAATTACCTGATTAGTAGCAGCAATTTTACTACCTTTCTACTTGATCTTTACATCCTTAAGAACAAACTACCCGCTGCAACGCGCGGGTAGGTGTATTTCTCATTATAAACTAATATTGCATGCAGATTGGACACCTTAAGTGCAATTAATGAAACCTGCTTTATTTTGTTTTCAAACAGTTTGGAATTAGTGATTTGTGATAATACAAACTACAACTTGCTATAGAAAACTAACACTGTCCATTGTTTTTGTAACAGGAAAACAGATTCACGTGTGTTGCTAGAATGAAAGAAATTGAGGTTCATCTTACATGGTTCCGCGTAATGAACAATCAGTTGGGTAAGATCCTAACAAATATTGAATTATTTTTGACTTTATTGGACTATCAGTCTCCCTCTAGAACATGTTATTGAGTATTAATTTATTTTTTTTCCTGCAAAACGGAGAACATTTAGTAGAGTAGAATAACAAAAGATTCGAATTAAAAAAAAAACAACCCGTTTGCCGCCGACGTTACATTTTATTCATGGCGGCGAAAGCAACAAAAGTCAATCATTCCGGCGGTACATTTTCTTCCCGCCGGACTCAAAGAGAAAAGTCAATTGTTCCGGCGGTACATTTTCTTCCCGTCGGACTCAAAAAGAGGGTTGTCACCAAAGATGACACAAAATTAAAAATTTTCATGACTTACACGGTGTAGGAGATGGCGGGTAGGGGGTGAACAAATGAGGCATTCATGCCTTTATATATGATCACAAAAATGTCATGAATTAATTAAAATGAGGTTGAAAGAACTTGAAAGGGTCATGATTATTGCATTGTTTATTACCTATTAGTGCATAGAAATCCAAAAGGCTATTGTTATTAACTTATTTATTATAAAGCTTTATTATAGAGTTATTAGTGAAGAAATTGTAAGAATTTGAAGGGATAGCAGTGTGTTAATGATTCTTTATGTAATTCATTTACGGATTTAGCTTATTATTAATATGGTTTATTATTTGTATTTATGACACCATGCTTAACCATGCAATACATTATGCTTTGTTTGTTGTACATCGTATTTATGATTTCACATTTATGAAGGTGCAAAATAGTGCCATTGCTTAACTTATATATATATATATATATAGATAGATATTAAGTTTAAATATTATGTTTAATAAATATTATATATTTTCTTTATGGTGTAACATGTGATCAACCTGTAAAAGAAAACGTATACCTGCAAAAACAGGCTGGAAAAAGCAACCTGCAAAATTTTGGCTTCATTCAAACAGCCTGAAAAAACAGGCTGGACAATCACATGCTAAATATTTATTACTTTATTGACCATATCTCTCATTACTCCCTATAAATACCTCTTGAAGGTTCACCATCTTCCATCACCACTCCCATCAACCTTGATCATATTCAAAAAGATAATGTTAGACAACAAAGGAAAAGGTTTGGATGATCAAGAATACCATTGCACCGAGTTGGTTACTGGAATAAAAGGTACGTTGATCCCCTAGTTAGAAAGGCAAACGAAAAGGAACTAACACACGTTGTTTGTGAAGACTATTTGCCTAAGGATGGTGGTGACCTCGGTGCTGAATCAGGAGTTTTTGTATCTTTGTAATGCAAATGCTAGTGCAGGGGAAGACATTGGACATGTATAATTAATTCAAATCCATGTGTTAGAGGTACCGTAAATACATGGTGGATCAGTTTTATAAGTATCATTATTAAAACTAATGTACTCAACTTTGTTGCTTTCGAAAATCTTGGTGTTTGTCTGTTTTGTAGGTGTTGTATAACAACACTCGTACCTCTGTTTAGGATGTATGATATATGAAATAAAAGCTTTTTATAAGTACTATGTTTCATGTTTGAAATATAAAAACTAAATACGATGTATAATGGGTGAAAACGACACATTCAGATGGCCATTTAAACCTAAAAATGTTGAAAATCTTGTTGTTTGGCTGTTTTGTACCTCTTGTATATTATCACTCGTACCTCCGCTTAGCATGTATGATATATGAGTAAAAGCTTGTTATAAGTACTATGTTTCATGTTTGAAATATAAAAACTAAATACGATGTATAATGGGTTAAACGACACGTTAAGATGGCCATTTAAACCAAAAAATGTTAAAAATCTTGTTGTTTAGCTGTTTTGTACCTCTTGTATATCATCACTCGTACCTCCGTTTAGCATGTATGCTATATGAAATAAAAGCTTGTTATAAGTACTATGTTTCATGTTTGAAATATAAAAAATAAATACGACGTATAATGGGTGAACACGACACGTTAAGATGGCCATTTCTCATAAATAGATTTCATATGAATGGTTAACTGAATAACTCGATCATACTTATTAAGCACATACTAATTATTATTTAATAACGCCCGTTGGGACACTTAAGCATGTTGTGCCCCGGAAGCCTATAAATCAAACATTTTTTAGGACCGGCTTCTTCGGGGTGGTGAGCATCCATCTCATTGTGAAACCTTGCTGATCTCTTTCTTCCCCTAGATTTAATCAACTTATCGGGGTTTGCTCTAATGCTCCAAGTGGGATCACTCCATGTATCTGGGTGTGCAAGTGGAAAAAAATCACTATGGTATTGATGGCGATAAGTTGCTGTCTTACGCACCTCATGGATAATTTTAGACACATCGGCACCTTCACCTTTGTAATTACACACTGCAATTGCATGTGAACATGGAAGTCTTTGTGTTTGCCACTTAAAGCAATTGCATGTTTTTTGCCTGTATTTGACTGTATAGTCGTTGCCACCGTCGTCGTTTGGATGCACCTTTGACGTGACCCTATAAGTACCAAGATCAAGGTTGAACTCGATCACATTGTGCTCCCTAGCCTTTGCATTGCTCATCAAGAAAGAGCCCCAGATGCGAGGGGGCAAGTGAGTACTGCAACAAACAGCTATCTGTCTATGCTTTCGAAAGTGGCTGAGTGTCTTGTGAAAGGTGTATTGAATAATAGCCTTACCCCTTAGGGCATTGTTCATGCTCTCAGAGATGTTGGTTGCGAGGTTAAACCAACGACGGTGCCCAGCGTCATGATACAAAGTCCACTTCTCTAAACCAATTTTATATAGGTAGTTCTAAGCTTCTGGATTCTTAATTTAAATCTCTCTCACCAAAACCCGATACTTTCTCGGCTGTGACGTGGAGCCAATTCCCCAGCATAGACGCTTAAGTTCAACTGACTTGAACTTAGACATAAAGTTGCTACGAATGTGACGTAGACAATAACGATGATATGCATCTGGCTCCCTCCAGCCTTCAACGTTATCATAGCATTTATAATGCCCTTATGTCTGTCTGAAATTACACAAAGACTCTTATGGGCAGCAGCTGATCTTACATGCCTTCCAAAATGTTGAAGAAACCAGCTCCAACTTTCATTTGTCTCTTCGTTAACGATAGCGTAAGCTACCAGATGTATGTACCCATTGGCATCCTTCGAAACAGCAATAAGTATTTTTCCCTTGTAAGAACCCTTCAGATGTGTGCCATCAATACTTATAATGGGTTTACATCGACTAAATGCTTCTATGGATGGCCCAAATGCCCAAAATACATACTTAAATACAAACGAGCTAGATGACCCATCCGCTTGATGAAGCCACTCAACAACAGTACGTGGATTTGCCCGTTTCAATGTATTGATATACTTAGGCAGCTCTTGGAAGTTGGACTCCCAATTGCCATAGATATTATCAATTGCTTTTTTGCGAGCTCTCCAGGCTTTGATATAAGTAACATCAACACACAGTGTCTCCTTACAATAGGCCTGAATCTGCTTAACAGGATATGTAATATCAGCAACAATTGCATGGTGTATGTACGCTGCTAAAGTCTTTGCTATAAGACTGGTGTTGTTGTTACGAATGGCTGACCCATAACAGTTGTGTCCACCAACCTATTTTACAATCATCCACAAACTTGAACTTGAATTTCTTGCCTTGTTGCAGAGACCATCCAGTTACATGGTTGAGTGTTTGGGGTAGCACTCACATAGTCGGGAGCATTTGTCTTGCATATTGCTTTGAATCTCTTAGGTCTGCTTTCTTCAACATGGATCTCTTTACCATTTTTAATGTTCCATTGGCGAACAACATAATTAACATCCTTCTTTGATTTAAAATACATATCTGCTCGAATGTTATGTGTTTGTTCGTTCCAAAAGAACATGTAATCCTCCTCTTGAAAATCACGATCTTCTAGTTCTCGTAACACCGAAGTGTCAATATCTTGATTCACTGGTACTTGTGATAGCCTTTCATTAATTCCCACTTGAAATTCTGTAGCCGGTTCAGTGTACCCGTCCTCATCGATGGAATTTTCTTCGAACCTAATGTCTTCAATATCATCTACAGACGTTGGTTAAGAGATGTATTCATCAGAGCCATCAAAGCCACCATCATGCGTATTCGTTGGCCGGATATGTCTCGTATTCGGGTTCCTGGTTAACGTAACCAGAATCACTAGCCGGAATTACCGCCTCCATTTTAACATAAATGTCACCCCTATAACATGGTTCTCTTTCAGCCAAGAAAAACAACAACTCTAAACTGCCGTCATCGTGGATGTGTGAAGCTTCGCGTACCCCATTAAACTCGTAGGACAACAACATGGACAAACTAAACTCTTGACTGCTTACACCAACCAGGCTATATACCTTTTCAACAAGTTCCTCAAATGAGAATGTTTCACGAATAGGAAATGAGGACATTTTGGTTGATTCATCAAACGAGACAACACCATGGTTGTAATAAATTTCACCACCCCAAAAAACTCTTAAGATAAACGGAGTGAATGAAGACATTATGAAAGAGTAAGAAATTAAGATGTGAAGATTGGAGTGTTGAAAATTTCTGCAGTTTTCGAAGGGGATTTCTTGAGAAAGTGAAGGGTTGGATATTGTGTGTAGATTGTAAGCTTTGTGATTGAATTTAAAGAAAAATGGGTTTGGTGGGATAGCTTTGAATTCGTAAATGAATGGTGGATAACTTTCAGAAAAAATTAGTGGATACCAATTGTTTGCGGTGTTTGTCATTGTGAATTATTATAACTTTTGAATCTTTTGCAGGTTTTGGAATTGAGTATGCATGCATAGTCTTATCACAAAATAAAGCAGTAAATTAGCCCATTATAATGCACAGTCTTTTGCAGGTCATGCACCATCCCATCCATCTCCACCATCCCATCCATCTCCATCATCTTTTGCAGGTCATGCAACTCCACCGTTCAAAGAAAAAAAAGAATATATATATATATAGCATTTCGCACTTCCAAAGTGCGAAGTAGGGTTTTTTTAGTTGAAATTCGCACTTCCTAAGTGCGAACTAGGCCCACATACCTGCATGTCGGATACAAAAGCAAGAACTCCTATGCCGAAGCAACCTCCGAGCCTAAATTCGCACTTACTAAGTGCGAAATGCCCATTTAAAAAAAAATTAAAAATTGAACACCTATTTTTATAACATTAATGGGGTAAAAACTAATTTATAAAAAAAATTCTTCAAATCCTTGCAGTTATCCAAGCTCTCTAATAAAAATAGTGAGTAGATAAAGTCAAAAAAAACAATAAAGAAAAAAAAAACCAAAAAACCAAAACCGAATCGAAACCGACTTAGAAATCGAAAAAACCGAAACCGAAAAACCGAAACCGAACGGTTAGAAAAAATAAGAAAACCGAATTTTTTGGTTTCGGTTTTAGCTAAAAACCGAACCGAATTGACCCGGGAACACCGATCCTAGTCTCTTGTTTGATCCTGAGAGCAACCGAGTTTTACCACCGATGATTCTTTGGACGGGTGAGTCTTTTTCAAAACTAGAGATAACTTGCATGTGCTTAAGAGTTCCACACGACTGAAAGCTTGTGATAGTCTTTTGCTATTAGATCACCCAATACCCATACAAAGTATCTATCTTGTAATTCTATATTTGTTAGGCGTTAGCAATTTGCGAGGTTACAAAGAGGCCTCACGGTTTCCATCGCTCGATTTCTGCACCCGAAAGTCGGAGGAGGCAAATTCCCCGTGACGGAAATAGCCACCGGAGACGACGTGGAAGTATGAAAGTGCTGGTGACTGGTGCTTCCGGTTACCTAGGTGGAAGACTCTGCAATGCGCTACTCCGTCACGGTCACTCTGTACGGGCGTTCGTCCGTCGCACCAGCGATCTCTCATCTCTCCCTACTATGTCCGGTGGTGTAGCTCTAGAACTTGCCTACGGCGACGTTACGGACTATCCGTCTCTTCTCGCAGCTTGCTCCGGCTGTCATGCTGTTTTTCACGCCGCTGCTCTAGTGGATCCATGGCGTCCTGATCCTTCCAAATTTATCTCCGTAATAAGCTAATCATTTTCATCAAATAAATAAAACTGAATCTTCTCGATTTGATTGATCTGGTTACACTGATTAGGTCAACGTTGGAGGCCTGAAGAACTTAATTCGAGCGTATACGGAGACGGATACGTTAGAGAAGATCATTTACACCTCGTCGTTTTTCGCTTTAGGATCAACTGACGGATATACTGCTGATGAGAGTCAAGTAACTAATTACTCCTTTTTACTTATCAAGTTAAGATAGTCCGTTTCAGATTCGCAGTCCTTTTATACTAGTTTGGGAAATTTGATGAATTAGGAAGAGCTGGATGATCAAAAACGTTGAACAGATTTCATTCGTTCCAACCACATCTTTTCGAATTTCACATAAGAAATAATGTGTGGGATGTATGTTAAAGCTGGTGGAGTATTTCTGTAGTAAAAAATGGTTATCTTTTAAACTAACCATCCATTCATAACGATGTTATTGAAATGTTAACTGTCATTAGCACCACGCTTTTTTTATACTTCCTCTTTCAACACAACTCTCTCTGTATTACTGTTTAGTCACTAGCACCACGCTTTTTATATACTTCCTCTTATAAACTTTGGTGGCAATTAGTTTGTGGCTAATCGTCACTTTACTTGAATCTAATCTATACAGTTTTACTTGTGTGTTCTTGACTCTTTGAAATTTGAGGCTAAATATAGTTGGTTGTATATGGTCTGATAGATACATTCAGCCAAGTATTTTTGTACCGAGTATGAGAAATCAAAGGCAATTGCTGATCAAATTGCTCTAGAAGCCGTAACGGAAAGTGTACCGATAGTGGCTGTTTATCCTGGAGTTATATATGGACCTGGTAAAGTCACGGCTGGAAATATAGTGGCCAGAGTGGTAATTTCCAAAAACTCACACGTTTCTGTTTTTTTTTTTTTTTTTTTTTTTTTTTTAATTATTTGTATATAACTTGATAATCTAGAATACAATTTCTTCTCCTGATATATTATCTGCATCAGGATCCATGTTGTTAGGATCTTTCAAATTTAGTAGTAGTATTAGATAGAATATTTTAGGTAGGATTTATTTTGTACATAAGATCTGTAGTTATCTTTTTCATAATTAGGAGTTCTAATTAGTGTATGCTTCCATTATAGTTATCACCAGTAAAGTTAAACGAATCACAGTTGGCGAGCATAATAAAGTGCAATATTGTGCATTTTTTCTATATCCAACTAGCTGTTTGTTCTGTGGATGGAGGATAATGTACTAAAAATCTGAATTATGTTATTCCTTATCAGATAATTGAACGGTTTAACGGACGCTTGCCTGGCTACATAGGTTATGGAAATGATAAATTTTCTTTCAGTCATGTAGATGATGTGGTAGATGGCCACATTTCAGCCTTAGACAGAGGGCAACCAGGTCAAAGATATCTTCTTACCGGTGAAAATGCATCCTTCAAGCATGTTTTTGATATAGCTGCTGCTATCACTAACACAAAAACACCTCGGTTTAACATTCCCTTGTTCGTGATAGAGGTTTATGGCTGGTTATCTGTGCTATTCTCTAGAATAACTGGAAAGCTTCCCCTTATCAGCCCCCCGGTATTTCCCTTTTTCATTTTCTTGCTTTGTTTTACAATATCTTATGGTAGAAGTAGAATCTACAAAACGTGCACATCTGGTAAGTAAGTTGGGTAATGGGTTAAAGCAGGTAATTTCAGTTTGTTTAGTCAAACTGATCAGGATGGGCCAACTTTTATGTCCGTAGTCAATGTTTAAAATATGATCATGAAAAATTTATTGTCAACATTGTAATATATCTTCTTTTTGGTTAAAACCATTTAAGATATTATATGTGTTAGACGGATTTTAACCCGAGTAACCCCTTAGTTTTAAATAAAGGCGCCCGGGGGCCTTGAGGAGGTGCTTCAACAAATGTGGGTCAAAATTGCTCAAAATCAGGGTCTAGAGGAGGCTTACAAAATGGTGAAGATTAACCCCGTTTCAACAAATGGTTACTTGATGAAGAAGGCTCAAAATGTAAAAGAGATGAGAGTTATGTAGTTGTTGGTAGTACGTAAAACTTTTGGTTGCAGCTAGAGCAATGCCTTGCTTACTGAAGCCTCCTGCTTTTTAGAACCAAGATTAACCCATTTGATTCGTTCAATTATTAGTTACGTTTTTTTATACATATATTTTACCAAAATTAACCATCTAACATGGAACAGGTTGTGGACTGTATGAGACACCAATGGGTTTATTCTTGTGAAAAAGCGAAAAGAGAATTGAACTACAAGCCGCGAAGCTTAACCGAAGGTCTAGAAGAGGTTCTTCTGTGGTTGAAGAACTTGGGCGCGGTTACATACTAACAAGAGAAATGCAGGCAAGAGGATTTTTCTTATGTTACTTGTAAAATAACACTTGCTATGGTAATCAAACTAAGACTGTGAATTTCTGACACGATATGAAAAAAATAATAAAAGCTTAATACAAACTCCGTCAGCTTGGGGTGGGTTGACGTAACGTAAACAAGTTTTGGTTCTGGTTAAACTCATGACAGTGTTTAGCTAAATGGGTCGATATTTATGTGATAACTTATTCCGGTTGGTATTTTATGTCAGATCTTAATAGTAGATATAAATTAAGGTTTTGTAGTTTAAAGGCAATTGGTTGTTTGAACGCATTTGTGCTTTCTTATAAATCTAAAGTAGTAACATTTGAGAAAGGATATACAGGGGCGGTTAGTTTGGAGGAGATTAAATCTATCAAGTTGTTTGAACATTTGTTTTGCTTATCCAGTTGTCGATTAGCAAAAAAGCGTTGGTGGCCAAGTTTCTATTTTCTTTATATAAAGACTAGGGCTGTAAACGAGCCGAGTCGAGCCGAGCCAGGGTAAGCTCGGGCTCGGCTCGTTTAGAAACCGAGCTGAGCCGAGCCAGCTCGTTTATTTTAACGAGCTAAAATATTGAGCTCAAGCTCGGCTCGTTAAAAGTCGAGCCGAGCCGAGCCGGCTCGTCGAGCCAGCTAGTTTATTTTTTAAAATTTATATTATTTACACATATTGATATATAATATGACTAAAACATAAGAGTAAATTACGGATTGCGTCCCTGTGGTTTACCAACCTTTTTGAATTGAGTCCAAAGGTTGAGATATTTTCATCTGAAGGTCTGAGGTTTGTATTTCTTTGCTATTTGAGTCCCTGGTCCTAACAGAGTTAAAATTTTCTGTTAACTCAAAGGGTATTATAGTAATTTTACACATCAGAGACCTGTTATGTATATTAATAATGTTATAAAAATACAGGGGTATTTTTATAATTTATAAATATAAAAGGACTATTTCTGTAATTTAGATAAAAATTAAAAAAAAAAACAAACAAACAAAATCCTGCAACCTTGTGACCTCCGGCCGACGAACCTCTGCTCCGGCGAACCTGACCGGCTTTGACCATGGCGGAGGCGCAAGGGAAAGGTAGCGGCGGCTCTATATTTTTCGGCAAAGATCCATGGCCACGCATTTATATCAAAGAAGCAAGCGTCTTAATAAAAAACGCGGAGATTTGAATCAGCGGCGACGGCGTCTGCCGATTGGGGTTCTCCGCTCCTCCAAGGACGGCGACGAAGACGTGTGGTCGGTCGGAATGACGAAAATCGTGTGATGTCCGAACAGGGGAGAGAGACGGTGGTCGAATGGGTCCTCTTCGGTGAACGAGGGTGCAGGTTGTCGCCGGGTTCGTGGCTCTGAGCCGCCGCCACTGCTACTGGGTTTGCTGGGTTGATCGGACAGAGGGGGGAAAGAGGGTGGTGTTCCAGGTTGGGTTCGGACAGGGGGAGGTTCGCCGGTGGATCAGGTCGCCGTTTGATTGCAGAAGATCGGCTCGTCGCCGGCAGAGCGACGACGACGGAAGAATCGGTGAACAAACCTAGTCCTGTTGTGTTCGTGACGTCGAGACGAGTTTGTAGACGGGTCGAACGCGATTTATGGTCAAGTAAAACGACCGGAAATCGAGCTAGAAGTGTCGCCGGCAATGGGGAGATTACTTTGTTTTTTCTGATTCACGTTTGGTAATTTGAGGAAGACGATGACATCATGATGACGTTATCATGCAACTGTCTTGTTTTAAATAAATCACGAAACAGTCCATAGGTTTTAATATATTACGGAATAAGTCCCTCAAGCGTAAATTGACTGAAATACCCTTTTCATTTAACAGAAAAAACTAACTCTGTTAGGCCTAGGGACTCAAATAGCAAAGAAATACAAACCTCAGACCTCCAGATGAAAATTTCTAAACCTTTGGACTCAATTCAAAAAGGTTTGCAAACCACAGGGACGCAATCCGTAATTAACTCAAAACATAATTTTTGACATACTCGTAATGAATAATTTTAAAATTCGATGTTTATTTATTTATTTTTCAATAAAAACAAATATTTCTTACTGAAAAGTATCATAGCAGTTTTATATCTTATTTTAAATTAATATTTTATTAAGTAAAATACTATAGAAAACTTAGTAATTAACTTAAAAATTATATTATAAATAATAAACTCATAATTTTTGGTTATATATATGTATACTAGGTTAGTAACCCGTGTATTCTTTCTTTTGGCTGTAATGGCGCCCTCTAATTCAATTGTTTGGACACTGATCTGGTCAGTGGAAGATCAGTGTGCAAACAACCACATTGTTGATGAATGTGTTTGAGCTGCTGTTTTGAGATCCTTAAAGGCTGATTTGACTTTGAGTATACCATGAAATGTGTTTAGAATGTAGGGAAGTGTATGCCTGCAAAATTTTAGAACCTAACTCCAACGTGGAGCAAGTACGCATGTGTACAACTGGTGTGTTAAGTAGTTAGCATGTGAACTTTTCATCTCTGCATATTGTCTTGTAAATGTGCATCTATGTTCTCCTACATGTCTAAGACTTGTGTCAAGGTTTTAGGACCAAGGTGAGTGCATGATAACATAAGTGATTCATGATAAGCAACTCGTCCTAGCGACAACCCGTATTCATTAAAATAGGTCACTCATAACCAACTCTAAGGTGAGTTTCACTTACTTCATTTAGTCATACCCGGTTAAGGATGATAACACACAACTGAACAGCTGGTTGCATCTAGTAAATGGTGACAACACAAAGGTAAAGGTATTTCGTATGTTACATTCACAGGCTGTTAATAATGAATAGCGAAGTAAAGTTGAGTAGTACTACTAGGATTGACACCCCCGCTTAGCGGTGCACATGATGCACCCTCCCGACTGGCGGTCAGACTAAGAACAATGTTAGCCTAAAACTACCGTGATTAGGAAAGAGACGGGGAAGGCAAATTGTACAGGCTAATACCTGTGTCGCATAGTCAGCTTCGGTCACGAACTTTCAGGTGAACATAAGCATGGGCTAGCTACCTAATCATATGGATATTACTTGTAACTTACACTTTAAACTTATGAACTGGTCTTTCATTATTCGTATACATTCTAGGTCTACACGGTAAAGTGTAGGCTGCTTAGTGAACTCACCAGTTTTAGCTGACAATTGATTGGTGAATGCTTTTCAGGTCACTAGGAGGATCTTGGAGGCACGGGCGTTGGCAATACTCCTTTTTGTAAATCTTTTGGGAAATGTATTTCAAACACTTTCATTACTTACTTTTGCAAAACAACAAATTTGTAGACTTTTAAATGCTTCCGTTAAATTGCAATTTAAACTCTGTGTTGTGAAATGCTTAAACTCTGTGTTGTGAAATGCATTATATGACTGTTTTATCTTTCATTTATGGCTTGGTTATAACTAAAGACTTGGATCCTGGTCTGGATCACACCCTACACGGTTATACTTCGTTAGTGGAAATTGGGGGTGTGACACCAGTAGTCAGAGGTAACATAACTAAGACCCAATTTATGGTAACTAAGCCATTTTCGGACCCAAATGAACCTTTAATGGAACCGAGGTAAATGCAGTTGAGCTTAGGAATCCCAGTGCCAAGAAACAATGGGTGAGGAACATGATCAAGCTAGGCTTTATGGTTCTTCTCTGCTCAAGCATGCTAGTGTCAAACCAGTGGAGAGCAAGATTTCACTTAATGAATTGATGGTGGTATATCAAAATCTACAAACACAAGTAACCCTGCTTTCTCATACTATGAAAGTTCAGGGTGAAGAATTGAAGAAAGTGAAGGATCAGCAAGCAACTCCTGCTAAAACTCATGTGTCTGATAGTGAATGTTGAAAAGTTAATTCCTCTAGCCCACCACAATAACTTGCAGCGAAGAAAGATGATGCTACCTGATGAAGAATAAAATCCCACTCGTACGTAAAATGAAATTCTAGACCTCACTTTTGAATTCGTAGAAAGAAGTCGGAGAAGATTATGGTCGAATGAAGATATTGTATTGATTAATCGGCTTATACAAATTCAGAATCTAAAGAGAAACACACACTAAAGGTGTAAAATCTCTTCTTGTTTCCAAAAAGTCCTCTCTATGATTCATGAATGTTCTATTTATACTAACAAACTTGGTTCGCAAGTTCTTTAGTGTGAAGCAGATGCACTTGCTGTCGGCTCCGTCGCAAGTGCATCCTTCTTTCTTGGAGATATCTTAGTTTGACTGTCACCTGCGAGTTATCTTTGTTGTTACACTTGCATATCCGATTTTGACCTCTCCTCATCAAGTCCCCCTAGTCCATTAATTATTTATACAATGATAATGGACTATGTGCTAGAAAAATCTAGGCTTTGTACATTTTCGTTTGCTTTAAAAAAGGTGTTATCTCATTAAAAAACCTTGCTTGGAAAACCCTTTGGGAAAAACCAAAGCTTAGGATAAAAAAGAGTATAACCATAACCTTTTACTTTGAGCAAAATTTTATAAAATTTTTTACCGCAAGGGTCCTCCAGTCCCCCTAGTCCTTTATGTTATAGATACTATAACTTAAGGACTTTAGTAATTACAGAATCGGAAACGCAGTTTTTTGGTTGAGATTTGCATCCGCAAATGTTAGAATAACCGACTGTTGGTTATTGCAAATGCAAACGGCATGCGTAAGCATCTGTCAGGCGGCCATTAAGCATGATGGTACTTTTTGTCAGTTTTTCAGAACACGTGTCAGCACGAGGTTTGCTGACGAGACAATTATTCTTTTTTTGAATTTTAAATAATGGATTTAAACCGTTTTAAAGAGGTTTATATCCTCTTTTCCTTCATAAATTCCCAAGCACTTTCCACTTTCTTTCAAATCTTCCTCCGGCATTCTCTCTCAATCATCTTCTTCGTTTTACTTTCCTAAGGTTAGTTTCCATAACTTTCTTTTTAATTTCTTTCAACAATGGCTTCTCCTGTTGTCAAAATTGATGAAGAATCATCGAAACATAATATGCATTCATCTTTTTCCACTTTAAGTCCAAGCGATTTAGATAATCTAATCGAAAAATACCACATCCCATAATCTCTCCACCCCGTTTTGCCAGAATCCAATTTATCGATTTTTCTTTCCAAGATGGCAAAATCGGTGTGTATGCCGACATGTTTCGACTTGGGAACTATAGGCTTCCTTTCACTAAGTTTTTAATTCGAGCCCTATCGCATTTTGGAGTGCACATTTCCCAGATGCACCCTCAAGGACTTTCTCGCTTAAGTCATTTTGAAGTTTCTAGTAGAGCAGTAGGTGTATCCCCAAGTGTTGCACTATTTAGGGCTTTTTATAGAATAACCATGGCTGGTGACTGGTATACTTTCGAACGCCGTCGTGGGGTATCTAGGATTAGTACTATTCTTCCCCCAAACCCTAGGTCTTGGAAAAACCAGTTCTTTTATGTGGATGATCGATGTATCCCTCCCACCATGAGATGGAGAGAAATCGATGACATTGTTCATGATGTTACCCCCGAAGAGAACGAGTATTCACAAATGAACTTTGATCGGTTGGTTAGTGTGGCTAGCCCCATTCGTGAACTTCCAGAATGCATATTGCTTATTTCTAGGATTAGCAAGGCTTGGTTTGAGCCGGAATTGTGGCCTATTTTACAGTATCACCAAAGGGGTAAGTTTTACACTTGTAATCCTTTTAATGATAGCTTGTGTATACTGACATAACCGTTTTCTTTTGCTTTAAGAAATGGAGTTGTATAATGCCCTGGGTTTGAAGAGTTTCTCCGGTTTGGAGTTGTCTGCAAAAAAGATTGATGAAACTACAGTACCATTTGTCAATCAAACTTCATCTTCATTTTATGAGATTCGTCCTGAAGCAGAAACCATGGATGTTGATGGCACAAGTGTAACTGAGGGTAATCAAGAAACTTTGTCTATTGAAGACATGTATGACCAAATTGTTGGGTCAAAGACTGAAGAAGCTCCTTCTACAACCTCATCACAAATGAAGGTTATCTTATCAAGCGATGCAAGTGGAAAAAGAAAAGATATCGCAAATGATGCTATTGTTACTACCAACATGTCTCATACTGCCAAAGGAAAAATGGTGAAGCGTCCTCCCAAACCTCATACCGGGAAGGACGCTCATGCTTCTAAAAGAAAGTCTCCTAGATTAACCACTCAGTCACCATCCAAGAGCACTTCCGGTGTTTTGGAAGTGGTTGATGAGGACACTACGGCTAACACTGCTGAAACACCGGTAACCCCTCCTTGTGATAAGGAATTTAATATTTCCGATTTTTTGCTGAATTCACCCGATATGACCGACCAAACTTTAATTAACACCCTTCTTTTGCAGAACACTCAACCAATTTCTTCTGTTGTTGCCAAAACTTCAAGTTCATCTTCCCTTTCAAAATCCTTCCCATCACTTGGTGTTCGTGTTTCGAAATGGCTTAAGACAGAAATTGAACTAGTCAGCATGAGGACAAGCTCAGCTAAAGAGTTTTCACATGCATCTGTCACTGAACCCTTTGTTCCCAAGTGGGATGTGCTATCAAGTCAGTCATACAAAGATCCATTAGTTGCCAAGAAGCTTTCCCTGCTAAGTAGCACACCAACAGATGTGTCTAAAAGAAAGTCTCCTAGATTAACCACTCAGTCACCATCCAAGAGCACTTCCGGTGTTTTGGAAGTGGTTGATGAGGACACTACGGCTAACACTGCTGAAACACCGGTAACCCCTCCTTATGATAAGGAATTTAATATTTCCGATTTTTTGCTGAATTCACCCGATATGACCGACCAAACTTTAATTAACACCCCTCTTTTGCAGAACACTCAACCAATTTCTTCTGTTGTTGCCAAAACTTCAAGTTCATCTTCCCTTTCAAAATCTTTCCCATCACTTGGTGTTCCTGTTTCGAAATGGCTTAAGACAGAAATTGAACTAGTCAGCATGAGGACAAGCTCAGCTAAAGAGTTTTCACATGCATCTGTCACTGAACCCTTTGTTCCCAAGTGGGATGTGCTATCAAGTCAGTCATACAAAGATCCATTAGTTGCCAAGAAGCTTTCCCTGCTAAGTAGCACACCAACAGATGTGTCTAGCGTTCACCAAGTTCCTCATGAAGTGTTCTCTAATGAATTCATGACATCACATGCGAAACATCAGAACTTGGTGGCAGATTTGTATGAGAGATGGGTGATTGCTGAAGCTAAAGTGGAAGAACTTGCAGAATCTCAAAAGAGGCACATGCTCTCGAAACTAAATTCCAGTTTCATTGATGCGCAAGTGAAGACCAATACTTTATTAGGCGAGGTGGAAAGTTTGAAGATGCATAACCGGAAGTTGATGGCCTTGGAACAAGAAGCAAAAAGAAATTTGAAACAGGCTCAAGACAATGAGCTTTTCTTGAAAAACCAATTTCTGGAAGAAAAAACCAAGCTTGAGGAATCAGCAACTGATGCTAAGAAAGGTAATGTTTTCACATCCTTTACTATATCTAATTCATCATATATAAATGCATAAGTAACATTCATTTGTATTGGATCTCCTTGTGTACAGAGGTAGGAAGGTTAGAAGAGACTATGAAAGCCATGATTGCAGAGAGGGAGGTTTTATAGTCTGAGAACAATACTTTGAAGGACAAAAGCAAGTGGCTCATTGCTGAAGGTCTTGGCCTGCTTGCAAAAAGAGTTCACTCAGAAGTTATCCCTATGGCTTTAAGTCTTAATCAAGCTGTGAATGCTGTGGGTTATAATGAGGGCATCAGATGAGGACTCGCACATGCGTCAAAGAATGAAATAGACATCAACTCTTTTAAGGAATACGACGCTAATGCACGAGACAAGGTGCTTGATCGTCTAAAATCTCTTCAATCCATGACCTTTGATATTATAGAGCAGGTGTCTGAGTTGGATGTGTCAGATATGGAGAAAATGAAAGAGATGCTCAAGCCCATCAGCAGTTCCAAACCCTCCTCTTCCTCAGGTAACTAAAGTTGATTTGTGGTCAACTGTTTAACTTTTTGTGAAGAACAATCATTCTCCAAAGTCCAACTATGCAGTGGCATCTTAAACAATTTTTTTTAGCACTCGTATGGACTGATATATTTGGTTATTTTGTAGGTCGGTTGTGCACGTGTTTGTACTTCCGACTTTTGAACAATGTCACTGATGGAATTACATATGCTATGTTTAGAGTTGAAATGTTATCATGCTTGCTCTAAAAACATTGTGATGTTTTGATAACTAACTAGGGGTATACCCGCGCGTTGCGGCGACGGCAGTTCATAGGGCGTTATTTATTTTATGTTCGCACGTTCGATAACGGTGACAATTTATAATGCGATATTCGTTTCTGTTATCGCGATGCAGCACGGTGACAATTTATAATGCGGTACATACACGTTCGACAGCAGCGACGAATTACAGTCGTGTAGGATGAGTTCATGACACATGCATAGTAACATGATTCGTATTCTTTGAGACCGACCCATTGACTTTACAAAAGAGGGTAATTCATATTGCAAGTTGCTTTGAAGCTTCTCTGCAGGCTTTACTGCTTGAATTCTCGCTTCGGGTGAAGCAATTTTGACTTCTTCCATGGTCATGCAAGATAAATGAAAATAAATAACCACAATGAGTGACAATAATATACGTGGCAGAATGAATATTTGGATCTCCAACTGGCCTTTTATAACTACTAATTAAGCAAGCCTTATTGACTCCATCAACCTTGTAAACAAAATCTGAAGCCTTTTATAGGAATTACCTTAAGTGTAGTCTCTTTGTGTAGTCTCTATGGATGAACAAAGAGACAACAACTTACTTGTAAACTTCAATATCTCCTCATCTCTTGTAACAAAATATTTTTAAAATATTTAAAAAAAAGTTGACCATACTTGAAAAGGATTGCACAGGTTCTTATTGGGCTGCCAAACACAAATTTGCTCTTTGTCCTTGGAGTCATGAATGGACTCATCATCAAATAAAAAGGGATTCTCAGGTTGATCAAGTAAGAAACTTTCTGGCTTACTATCTGCAAGAACAAAACTGAGAAAGAAGAAAGATTAAAAATCAAAAACATAAAACAACAGTGATTTATACTTAAGTGAATGAAGATCAACGTGAATATGAGCTTCATCCAAACTCACTTGAGCTTTAAGTGTTACAAGAATAGCTTGTTGTTTATCATTTTCAGATTGTACTTCTATCCACTACCCTTCACTGGTTCCAGATCTGCATATTAACAAAGAATCCACACAAATATGAGAAAAATAAGAACAAAAATAAATATCAAACACTTACACAGAGAATCCAATGAATTGTAATACCTTGAAAAACCTAATATTAGGCATTAAATTATATGAAAAAATATCACCTCCAAAAGAAGCACGATACACACAAAATAGAAGAATTACTTCTCCTTTTAATGGAATTGAAGCAAGAACTCTACCAAAAGCATCCTATCTATCCATTGTCTGACCTATGAAATGTCATATTAAAGATTATAGATAACCAAGCAGCAAACTTAACATGAAAAAAAGCAACTTACATCATAATGTATAAATATAAACATAAGAATCGGTAAATGTCGTTCAGCAAATGCTATATAATCTGATGAAATTCAGAAGCTGCAATCACCAAATGTGCAGATAACAATCTCAGACAGAAAATTAGAAAGAAATTAATACATTTTAAAACTTCGTTGCCATTTATAAACCATTTTAGTCAAGAAATAACCAAATGAAGATGAATACAGCTTTAAACCAAGATCCATTTTAAAATTCTCCAAAACTTCAGATATATACATACATAACTGATTCGTAATCATAAAAAAAAATCATCACACAAATGTAATAAACTGTAAGAGAGTGAGAGTGAGACCAACCTTTTCTTAGATATTGGAAATAGAAGAACCCTAGCTCCCTGCACAAAATTTGGGATTAGAAATCAGTCGAATATGAATCATACAATCCATTGGGTACAAACGATTTTAGAATATATAAACTGAATCGCCTCTGCATGAACCCATCCCAGAAACAGTTAGTACCAACAACGAAACATCTCAAAACCCAATTTTGACATACAGAAACAGAAACCCTAATGAGAACCCAGGTGCAAGTATAGGAACTTAAAGCATACAAATAAAAGTACAAGAAACTCCACTTGAATACCCGTGTACCCGTAAAACAGCAGGTATGAGTTCCTTAGGTATACGACTGTTGTGAGTTCCTTAAGAAACAGAGATGGCGGAGAAGAAATACGGCTGTTGCCTAAATTTTTGATGAATCGAACTTACAAATCTAGATGGGTCGAGAATCGAGGCCATACGTATTGCTTTTCTTAATCTAAAGAAGCATAAACCCAACTACAATTTATACGGAAAACATCATCAAATCGAAACAAAAAAATCAAAATTTAAACCAATTACCTGAGCTATACAACGTGTCATCGATTTGCTTTCATGGTGGCTATGGCGACGAACGTAGTGGTAGCGGTGCTTCTGAATTTGAGAGAGAGGTGAGAATGTATTGAAATTTGAGAAAGGAAGAGAGATTGAACGAAATTTTCGATATTTGAGTGAGATTAGGTTTTCAAATTTTGAAATAGCAAACACGTGAATGAGGTACAATCTTGACAAACGAAGATGCATCTTTGCAAGCCCAATTTCAAACTTCAGTCGCCCAATTTCATCTTCATGGGACTGTATAAAGCAAAAGGGAGAAAGACAATGGAAAGCTTACCAGATTGGGAGAGCGGGTCACACAACAACCCCTTTGGTTTGCTTTTGAAGAAAATCCGTACCATCTCTCGTTCGATTAAGAGATTAGAAAATCAATTGATGTAGAAAGGTTAAAGAAAAGCAATCCCTTTTTGTGAGATCTCTGCGCAAAGCTGTGATGTAGAAAGCTTGAAGAAAGCTTTTTGTACGATTGTAGAAAAGCTCTGTACGATTTAGTTGAAGAAAGCTTGAAGAAAGCTGTTTTAGTTGGGCCGGTTAAGGGTTCTCAAAATATTTAGTTGGACCATGCTTAAAGGATGTGTACATCATGCTTGTTTTCTTGTACCTCTTAAGATTTAAGAGATTACTTTGCAACTAAAAAGAAATGCATTATAAGATAGTAAAGATGTTTAGTCCTTATGATCCATTTTTCATAGATCACTTTCATAATTTGCCTAAGAATAGTACATTTGCGATGGAAGTGTAAGTTATACACTTACTTTTGCAAATGGAGTTTAACCATTCTTTATTGTAGGTCTTGTGATGGTTTTATTATTTTGTATAATTGTACAGCCTTTCTTTAGTTTACATGTTTAATTTTATATAAATGTCAAACTTCTAAGGACATTATGAGTCCTTCTTCATAAGTAACATGACTTAAACTTTTGGTGAAATTTTTATAAATCAAAGAAAAATCCAACATACGCGTTTCCCTCTTATGAAATGCGTCCACCTCATAAGAGTACTAACAACATAAATATTGAACTACCTTATTCATTACATATTTTCACGTATAGTTGTGAGCCACTTCTTTATGGTATTCTCTTCTTACATTCTTTGGTAAGAAATGATTAACTCATCGCCTGGATGGTTAATCCGCAAATTCAACTTTATAAATTAAATTATAAAGTGACATTTGCGACCCTTGGGATGCTCAATAGGAAAGTATACAGATGCAATTCCTGAATGAGTTGGCCTTCACCCCTTGGGCTTTTGTTAACAAAAATTATGTTAACAAGGTGTCCGGCATGATCACCTCTTCTTAACATGCACTCTTATTTTATTGAGACAGTTAAGGACAAGATGAAACCATATATTCATCTTGGGTTATTATTCTTTTCATAAGAAATAATAACTCAACTCCACCATCAAAGAGTATTGAACAATCCGTTTATTAGATTGGTAAGTGACTTTATGGATCATGTATAAATAAGTAATACTCATATGCTCATGTGCATTTGTAATACATTAATAGTGTTAAACACATTCAAAATTTCAGAATTGGAATGTCATTTTATTAGGAATACTCTGTTCCTTATTCAAAATACAAGCAATTCAGCAATTCTTGCAACATTTCAACACTTGCCTACATGTAACATTTCCGAAGATGAACTCCATTCCATGCTCTTGCAAGTTCAGCACCATCGATTTGCTCGAGTATATAAGATCCATTTCCAATAGCTTTCTTAATAATATATGGACCTTCCCACTTTGGAGACATTTTCCCCAACAGGAGAGCACGGCTAACTTCATTGTTTCTCAAGACATATTCTCCCACCTTATATTGGTGCACTTTTGCTTTTGCATTGTAATACTTTGCCATTTCTTTCTTGTATCTACTTTCTCGAATAGCTGTTATCTCCCTTCTTTCCTCTAACAAATCCAAGTTGGTTCTTAAAGCTTCGTCATTATCAGGTACTAACACTTGTAGTCTGTGACTGGGTAGCCCAATTTCTGCAGGTATGACTGCTTCAGTTCCATATACTAAACTAAATGGAGTCTCTCCATTGCTTGTTTTGGGCATAGTTCTGTGTGCCCACAACACATGTGGAAATTCATCTACCAACAGTGATAACCACAGGGTTTTCTTTTGCATCTTCACCTCTTATGGGAGGAAATATAATTTCACACATTTTCCAAGCTTCTTCAACTGTCTTTGTTCGCACGTTCCTATGCCAAGTGTTAGGATTTTGCCTGATCATCCCTATAACATTTTTGGCATTTGCCATAGGACGACCTTCTTGTATATTCTTCACCAAATGAGACAACTTTCCAGATATAATGGCCTTGTCTATCTCATTTCGCAAATGTCGACAGTCATTTGTGTCATGGCCTCTATCTTTGTGAAAATCACAATACTTTGTTGTATCAACATTTGCGCCCAAACGTGTTCTTTGAGGCTTAGTAAATTGCACATTCTCAGTTGCCAAAATTTCACTTGGTGTCTTGGTTAACATTGGGAACTCGTCTACCTTTGCCTCCCAACTTCTTTTATTTCTTCCAAAATTCCCATCCCTTCTTTTATCATATGGTTGTGTTCTATACTTTCCTCAAGATAGATTTCTCTGTGGGTAAGTATTTTCACTTGTATTTATGCTCTTGACATTTACATTTGCACCCTTTGAGGATGGCTTATGGGTATTTATACCTTGAATATTTCTTGAAGCACTTCGTCCTTTAATATAGACTCGCACTCTATCCATCAACACTTCCATAGTTTTAGGCAAATCATCATGTAATTTTTCTACTAAATGTGAATGCCTCACCCCATGACAAAAACCAGAAATCCGCAACTGGTCTTGAGCACCAACTATCTTCATAGTTTCATTATTGAAGCGAACCACAAAGTTTTCGAGACTCTCATCATTCCTTCGCCGGATATTATGAACTTCAGTGACTTCTTTAGTACACTTCCGTTGCTAACTAAACTGACTTAAAAACTTTTCTTTCAAGTCCTCAAATCCTACGATTTGAGCATTAAGTAATGAGTCATACCATACTCTGGCAGCTCCAGTAAATATTTGGACCAGCATGTGACACCATGTTTCTTCTGACCAACATTCTAAACGGACTGCTGACCAAAAATCAAACACATGATCATCAGGATCTGATAACCCTGCATATTTTTTCATAGAGGTCGGCATCTTCAAATTCTTCGGAAATCGTGCGTTAGCAATCCAGTTAGCAAACTTTGATTGCTCTTGCATTGAGGGAGGAAAGTATGGTACAAATGCTTTTGCTGTCCCTGAAACATCCACACATGGAATATTAACCATGTGACACATATGCCTTTTTTTGAAAAAAGGGCTTTTGGCTATTGCCTTATAAACAATCAACAATCATATGCACATACGAGCCTCCACTTGGGGGAAAATGCCAGTGCATGTGCAAGTGTTCAAAATATTAACGTTTGTAAGGATAGGCCTCGCATGGAGGGCTTTTTGACAGCGCATGTATGAATGTCTAAAATGTTAACACTTGCAAAGGTAGGCCTCACATGGAGGGCTTTTTGACAGCGCGTGTCATACATACAAGCATTTTCAATTTATCTAAATTATATGAGCATATGTATTATGTCATATGCCTTTCCCTCTTTTTTTTATGAGAAAGAAACTGCACAACACGAAGGACACGCATGTTGCGTGTTTTTGACTTTTGAGATTTTGCCCAGTATACCTTCAAGTTGTCATCTGGTTTTCCAGAATTGCGCGCCATTTTGACGATTATTCAAAAATTCAAACAGCACACCTTCAAATCTCCATATGATTTTCTGGAAATCATTATTTATTCTACGTTTTTGTGTTTATTTTGAATTCGTTTATTTCTTAAACGAGTTTCAAACAACGCATCATAATTTCATATAATTTGCCATGAATCGTAAGCATTCCTATGAATGTGTGCATAATTGAAGATCGAAACTCTTAATTATATCAATTAGTAAATATAAGAGTTAAATTCAAACAATTACTCCATCAACAAGATTACCTGGAGATGCCGGCTTCTTAATGAGGATCGGATCATCCTCGAGATCATCTAAAACTTCATTCTGACTTGCCGTTTTTGACACCTCACGCTGAGGAGTGAATTTGAGCTTTGTTCGAACTTCCTGAAGCCACAACTCTCGATCCTGTTTATCTTTTAATTTTCGCAGGACCTCCAAATTTCGTATCAGAAATTCATCATCGAATTCACATAAAACATCAGAACTCTTCAACCGGCCATCTCCCTCTCGCTGATCTTTTATTAAATCATCATTATCCTTTTCGTGATTTGAAAATGAAAATAGCGAAGGTTTCATACTAAATCCTCCACCAGAACCTTTCGAGCTCATATCGCCCTTTCCTGCACTCGACGACGTAAGTACAGTGTTTTTCTTCGCCGAATCACCAACTAATTTCTCCATCCTTTCTCAAATTCAGCTAATACACGGATGGCACCAATTGATGAAGAATAAAATCCGACTCGTACGTAAAATGAAATTCTAGACCTCACTTTTGAATTCGTAGAAAGAAGTAGGAGAAGATTATGGTCGAATAAAGATATTGTATTGATTGATCGGCTTATACAAATTCAGAATCTAAAGAGAAACACACACTAAAGGTGTAAAATCTCTTCTTGTTTCTAAAAAGTCCTCTTTATGATTCATGAATGTTCTATTTATACTAACAAACTTGGTTCACAAGTTCTTTAGTGTGAAGCAAATGCACTTGCTGTCGGCTCCGTCGCAACTGCATCCTTCTGTCTTGGAGATATCTTAGTTTGATTGTCACCTGCGAGTTATCTTTGTTGTTACACTTGCATATCCGATTTTGACCTCTCCTCATCACTACCAAAATGGGAGGGTATGTATACAGAGAAGAGAACTTCACTTAATATGATTGGAATACAAGAGTGCCAAGAGAGGTCAGGATGAAATTATTCAAGTCTATTCGAGTGGAACCTTTTACTGTTGAAGAAGCATGGAAGAAGGTCTCAATGACCGACATTCTAGCAGTAGCTCCATATCAAGATAATTTAAAAGAACTCTTTTAATTTACCATGATAGCTACAGGTGCTCTTCCTGCTTCGGTCATATAAATACAAAGAATCATTGAAAGAGATTTCATTACTCCTGAGATGAGAGCAATAGCAGAAGAAGGAGTTGATTTGGATGCTGAGGCTGAAATTGTTGAAATTGTGGAGGTTGAGGAAAAGAAAGAAGAAGATGAGGTTCAGAGTGTGATGAGAGATGTTGTTAATGAAAGTGCTGCAAATGAAGAAGTTCAGGATATCCAGGATCCTCCTACTTTCAATGAAGATGCCTATAAGTTGGATATGGATATAGCTGATGAGAAGCTTGAGGATATCTTGAAAGATTACAAGAAATTATTTTTACCCGAGCTAACTCAAACTGTTGTTACCTCGGGAGTGAACATTACTCCGGGTGAACAAATTACCCCAGAAGTGAATGTTACTCCAGGTGATCATGTTACATCGGAATAAGCCTTAGTCGATGTTGAAGAGCAAGTTACCTCGGAGATCATTATTACTCCAGGAGATCAACTTACCTCAACAATGTATTTCTCAATAGATGCAGCACATCCAATAATTGAGCCGATCAGATATGAATTTACACAAGCAAGCATATGGGATGGAGCTGAACCTCTTGCCATGCTATCAGCTAGGAAGATTCATCATGGAATTAACTTCTCCTGGTTGACATCTGCCACATCTCTACCTATTATTTAAGAGCTCATACTTCAGATTGAAGCTCCTCCTATTGATTTGGGTGGAGTTAGAGATGATAGTGGACACCAGATTGTGTTCGGTCCTTACTACCTACCTGCCAGGGATGCACCAGAAATTGTTCATGTGGTTCCTACTTTCCCTTGGAGAGTATAATTGATAATATTTTGGTTAACTACTAGGCTAAATACAAACCAAGATCCGGTGAGGTGACTATTGAACCAGTGCGGAAGCACATCATAAGAGCTGGAGTCAGTCATGAAGTAATCAGTTACCCTCAAGACAATCCCAATCTTGGGAAAGGGAAAGAGAAGATGACTTCTGATGAAGTTCTTCAGGCAGAATATGAGAAGAAGTTCAAGACAGAGTACAAGAATGTGGCTACTCCTGCAAATATGGTAGATTGCTCCATAACTGTATTTATACCTATTCTTGACAAATATGGAGAGGACCTTGATGGCAGGAGAGAATGTGATAAAGAGTTGGATATAGAGTTTAATAACAGAATGATGAGACATGCTGCTCAACTCAAGGACATCAAAGAAATGATCAAAAGAAGTAGGGAAGGTGTAGTCATACTTGCAAAAGTTTTTGCTACTGAGAAGATCAAAGCCACAGAGTCTGTTGTCAAGCTTCTGGATGGGCAAGAAATTAACCTCCCTGCTGATGATATTGAGATGATAAACATAGCCATTGGCAAAGGAAATGCTTGAGAAGATGGAACAAGAGAGGATGGATAAAGAAATGGCTGTCGCTTTCAAGCTACAAGATGACTTAGACATATATCAAGACAATGATGTTGTTCTTGATGTTATCAAAGAAGCCAAGAGAAGGTCTATTGAGCAAAGGATTAAGAAATTGGATCAAGAAAAGCATACAGGAAACGGAAACTAGCCAAGGAAGCTAGTATTGCAACCAACAAAGAAAAGGAAAAGATCAGGCTTGCCGCGAACGATGCCAATTGGGAACTTCTGATGAAGTGGAGAGACATAATCATACCTAGAGAATAGGCTACCGGTGAAGACTTAAATTTATCCTCTGCTAATGATTTATGTGGTTTGATTTCTATGGTAGTACAAGAGGACGGTGATCTCAAGTTAATCAAGAGACTTGAAGAAGATAGTGCTGATCATGAGAAGATGAAAGTAGAAGAGACTCAAAAGATGATACATGCTCCTCTAACACAAGCAGAGGAGACCAAAGCTCTCAAACACAACTTCATAGAAATTTTAGGTGAAGATAAGAGAAGTATAAACCCTTCTTCTTTAACTACACTGAGAAACATGTATTCTGAAATCTGGCACGAGCAATCAAGGATCTCAGCAAGAACTGGAGTTCCTAGACCTCCTGATGCATTCTCAGGTACATAATCTCTTCCTCCCAAACCTATGAGTCTAATTGACTCTCTTCTTTGAAACTTACCTTCTACTCAACCCTCTACTACTCAAACCTCTATCACTCCAATCAAGAGAAACCCACCAAGGGCCAGTAAACCACAAACCAAAAGCCACCCACTAAAAAGGCCAAAACTTTCCAAACCTATTCCACCAAGTATAGAGCTGACAATTTCACTCCCATTGAATATCTATCCAAACCTCAAACAAAAAAAACTTCTTAGCCCTCTTCAATTCTAAAATCAACTCAACTCACAATACAACCACCTCCTCCATCACAATCTTCAACACCAAAACCACCAACCACTGAACCTGAAATCACTAAAAACCCACTTGAATCCCTTACAGGAACTTCCAAGAGAAGGAAAAGATTGGTCAAATGAAAAAGATCTTAAGTTGTGTCTTCCGGTTCTGAATCATCAATAGATGAGAAAGAATTTCAAGACATTTATTCTGATTGAAGAAGAACCATTTCCTAGAAATTTGATGATATATCAAATAGTTATCTGTTTGCCACTAGCACCAATGAAGTCTTAAAATCCACCGCTGATGAAGCTATGAGAAGCTTATCAGATTTAGAGCTAGGTGACGTTAGGAGCTTTCATGGAGATTTGAAGTGTCTGTGTGCTCAAGAACAGGCTCTGATGCTAAGGATCAGAATGCACTTTGATGACACTCCGAGGGAATTTTCAAATGTTGATCCAATCACCTCAAACTGTCCTATTATCAATGTGGAACTTGATCTGAAGGATGGTCACTTCATTATTCATTGAGCAGATTGCTCTTTTATAAGACATCATAGAGTTATTCTTGGTTGATGGAATACTGTTGATAAGAGGACCATAGTTTAGATCATGAGGAACAAAAAAATGGTTTACATGTAACAAGGACTGTGGAGATGATGAAAAGTAAGTGATGTTGATTTTGCAAGTTGATGAAGATTGCAAGTTTTTGAAGATTCTAAAGCTGTTTTTATATTTATTAAGTCATGTACATAAGATTTTGGAAGCATCATCTTCTGGGGAGAGTATAAGGGATTATTTCCCCAAGTTATGATGTTATCTCGGCTAGATAAAGTTATATCGGAAGGCTTAGAAGACCCGAGGTAACAAATTATCTCGGAAGCACAAACTGTCGGAAGTAACTTATGTTACCTCGGGAGGAAGCTTTATCTCGGAAGCATAGTTTTACCTCGGGCAGTGGAATTGCCCGAGATAACTTAAGTTACCTCGGTAAGGAGAGTTATCTCGGACAACTTGATTTCTCCACTTTTTCCGACCAAAATGCTTTTTGACAGAGACACAAGCTGCTCTGTTCTCAGCCTATCAGAAGCCATCAACTTATCTTCTAAACTAGTTTATTATATTCTAGTTGTAACTTCGAAGAGCGTCGGATATAGTGATTTGTACACCGAAATTAGACAGAAATATTACCCGAACTCAAGAACACGAGATGTAATTAAATCCTAGTTTATAGTTGTTAGAGCATAATCCTATGCTACAAAGTGTCTCGTGTATTGTATCTAGATTAGAGCATGTTAGTGAGTCTTAGTGCCAACTAACCAATGGTTAGGTGAATGGTTAGCTGATTGGTTAGCCAAATGGTTGGCAACGAACCAAATGGTTCGCTGGTAGGTTAGTTGGTCACTATAAATACTTTGCGTTAGAGAGAGTTGAGAACTTCTGTCATTTCTATCATTGTTAAGTGTGTGTAACTGAGTGTGTTTTCTCTCTCTAGATCATTGTAACCTTATCTTAGTGAAATAAATAAAGCAAAGCTTTATTTACTCTCATGTTCATTGTATTTGATCATATCAATCAGTAGTAAGATCCGTTCGGGCACTTACAATAGCTTAAATCGGATCAACGATTACATGAATACACTCGTTAACAGTTTCTAATCATGATCCTAACAAATATTCGCTCAGAAAATCAAGATAAAAAAAATTCTCCCCTTAGAAATTAGCTCCGAGAAAACGGTTATGGAGATCGTTGTGTGTTCTGAACTGAAACAATCATATATATATACGTAGGTTGAGTTCGGACTTCACTTCGGTTGATGATTTTATTTCATTTTGGTCTTCACTTCGTTTACCTCCGTTTGTTCTGTGGCAACTGGGAAACTTTTTTTTAGCAAACTAGTGACATTACTCAATTTTCAGGACGAAAATTCTTTCAACAATGGGATGATGTGACACCCGACATTTTCAGGTTAATCCTAGCTAACACAATGTACACATGTATTACATCCGCTTAGAGTTACTAGATGTGTCACTCAGTACACGAAAATTCACACACGAGTCGGTCATAAACGTTGGTGACTAATTAACAAAACATTAGGACGAACAAAGAAAAAGAAACTTGTACAATATATGTTCCGCAATAGTACTATGCGACCTTGCATGTTATTTTATTTATGTGATATCTATCCTTATGAGTAGCATGTATTATTAGAGTTGTCTTTTGCGAATTTATAAATGATACGTGCAATGCGTGTTAATTAACTACTATTAACCGGACTAAGCATAAACTAGCAATCACGAACCATGACCAAACTAACTTGTAAAAGTTGGATATCCTTTGTATTTGGGGGACCTAACCAAAACTTTGTGGAGGTTATCCACAGATTTTAAAGTTTGAATAGGGAACTTGTTTCATTCTCCCCACTATTCACGTACACATAACCTCTCCCTCAAACATGTCGCACACTTCTCCCTCTTTCCCCTCATGAACTTGACGATTTCTCTCTTTCACTCTCTTCCCTTACTCTTCGACTTTCCAGCCCTCCCACATACTATCCATGCCTGTTATTGGAGGTCATAAATGCTGTTAAAGCTTAGCCGAATCGTATCAGCCCGAGAAACAATCGAGAGCAAGGAGATCATTAGAGGTAGCCACCCGTTTTTGTTGATACATGGTCTTAGATCGTCATGTGAAGTATCAAATACAAGACGAATCACACAAGATTGCTGAGATCCGGCCTCAGGCCGAACCTGGAGTTTGGACATGGCCGAACCTTGGGCTGAACATGAGGTTCGGACCAGCATGTTTCATTTTCTATAAATAGCAAGTCTTGTGTTATGTTCCAAAAAGGATCTTAGGCTTTCGAGTCATATTCTCTGAGTGTACTTTGTGGCCATCTCTGTGGTTAATACAAGTGATTTGTATTGATGCAACGCATCTTATATATGTTTTTGAATTGCAAATCCCGCATTTTATCCATCTTTTGTTTGAGTTTTGATGAGATTTTGGCTCTTAATTATTCATATGTTGATTTTTAGGAAATCTGGTGGTGCTTTGATGATTTGTGGTGATTCGGGCGAAAACGGAACGCGATTTGGAGTTCGGGAGTGAAAGATAAAAGAAATGGAAAATTCTGCTAAAGTGTCAGTCATGGACCAGCGAGTGTCCACTCTCCAGTCTCGCA
>JBCNJP010000009.1:43779713-43822706 GCA_039602395.1 Deinandra increscens subsp. villosa | reverse complement strand
GACAAAAAGAACATGAATATGCAGTTTGTTTAGTACATAAGAATGTTTAGTAAACTAGATTAGCTAAAAAATGCAGCAACAATTTGTGCAGCAACAAAAATGCAGCAAAAAAAAGTGCAGCAACAAAAAAATGTAGCAGTGATTCTGGAAGAAAAATGTAGCAACAATTTATGCAGCAACAAATATGTAGCTATATGTCAGCAACAACGAGACTTCAAACACCAACAGACTTCAAACACTACCACATCAAGATAATTACAGCCTCCTCAAGACCCAATTACTTCTTTTCAATTCAGAGACATATAGCAGCACCCACTAACATAGACATGAAACCAGCACCCAAGCTTATCGACTTATCGAACCCAAACTGAAAAGAGCCTATCCCCATTCAACAAATTTCCAAGAGAACTAACCGTGCATCAGACCACCCTACCAACCTCTGAGAAGCAGATCAGAATTCCCAACAGCTTCCCATTTTTGACACTCCATAGGTGTTCATTATACATTAAACAAGGCAATCAATATATATATATATATTAACAAATAATAAATCACATAGTCATTTTCTACATTAACCATGTTACATTTTTTTATCAATCGATTAAAAGCCAACAACTTATGAGGTTTTATGTATTATAAACACTTTGGATGACCATCGAACATGTTTGACGAGACCCCTCGATTAAAAACCAGCAGCATGTCTTAATTTACTATAGAACTCATATAACATGCCCTAATAATGAGGATGAATTGTAAAATCAACAACTTAAACATAAGGATTTGATGTAGGTACCTGTAAGTTCATATTGCTAAGAATCGTGGACAAGTTTGCATTAGGGATATGCTCTTGGATAATGTTCACCATGACATTAAACGCACCAGCTGACTTATAGTTTGTGTAGCACTTTCGAGTTGTTGAATAATTTGTGAGTCGCCATTACTTTTCTTGGCCGGCATCTTCCCAACCAAACGAACATACCCTCTTTTCTCCGGGCCTTTAACTTTCGAATACTCATCATTTGAAAAATCATCTTGAACTCCGGATGTCCTCGTAGATTTACTTGCAATAGCTTTTAATGAAGTCTAAATACATAATAACATAGTTGTGTTTAAAATAAGTAAACACAAAAATTGAGAAATAGGAACATTTTAATACGTAAGAATGCATTACCAACACGCCAAGAGCTTCATCATCTACAATGCTTCCATCTTTACGAGTGTGTGTTTTTATGTACATTTCTCCTCTTGTTGGGTACATGCCATCATTATCCATTGCCTATAAATTATGTTTGATGGTTAGTAAGGGAATTGAAAACCAAATATTACTATAATATATCTAAAAAAACTAGAATAGTACCAATTCATGAGCAAGTCTAGAAAATGACTTTGTCCCGGTTACATGAGGCTCCTTCATCTTTGAGCGGCTTGATCTTTTCTTAACACATGTATTCTAATAGTAAATAGTATTTTAGCACATGATAGGATTTATTCTTACCTGAAAAATGAAATTTATAGATCATTCTTACCTGAAATTCTGGGGTGAACCAGCGAGCAACAAGTTCTTTGAACTGAGTTGGATTCACTCTGTCGTCATTGTTAGTTTGTTTTGCCACAATTTCATCAATGGTAAGGCTTGGATCATATCCACGTGACTTTAATAAACCTTTCTATGTTCTCCATTTTTTCCCCATGCTAAACAATATCCATTTTTTTATTTGACTTGATTCAACCGGATGAAAAGTATATTTGGACTACAAAGAAGAATTACATATATATTAGCGGATACATATTACATAAAAGTAAAACTGTTCAATATTACAAGAGGTACATTACATAGTTTGATTAAATGTCATTTAACGTGAGGATTGAAGATGATCTGCTAACTTGAATTTTGTAATTCTCAATTGTTTATGTATCTGTGTGGTAATGTTGGTTACTATTTTCTCTTAACAAGTACATATACCAAATACAATGCCAAACAAAAAGCAATGAAAATGAAACTGATTTCTCCTCACTTATTTCGTTGGCTTACTATATATTACATATAATTTAGCCAATATTCAGTTCTGTTATGTTATGCCGATAGTTTTTCCAACACTATGAGTACCACAATGATATCCAAACATGCCGTAATGATGACACAAGGACTCCTGCTGCGAAGCGCGGGGTCCATGGCTTGTTTACTCTACATATAAGGAAAAAATTAGAAGATGTGTACCTTAACGAGTGAATACATGTCCTCTTTGTTTTCCATAGGAACTTTTCTCCAGTCCGAATATTCAATTGATACATTCTCAGCCATCCTCACAAGTGTCCCAAGATATTGACCAAGTTCTCTACCTTCCTCCCCCACCGGGTGTCCAAACTTGTCGAATGAGACACATATTCTTTCAGTTTTCTTCATTTTCCATATATCAATCTTATGAGTATAACCTCTACCCTTGTTGAGAGCACCTAAAACAGATTCATTTTCCATCTCTACTGCAGTGTCATTAATAGCTGGTTCATTTTCTGTCATGAATGTAACCGTGATCGTTCAGTTCACATAGAAACAACACTCAACTTTAGAAGACCCAATTGACATTATTTCTAAATAAAAAACTAATATGTTAGTTTCAAATCAGAAACTAGTGATCAGAACCTGTTCAGAACTAATCTGGATAAGGTATGCAAATCAGCAGCCTAGCCACAACTGAGATTTATCTGCTTTGCAGCAACTATATGTACCAAATTTAACTACAAATTCTATAATCCAACACTCAAAGGCTTCATATATAGAAACATAAATCAACCTTAAAATGCATAAAGTTATCTTAATATAATATTAGACAGCCATATGCTTTTGAAAACTTAATTCTGCAATGGCAAATTATGAATCCTTTTTGAAATTTAAAGTAAGCTTCATATTAGTGATCATTTTAAAACAGAACTGATGAAACTTTAATTTTTTTTTAAATAGTTTATCAGATAGTTTATTTTCTTTTAGTATTACAAATAGTTAATCATTTAATAAAGTTAACTGGTTTGTTGCCTACAATTTTAGTTCCAATATTAAAGAATTCAAATAATGAATGACTTTGTTGATAAATTCTCTATGATGAAAATAAATATGAATATGATAGAATAACATGTTCTACATAGATAAGTCAATTCAATGACTTTATATAGTCTAAGTACCTTGAAATATCACATCATCATCACCGTCGTTCTCATCAACAAGAGCCAACCTTCTCTTTGTTCCTCCTTTATTACCTTTGACTATTTGACTCATGGCGTCAACTGCATTTGAAGTTGATGTAACCTTTTGGGGTGGGGGCGGTAGGGGGTTTGAAGCAATATCATCCACTATATTACAACAAAGTAGTAGATTAATATAAAAAGTACTTTAATTGAAAAAACTTTTAGATCAACAACATAATACCTTGAAATATCTCATCATCATTGTCGTCGTTCTCATCAACAAGAGTCAACCTTCTCTTTGTCCCTCCTTGATTACCTTTGACTATTTCACTCATGGCGTATCTTGCATTTGAAGTTGATGTAACCTTTTGGGGTGGGGGCGATAGGGGGTTTGAGGCAATATCATCCACTATATGACAACAAAGTAGTAGATTAATAATAAAAGTACTTTAATTGAAAAAACTTTTAGATCAACAACATAATACCTTAAAATATCTCATCATCATTGTCTTCGTTCTCATCAACAAGAGTCAACCTTCTCTTTGTCCCTCCTTGATTACCTTTGACTATTTCACTCATGGCATATCTTGCATTTGAAGTTGATGTAACCTTTTGGGGTGGGGGCGGTAGGGGGTTTGAGGCAATATCATCCACTATATGACGATAAAGTAGTAGATAAATATAAAAAGTACTTTAATTGAAAAAAAAAATATTTAAGATCAACAAAATAATACCTTGAAATATCTCATCATCCTCTTTGTCATTCTCATCAAGAGACAACCTTGATTGGGGGTTTGAAGCAATCACTCGACATATCTTCCTTATATTAGCAACTCTATCCGTGGACACTGATGAAATATATATTGGAGGCTGATGCTATAAGAAATTATTTTTCATTAGAAATCATGAGTATATAAAAAAAATAAAAAAAATTCTATAATCAAATTACCTTTTTGGATACAACACTTTTAGGATTTTGTTGGTAATCTTTCTCACTATTATCGCCCGTATGAGTGTTTTGTTTCACTACTCTCTTCTTCGTCTTTTTACTTTGTGCCAAACTTGTCATAGATTTCGCAATGTTCTTAATTCCCATTTCTTCTAGTATTTTTTTTGTTCTCCCGAACCCTTAATTGTCTAAGTTTCTCATACTCATTTTCTTGTACTTCTAAACAGAAGAAAAGATCAGCAAATAACATGTATGGTCACTAGTGAGATGCAATTGATAAGACTGTAAAATCATGTAAAATCATAGATTTTGGTCTCAGTGAAAAAATCAGAAAATAACAGCAGTATGTACCTTGGTTTTCATCGGTTTGAAGATCTTGATTTTCACCGGTTTGAAGATCTTGATTTTCAGATAATCCATGCTTTTCATCCGCCGAATTAGAGTATGTACTAATTACATTTAGTCTCTTTAGCCTGGTCATTCTGTCTACTTAATATAAATGAAAAACAGTGTCAATGTTTACCACATGATATTAAAATAATATGCAAGAAGCTTAAAAAAACAGTTTAACTATATGAAAATAAAACATCAAGACTCAGCACATAATACCAAAATCATGCAAATAAAAATAAGAGTACTTCAAGGTTTTCAATATAATATTAATAAGTAATCAAAATAGAACTGAGCCGTCCTCGTTTTCTTCTAATTCTACTCCATGCTCCATCTCGGGTGTAACATCTATGCCATCCTCGCCATCATCCCCAATCGTATGCAAGTTAGGCACATTAAATGTGGCGTCATTCATTGAAGGGCCAACTTGATCATGAACACCTCCCATGTCAAATACATCTCTTACTTTTACATGTCTGACGACCTCCCAATCTTTGTTCTTAGGATCTGTGACATAGAACACCTTATCAACTTGTGATGCCAATGCATAAGGATCATCAGCTAAACTAGCCCCTGTATGAGTCTTGTATGAGAAATTCACCAATGTTACACCGTTATCTATCTTACAGCCCTTGTTGATGTCAACCCAATCACATTTGAATAAAACTACTCGTAATTGACCCGAGTAGTTTATCTCAATAATGTCATTCAATTTACCATAATAGTTAGTCACACCATGAACAAGCCTTCTATCTCGACTACTAGCATAACTTTCACCTTCTACGGTAACAACAACACCACTATTTTGGGTTTTTAGTGACTTCTCACGACTTTTTGTATGAAAACGGTAACCCTTAACAAAGTATCCAGAGTTTCGTTTCACACTTTTCAGAGGACCGCGAGCAAGCCATTTTATTTCTTCTGTTACTTCAACACCTTGCTCTTCCATACGTGCAACCTATAGTAATTTTTCTAAAACTCATTACACTAAGATCCAAAATAAATATATATATATATAAAATATATATATATATATATATAAAATTTGTAAACTACCCTTCTCTTGAACCAATCAGCAAACTGTTGGCCTTGAATCTTGGTCAGTTCATAACCTTGCTTCCGACGACCATGTTGTTGTTTGACTATTCGTTGATGTTCCCTTAAAAGAAAATTCATATTACTACATTTGTGTTGTAGATTAATGAAGAGCAAGAGTATCTAATAAGAGGCATAAATTATCTTACTCTCGAAAAGATGTAACTGATTCAATATTGAATAATACATAACGATGCGCTTGAGTGAGAGACTTGTCATCAATTTCTGAATCTGAAGATCTCTTTCGTTTCTGAATAGATACCCCCAAATGCAAATTGCGACCGATTGCACGACCGGGGCAAAGATTGTTGGATTCTTCAATGTCATTTTGGTAACCCTCATCATCGTTCCTCGTTGCTCTAGTGAAGACGGTTTCTACGTTCGATAGATATCTAGAGCAAAAAGTTAAACTTTCCTCGGCTAAATAACCCTCAGCGATTGATCCCTCGGGATGAGCTCTATTATGAACGAACAACTTTAGTTTTAAGAGGTCCCTATTTGTGGCATAAGCTACATGTCATTCTTCATTTAGAAACATAAAAACATACGAATAATAGATAAGATTTACCTTTCAACAGGGTACATCCACCGAAACGCAACGGGACCTCCAAGCCTAACCTCTCTCGTTAAATGGATCACCAAGTGCACCATTACAGTAAAGAATGATGGAGGAAATATCTTCTCTAGTTTGCATAAAGTAAGAGAAACTTTGGACTCAAGAATTTGTAGATCAACTTCACACAAATCCTTGTAGCAAATGGCTTTAAAAAAACTGCATAACTCGATTATAGCAGAGCTTACATGATCCGGCAAAGTTCCACGTAATGCTATAGGAAAATACTCTTGCATCAGCATGTGACAATCATAACTTTTCATCCCCATCAGTTTACGCTCATTTAATTGTACACACCGAGAGATATTAGATGAGAATTCATCAGGAGGCTTGATTGACTTGAGGGTTTTTAAAAATTCAGTCTTTTCACCCCGACTCATTTGATAGCAAGCTTTTGGCATGAAAGTGATATTACTTTTAGGTCGCTTCTTTGGATGCAACTCTTTTCTAATACCCATTTCTTGCAAGTCAAGTCTTGTTTTATAATTATCTTTTGACTTTTCTTCTTGCCCCAATATAGTACCAACTATGTTGTCACAAACATTCTTTTCAATGTGCATCACATCAAGATTGTGACGCAACAACAAATGCTCCCAATATGGCAACATAAAAAAAATGCTTTTCTTTTTCCATGGACCACGAGCAACATTTTCTACACAAAATTCCATCCCGTCTACTTCTTGTAGAACCTCATCGCCAGAATGAGGTCTAGGGGCATCTCTAAACTCCATGCCATCTGGTTGTTGTCCAACAAAGGATCTATTATCAGAACGCCAACGATGGTCGGTTGGAAGCCACCTTCGATGACACATGTAACACCATTTTCTTCCATGAGTTAGCCATTTGGAGTCGGTATCAAAACCACATATGGGACACGCAATTTCTCCTTTGGTGCTCCACCCGGACAGATTGGCATAACCTGGAAAGTCTGATATGGTAGAAATGATAGAAGCCTTCATCTGGAAGTATTGTTTAGTTGAAGCATCAAATGTATTAATTCCATCATCCCATAACTCCTTCAATTCTTTTATCAAAGGTTGCATATACACGTCTATCTTGTTTCCAGGACCTTTAGGACCTGGGATGATTAAAGAAAGAATAATATTCGGTTGCTTCATAACCAACCATGGTGGTAAGTTGTATGGAATAAGAAAAACTGGCCAAATACTATGCGCCACATTCATTGTTCTAAAAGGATTGAAGCCATCACTTGCCAAAGCTAGACGAACATTACGAGGATCACTAGCAAATTCAGGAAACTTTTCATCAAAATCCTTCCAAACTAATGCATTTGCCGGATGTCGTAATTTTCCATCTTTTATACGCTCTGTATGATGCCACCTCATATGGTCAGATGTCTTTGATGACATAAATAACCTTTGAAGTCTAGGCTTTAAAGGAAACCATCGTAATATTTTTGCCGCCTTTTTCTTAGGAGGGGTTGCTTCGTGGTTTGGATTAGCTTCATGAACTTTCCATCTAGAAGAACCACAAAAGGAGCATACTTCATCTTTCTCCTTCTCATCCCAAAACAACATGCAACCATTAGGACATGAATGGATTTATTCATATCCTAAACCTAAGTTGGCCAAGATTCTTTTCACTTGTTGGGTTTTTTTAGGTAACAAATTTCCTTCGGGTAATAAAACATGTAGATACTGTAACAACATAGTGAAAGATTTGTCACTCCATCCATTTAAACATTTTAAATGATACAAATGCACCACACAAGATAATTTGTTATGTTTGCAATTCGGGTACACCTTTTCTTCAGCTTCCTTGATGAGGTAATCAAACTTGCTTCCTCTGTTGTTCGCCTCTTGACTATAATTTGAAACATTGTCATGTGTCTCCCCTCCACTTCCACCTTCTGGTTCAAAAGCATCATATAACAAATCACGAATTTCCTCATTAAGGGTCGCTCCAGTCGATGCACTCGTTGCGCCTTCACCATGATATACCCATTTCAAGTAATCTGGTTGAAACCCTGAACATATGAGGTGATCTAAAACACTTTGTCTACTCTGATATTTCATGTTCATACACTTTGTACATGGACACACAATCTTCTCCCCATTGACGGATGTTCTCTCAAATGCGAAATTCAAGAAGGTTTGCACACCGTTAACAAAAGTTTGACTATATCTTGGTGCATGATACATCCACGATCTGTCCATGCCTTCTAAGTTTATGTTTATATTAGCCGCTAGTCAACAAAGTAGTGAAGATGTATATGATTGATCTTATAGTAGCTAATTTATAAGTAACTTAAACACATTAACAGCCTAAAAAAAACAGCAACAACAGCCTAAACATAAACTATATAAAAAGCAACAGCAACTTAGAACATTGACAAATTATATTAAGATTTAAAAACAGCAATAGCAGCCTAAAAAAACAACAATAACACCCTAAAAAAACAGCAACAGCAGCCTAAATGTAAACTATATAAAGAATAGCAACAGATTTAATATAAACTATATTAGAAAAAGGATTCATAATTTCTGAATTCTGATGAATGGTGATCTGATCTAAATGTAATACAAAAAACAAATTAAATACCTAATTAAGATTGCAATGAAGCTGAAACTCTGCTGAACAACTACCAAACATCGTGTAGTAACGACCTGCATGGAAGTAAGTCAGATAAAAGGCTTCCAAAAGCAGGAAAAGAAACTTAAACACATTAATAGCCTAAAAAAACAGCAACTGCAGCCTAAAAACACAGCAACAACACCCTAAAAATAATAGCAACAGCAGCCTAAACATAAACTAAAAAAACAGCAACAGCAACTTTAGAACATTGAAAAATTTTATCAAGATTTAAGAACAGCAATAGCAACCTAAAAACAACAATAACACCCTAAAAAAACAGCAACACCAGCCTAAATGTAAGTTTGTAGCAGCCAATCAGAAGTATCCTGCAGAAGAGTCAAAGTTGGGTTTCTTTCAGTTAGGTGTTCTTGCCTTCCAACAAATAATCTCAAATCTGACTTTGTATAATACCGGGCTGCTAATTTTGGTTCTCAAATCTGACTTTGTATAATTTTGGTTCTCAAATCTGACTTTGTATAATACCGGGCTTTTATTGCAAGAAATCGATACATTATGTTTACCAATGCCATGTACTGAATAGGAACTAGGATTTATAAAAGCTTTTATATGATTAGACCAACAACATAAATTAATTGCGCATTTCTGTAAAAGGAAAATAATATGCAAAAAAATATTTCAAGAACGTTAAACTGAACTATGCAACAAGATCATGGAGAATCACTGAACTATCTGTATTACTTATTCTACCACTAAGAGTGTGTGCCACTAAATGTCAATTTATTTGTAGTGAAAGTTTGACTATATTTTGGTGCATGATACATCCAAGATCTATCCATGCCTTCACAATTTATGTTTATATTAGTTGTTAGTCAAGAATGTAGTGAAGATGTATACAAGTCACTGTTCTTATACATCATACAATTCAATAACTAAAATAACTTACAGAAACCTCACAAAATTACTAACTACTATGTGTGACTTTCAAAGGATGAATAGTTACAAACTATAAAAAATGATATAAATATAACAAATCTTGTTTTGACCACAATGAGAGTGAGTCTCAGGAACACTCACTCGGGTATTTAATATTTTAAATAGTTCTCAACGTCGTTTAGAAAGAAAATGTAACACAAAGTCCAACAGAATGTCATGTAATTCGACATTTATCATAACTTGTTTCTATTGCATGACTTTAAGTTTTTCTGTATTAATAAATTAAAAAATTAATGATTGTTTTTTAACAGAAAGATGACAAGTAGAATATATCATTGAAGTAACTAAAAATAAAAAACAAAACAGTCATTCTGGTTATTGCTTTCAATGTAGCTTTCTTCCGATATGGTTTAATAACTGGGGTATAAGTATATGATTTGAACTAGTATAAATCTCATACGCGCGTTGCACCGTACTCTTTTAATGTAAAGAGGAAGTGTCGTAGGTGAAAATATGTGCATAAAAGAGTGTGTTGTCTGCATATAGTGGTAGAAGGGATGAAGCATATATGAAAGAAGGAAGTGCAAGGTGTAAGCAAACTATATGTATTATACATATCATATGCTTATAAGGTAGAGCATATGAGTTAATTTGACTTTCAAAAGCAGGTGTTATCCAAAGAAGCCATTGAGAATAGAAGGCGTGAAGTACATATCAAAACTTGGTCTTCATTTTATTTTTTGCTAAACGTTTTGATTTAGTGAGTGCAACCACATCCACTGTCAACATGACGCCTATGTGGCATCATTTTTTGGCGAATTGAAGTGATGAAGAATAACATTTGAAGAAATTTGACTCGACTCGCACGACGACCCGACCCGACTCACACCCCCCCAGCTCTCGGTTTAGTCAAACACCTCATAAACTTGATCATTCCATTTGATTTTGCTTGGATTTGGGTTTTTCGTAAAGAAAAGAAAATGTGCTGAAACATACAATTCATCAAAGGATTTCATCACCTAACATACCCGGTCAAATAGTGATAAAGGAAAATAAGACTATTACAGTAATGGAGCCACAAATAGAAGACAAAAACCCAAAACAATAAACGGAAATTGCTCTATAAATTAACTGCAGGGTTCGACTACCTATAAGCCCAATATGCATCAATATGGTAAACAACCTAGAAAAGAAAGGCTCTATCATCATAGTTAAACAGGGAATACTCATAAACCTAGAATCTATTTTTTGGAACTGCAGATGTTAAGCCTAAAATCTAACTGGTTATGGCGAGAAGAAGGTAAACAATTTAAAATTGAAGCACAAAGAAGCAATTACCAAATGTAAATCACTGAATTGTAGCAAAAAATACATGGATTTCTAAGATATGTAGGCGCTACTAACTGGTTTTGTAGAAGATACCTGTGTCGAGATATGCATGAGAAGAAAGACTGAACTAAAGAGGGAACAACGCTCCTTGAGAAAAGTCGTGAAACCAGAGAATGGAGATCGAGATTTTGGCCTGCGAATAGAGCAAAACTGAAGCCAAAGAGTGGAGATTAAGAATGTGGGACTGGGGTCAAAAATAAAGAACGTGGGACTAGGTGAAGAAAAAAATAGGGATTTAACTCTTTTGGTGTGCTTGAGAGAGAATGTCTAATGACGGAGATAATTTTTTGGGATTGCAAAATATTTCAAAAAATCTTTTGAGAATATTTAGGATTTTAGGTGGAGGGAAAACTAAAAAAATTAGAGGGAAAGTAAGAGATAATTTTTAGGATTACAAAATATTTTAGAAAATGTTTAGTGAGAATCTTTATGGTGGAGGGAAAACTAAAAAGATTAGAGGGAAAGTAAAAATATATATCACTAAAATTTGGGTTGGTGGAGGGAAAAACTAAAAAGATTAGAGGGAAAGTAAAAATATATGTCACTAAAATTTGGGGGAGGGGGGTTTAATGTTAAAAAGTAAGGAATAATTATAGTGGCACATATATATAAGCCATAAAATTATATGGCATACTTAAAGTGCCACTAATTTCCTAAATTAGTGGCATAAATGATAAATAACACTAAAAGTATGGCTCAAATTAGTATGGCACACCCAAAGTGCCACTACAACTTACATTAGTGGCACAAAAGGTAAAAGCCACTAAGAGTGTGTGCCACTAAATGTCATTTTTTTTGTAGTGCGCGTTTGCTGCAATGCAAAGTGCCATGCAAACCATGCTGAATTTTGATAATGAAATTGGAACAAGTCAGAAAGTTCCCAAATTATTAAAGCTTGAAGATTATCAAAATTGGAAGAAACGGTTTTCTGCATACATAAGCACAAACGATATTGATCAATGGATTCCGATTCGGAAATTATATGAATGACCAACTGAAGAAGGAGATTATAAGGAACTTCAAGATTTTGATGCTGCTGAAAGGAAAAGTTATGAGCTTGAAAAGAAAGTTTATGCTTATCTTACTATGGCTTTACCTACCGAGTTGTTACATCAATTCAGCACTTGTAAGAAATTAAAGCAATTGTGGGATGCTCTCTCAGCAAGATGTGAAGGGAATGCTGATTATAAAAAGAGTCGAAAGAAAGTGTTGAATAAAGAGTTTGATAATTTTCAACATTATGATAATGAAAACATCACTGCTCTTGTTTCAAGATTTTCACATTAAATGAGTGAATTAAAGGTAGTTGGTATTGAAAAATCTGATGCTGATTTGAAAGAGAGGATTATGGAAGCTTTACCCGAGAAGTGGGAGAATTATGTTTTGCTACTCACTCATGACAAGGATTATTCTACAATGACGTTTTACGAGCTTACTGGAAAACTTCATGCTCGAGAAATGGAAATGTTGAATTCCAAGAAATCAACTGCTACTTTGCAACATCCTGAATTGTATCATGGTGAGAATACGGCAAGCATGAATGCTAAAGCTAAACCAAGTCTGAGTTCTGCACCAAGTACAGCTTTCTTGACTGGAATTTCTGATAATTCAGATAACAAATCTTTACGGGGTTGTAGCTTTACAATTCCAAATTTGTCAAATCAGAATGCCTTTTCTGCTGAATCAACAGAAGATTGTGCTAAAATGATTTCTACCTTGATTTCATCATCTTTTGGTTCGATTATTAAGAATGTTGCTGATGCAAAGTTAACCAGCGATGATCTTGATGCACTTGATGATGATCAGCTAACTGAATTGAATATATCTTGGCAATATGCTATGTTATGTCAAAGATCGAAGAGGTTATTTAAGAAACATGGAAGAAATCTTTCTAATGATAAATTGGGTTTTGACAAGTCTAAGCTAAAATGTTATAAATGTTCGCAGCTTGGACATTTTGCCAAAGATTGTCAACAGGCTCATGCAAGCAAGCCTGGTTTTACTCAATCACCCAAGCCTGGTTTTACTCAACCATCTACTAGTAACACAAGCAAGACAACAACGTTGACAGCTCAACATGATGGTGTTTATGATTGGGGTCAACATTTTGGATATGATACATCAGCATTAATTGTTACACATGATCAAGATGATTATTATTCAGATTCAAGTTCATATGACGCTGCTGAGAATGAGAAATTTGAGTCTAAAATTGAAGCTTTGATGAAAGAAAAAGAATTTCTGATTGATGAAGTCAAAAGAGTTACTGCTGATTTCAAAATGATTAGTTCGGAGTTGGGAATTTCTAAAAATAATGAGAAGGTATTGGGTATGAAGAATGAATGTTTGCTTCAAGAGATCAAATTGCTGAATGAAGTTTTAGAAATTTCTAAACAAGATAAAAGGGATGTGGAAACTGCAAAAGCTAAGATTTGTGAAGAAAGGGATGACATGATAAAAGAAGTCAAGAAATGGAAGGATGAAGCGGAGGATACTGCTTCTGATTTCATAAATTTGTTTGATAAATCAAAAGTCAAGCTTGATCTGCTCACAAAGAATGTTGAAGAATTAACTGCTACGATTGAAGTGTATCAAGTTGACAAGGGGAGGTTGTTGGATGAAAAGAGGGAGTTGGTTCGTGTAAATAAAGTTCAAACTGCAAATTTGGAAATTCAAAAGAGAAACGAGGATAAATTGAAAAAGGAATTACATGAAGGACTTGATAATCTCCGTTTACAAAAATTTGAAACACATAAAGTGGCGAAGCGTTTGATTGCTAAAGAGAAGGAATTTGCTGAGGCTCAACAGAAAATTTCTGATTTGAAAATTCAAGTTCTTGATGCTAACCAATTACTCAACAATGTTTAAAATTCTCAAGTTTTCACAAGCTTCTTAGCTAACGATGAAAATTTTGAGAAAATGTTTGATAAGACTGCTTCACCCCCTGCTTATATCAAAGAAGCTGTCAAAGAAGTGAAGGAACAAGTTGACGAATTTGATTATTCAAAGGTTTCGTCATCTACTGCTGAGGATGAGAAAGTTGTGCCGAAGAAGAAGAACAGGAAGAATAAGAAACAGAAGGAAAAGAAATCTGAGGTTTCTCGTGCACCAAAGTTTGTATCTGGTTCATCTTCTGCTGATAATGAGAAGTCGGCTACTTCTAGTGACAAGATTCAGTCTCAACCTGAGTTTGATGAAACGATCTTTTATGATCAAAAGAATGTAACTGAAGTGAAGGCTGAATTTTCTCGATTAGCGAAGCATGGTCATGGTTTCCCTGAGGAGAAAATTTCTGGAAAGCATGAAGGATTGGGTTTTCACAGGATGAAAAACAAAACTGAGACGGTTCCAGTATCATCATCTCAAGATTTGAAGAAATTGAAGCTCAAAAAAGTAAAGAAGGAAGTTTTTCAAGCTGATAAAATTCAACCCGAGCGGTTTTACAAACTCAAGGGTTCGGATCAATTATTTTTTGACAAAGAATTTCCACTTCATTGTGTTGATGCTCGGAAGATTGCTGAGGTCTTTGTGAAAGCTACCATTTCTTCTGAAAGTTCTCAATCTCGAAGCCTTACATCCAAATGGGTACATGATCACAGGCATCAGGTATATGATTCTCATTTTGATCATGTTCGGGATATTCATGTGTGTTCTTCGCAGGTACATCAAAGGTGGGACAAAACGACAAGAATCTGTTATATTTGCCGTCGCCCAGGGCATATGGCAAAAGACTGTCCATCACCTGCTGATTCACCCCAACGATTTCACAAGAAATCAGTTTTTGGTAAACCTGCCACACCAAAGTTCTTTGATGAACAAGGCAGAGTTTTTGATGAAGTTGAGCCTACATTTTATCATAAACAAAAATGTTTTGTTCCAATGTTTCCAAAAGCTCAAAATGTAGGTTCTCCATCACAGTTACCTGTGATTGTTTCATCAAAAACTGAATTACCAAAACAACAACAATGGAAACCTAAGGTGGTTTCTAAGCAAAACAAGGACACTGGTCGACCAGAAGCGATTCGCTTCGGGTCATTTTTGGACTAATTAGTTTGACCAGTGTGCATGTGCTTCTAGAAGACCTATCGACGATTGCACAGTTGTTGATGGAGGAGTATTCTGCTTAATTTAAATACCCATGATAAATATTTCTAACCTGCAAATTTTCTGAATTCTAAATCTGCAAATTATCCGTGTTGATTGATCACTTTTCTTTGTTTACAAGTTTTTCTCAAAAAAAAAAATACCAAAAATAGAGTCTTGTTTTTGTGTAAAATGAAAATCCAAAATAGAGTTTATGATGAAATCCAAAAATAGAGTTTTCATTTTAAGGGGGAGAATTGTACAGTAAGGGGTAGTAATTGAGAAAATGCATGTTATGGGGAGAAAGTGAAAATATGCCAAATATATAATGAAGAAAAATGAATACATGCCAAATATATAAAATTGTGAGAAATTGATCATTGGGAAATGATGGTACATTGGCTTACGTATCTGACTCATGAATAGAGTAGATGAAAGAGCCATAAGATCATTGTTTGATATGCTTGGTAGGCTCGGCAAATCAGAAAGTATTCAGATGCGATATACACTAAATACTAATGCTTGACCATGTGGATAACATCTTGATGCATATTTCATGACACAAAAAGAAAAATAAGTGTGAAATTCAAAATGAGAAGTCACTGTGTATACATGTGTTCATTTTGCAAAGATTTAAACTTGTTTGATTTTCTTTATTTTGTCAAACGATCGGACTTTCTCTGCGTATCGAAAGATCGACCTGATCGTTGTTCGTTTGACGTTCTGCTTTATTTTCTTTGGTGTTTCGTATAACTCATCGGACTTTCTCTGCGTGTACGGAAGTACCGACCTGATTGTTGTTGGGTTATACAATTTCAACTTGTATTATTTTCTTATTTTGTTAAATCTGAGGCCTTATCTGCGTATCGAAAGATCGACCTTAAGGTAGACGATTTAACGTTCTTATTTCTTTTTGCATGGAACACCGTTGACTATATCATGAAAATACTATGCGTTGTGAAAAATCACAAGTGCTATCACACAAAAGGAAAAAGAAAAGAAAAGCTAAAAATGTCTGATTATGTCTGATAGTGTGGGATACACTGGTCAAAGCAAATCTAATCAATATCTTAACATATCCAGATGTTATGAGTATGATTCTGCCTGAGTTTAAGTTGGACAAATTATACCAGCAATCAGCATGACTTATGTGCTTCGATTAATTGAAATTGAAGTGCAGTTAAGTGCGTTATGTTCAATATGATCCCATATAGTGATCTTTCTCATACCAAAAATAGTGTTTGATTCTGTATTGAGATTTCATTTCATTTCTGAAAAGAACAAAAAGATTTTCGGTGTGTTTTAGCATAAACTTTGAAAAATCAAAAAGATTTTGTTTCTGCTTTATTTTCGATCTGATCAACACATTATACAAATCTTTTTCAAAATCATATCTTGGAGTCTCGAAGAGACATTTTGCGCCAAGATTATTTAATGATTGAGCAGGTTGCTATGTGCAAGATATCATAACTTCAAGTCTTCTGAAGCTATTGATAAAAGACCAGAGATACACTAAAATGTCATCAAGTATTCAAGATCAAGCTACGATTGAGTTGAGGAGGAGTTTGTTTGAAGATTCATTTCATTGAACGAATGGATTTTACACTTAAGGGGGAGCTTGGTTGAAGATACAAAGTTGATGATATTGAAGAGATACTGCACACGACGAGGGGGAGTTTGTTGATACCTGATATGTGCGTCATGTGAAGTATCAAACAAATGACAAGATCAAGTCAAACTAGGTCTGGCCGAACTAGGTCCGAACTTGAGGTTCGGCCGAAGCTCGGACCAGCTAGTATATATAGATGATTGGTCTTTGTGTTTAAAGAGTTCTGAGCGTGCAAGATCTGTTAAGTGTGTGTTTCTGAGTGTATATTCTCTGAGTCTGTATCTGAGTGTTTACTGGTTGTAGTTGTTCTTTATTGATCAATAAAACAATCGGTTAATTACGTTTCGATGTCCGATTAGCTAGATCGAGTAGACGATCCGATGCTCACGCATTTTCAAAAATAAAACCTCAAAAAGCACAAATTGTATTTCTTAGTAATAGGCTGAAATTTGATTACCTTACATAGCGGTTTAGGAATACATCGAATTAAGAAAAGCAATAAACAATCAGTTCATTCTTGCAGTCTTCAAGAACTGTTGCATAAAAAAAAAATATCAGTATATCATGTCACTCTTGCAGCCTTTCCAGTTTTAAGCAACTAACATTTATATATTGAAATGTGAGTAGGCAAGAATTAATATGAAATTAGGGGTGATTGTTGGTGACAAGTAGACAACAACCACCAAAATGAACTGTGATGTGGAGTTGTTTGCGAACCAATCTTTAATGGTTTGAGCAACTTGGCTATGATCCAAGTTGTAGCCAATACAACCTTCAAAAGGAATCTAAGTGATAATATGTGTACTTTAACATGAATAGTAGTAGTGTTCGTTGTTTAGTATGAGAAATGTTACCGTAATCACATTATAAAGAAAACTCTGTATTATGTCAAGGCTTCTAAATCATGCCAATATGGTCGTATCTCCACAGTCACCCATTGATCTTTACTAATTGATTTTTCCATCATATTATTCCTGTGCCATGAAAATGATATAACACTTAGAGTTTAGCATTATAAGAATATGAAATTAAAGCATATATAGAGCAAGTTAACCAGTTTTTCTCAAAGTCTTAGTGATTCTTAGGCTCATGTAACAAATCAGCACCCGCACGCATTATTTTTCTCAAAGGCTCATGAATTTTCTCAAATTTTTTTAGTTTAGGAAGTAGCATCATTGTATTTAATCAAGCATGTCCTCTCACAGCTGCCCTCATCTTCTACATATAAAAACGTAGATGAAGATGTTACTGTTATCTCTCTCTGCCTGGCTTTCTTTCTTTCCGGAACAGAGAAGTAAGAAACGTGGGTTGAAAAGAAGAAGTAAACCCATAACACCGATGATATTGTAGAGTTAAGCATAAAGCTAAATTCTAATTAGCAGATTTCAAGGATAAAAAATAGACTTATTTTGGAACGAATAGAAATAAAACAGGGGGCTTACATCAACAATTAACGCCTAAACAAGTCCCGTTTTGCTGGTATGGTGGGAGGCGATAAAGCAAAGAAATAGAACACAATTCGATCAAATACCACTATGAAATAAATTGTTTGCTACATGTTTCATCCGTCCAATGACAGTGGATGAAGCCACACTTGATTTCACTTTCACCATGGTCAGCGGCATAACTCAGGTGGTAAATGCTCGCAAGGCAACTTCCCAACTCACCCTGCAGCAAATGACTGACATCATTCTAAAGCTCAGAGAAATTATGAACCCTTCAAGAGCGGAGCACATGCTAAGGCTTTTAATTGAGCCTTCTGTGCTGGAATGTGGAATGCTCTATCGAAGCAATTTAGATGATGAATCAGCAGGAGAAGAAGAAGAGCCTACCAGTGAGATCAAATTTATCATTTGGGAAGAAGAAGAGAAGCTCTTCTATGTTCATAGAGCTGATGGCACCTTTACAATCCATGAGTCCATTTCTGTTCAAGAAGAATGGAACGAAACGGACTGGGATTCAATTAAACATGTAAAGGTGACCAAAACAAACACCAAAGAGCTTTCTCAAAATCTTGATGCCAGCATCGGATCTTCTGACAAGTAGGTTGTGGAGAAGAAATTTTTTGGGTACAAGTCAGTTTTAAAGATAAACATTGAAGACAATGAATAATTTGACAGCATCAGCTTAGGGGGAGATTGTAAGGAAAAATAGAGCTTGGAAGATTTCCGGCTGAAATGCCAATTTTACTAGTTCCGGCTGAAGTTGAAGTTGAAGCGGAATTCACACTTCAAGCGGAACAGGCAGTTCAAGCGGAAAGAAGCAGTTTTGTTTCTTAGTGAATATTCTGGGTGAACTCGTTTATCCACCAGATAAAGAGTTCAACCTGACTTTTCCTGAGAAGTCTTTTCAGAAGTCCAATCCTGCAAAAGCTTCTCGTATGCTTCTAAATCTGATTCAAGCCGCTCTCCTAAAGTAGATTGTTGCTGCCAACACGCAAGTCATTCCGATTGTCGATGTTTATTCTTTTGGTAGTTTATATTTGACTTTTATGTTTACGGTCTAGATTAGATCGCATGAGATCAATGGCTGTCATTGATCTCATCAGCACTATATATAGCATGTAATCTCTTAGTTTATACACACGGTCATCACTTGTAATAGTGTAGCTTTGAGTTAATGCAAATAGTGCCGAATATTCGATATATCGTTGTTTTTACTATTCTGCAAATCAAGCACTTACATTATACAAGAGCTTAATATCGCTTAAGTAAAGTGAAATATAACTTTAATTCCGCAGGGTTATATTTGCAAGTAAAGGGCTTAGTTTTAGTTTATTCATAACTAATAACGATCCTACACAACCCCACATTACCGACTGTTTTGGTAACTATTTAGCAAGGTAATATTCAATTCATCACATATCCTAATTATCCTTAAGATTTCAAGTGTTTAACAGACTAAAATTGAATCTTTTTTGTGCTCCAGTTCTGTTAAAGAGCAAGCAGAAACATGAAAAATCATTTGTTGTTAAATTATGTGTGAAGGTTACACATAAAAAAAAAACAATTAGTGTAAGCCTATCTTTGTTGATCTTTCGGTAATTATGTTGTTGGGCCTAAACCATCCATGTTGGTGATCCCATTTTTAACTTACCTATTATAATGACAGCATGTTTGGATTTGAAGTGAATATTACCAAATATAATAGATTATGAATTATGAACTTGAAAGATGAGTGGATTACATAACTATATTGAGGTTTGATCACTTGGACACTACAAATTTTGTTTTTGATTTGTCGTTGAATATGTGATAAGATTACTTTTTGGATTGAATTCCTTTGTTAATAATCATGGGGCTGATGTAAAAAAATACTGTAGAAACATGTCACATGTCACATTGCACAAAATGTAATATTCCATATCTTGATATATTATTTATTTCAGAGTGACTTTGTTTTTATTTTGTCAAGTAACTTTAACTACATTTATGTTCTGCTAACACAACAAGAATTTTAAACACAAGCATCCCGTGTACAAGGAACATTACAATCACAGGGATCTTGAACGAGCTGAAAAGTATTTAGTAACAACTATTCACTTTTAACTATGTGGACTGCTTTTCTGTTACTGAATTAATAGGAGTTTTAGTTAGAGACTCACTTTGTGCGAAAGTTTTAGCACTATGGATAGGAGTGTCAAAAGTTGTAATTGTTTAAGTCTATAAGAACTGTTTGGTTTCGGGACACGTATGAAATAAAGATATTGGATGTTTAGTATTTCTAATAGTTTGAATGAGTTTGGAATGGTCATTGTAAACTTTTTATTGGGACAATGACTTAAGTATCCTTGAAACATTGAACTTTTACTGGTTAGGCATTGTGCACAAACTTCACGAGGAATGTGCCAACGGATGAAACTGCCCTATTTGATGTTTGTTACTATTTGTTGGTTTGCTTTCATGAAACCGGTCTACTCTGACAAACTTAAACTATTTCTATGCTACTTCTACACAGTTGAACTACAATTTTTTTTTTGTAATTATACATGCATAGTGTGCGTTGTCTTTAGCAAATACAATGAATATATGACTATTGCTAATGCCAAACAACTGTTAGAGACCTCTTTTACTTAAACTCTTAGACTTTTTGCCAAGGACTGGTGTGCGCACAAGCATGTCACATATACAACCATACTGAACATGTTAGGATCGGTTTAATTCCCCCCGGCCGTGCATCGCACGGGACTGCACTCTAGTATATATATAAAAGTTAAGCAATGACACTATTTTACACCTTCATAATTGCTTAATCATAAATGCATTTTCTTTAAAGAATTTACGGGTTTGGTTTGTTTTGCCGGATCATCATCACCATTAGTAAATAAAAGTAATCAATAGAGGAAAACCATGAGTTTCTTGCAATCAATAGAGGAAAACCATGGGTTTCTTTCAATTCAACTTAATAAATAAACGTGATAAAGAAGGACTCATGGCCTTCTTTCAACTTCCACCGATTAATGTGATGTTAATAATCATCATCATCATGATATTAATAATGATCATAAAGAACCGTAGATAGATAATGAAGATAATGAACATATGAAACGATCGGGTTGTTTGAACTCCAGTATAATAAATGTTATATTAATCATGATCCTAATTTTGTAATCCTATATAAACTCATGTGAGTCTCCCTTGCTTACCTCCCCTCGCCCCATCTCCGTCTTACCCGCCATCTTCTTAATCGTGTATGTATATTTTTTCCATTTAAACTTTAAGGTTATTGCTAATTCATTTTTACTTTAATATTATTGCTAATTCATTTTTACTATGGACCATATACCTACTTCCGGTGGGAAGAAAATGTACAACCGGAAGCCACTAATCGATTATGATGACATTTATTCTGGCGGGAATAAAATGTACCGCCGAAAAAGTCATGTATAACCCGTTTGGCCCTATTCCCCCTTCCGGTGGGAAAAAAATGTACCACCGGAAGGTAATAATCGATTATGATGACAATGATTCCGGTGGGAATAAGTCATGTACCGTCTGAAAGGTCATCTATGACCCATTTGGCTTACGTTTTATTTGAAAGTTTGTTGTAGTAATTGTTTCTCATTCTTATTTATAGGTGCCTAATTTAATTTGTACCTGTTATCAATGGGGTTCACAATCGTGTATTTGAGGGTGTGCCGGGAAGATTGTTGTGTGCTCTCCTATGTGAACGGGGCGGCTACATGTGGAGCAGGAACATTGATTTTAACTGTGGTTGTGAGCTCCGGCGGGGCAACTGCACCTGTGTCAAGAGTTGGAGTATGTTTGCTTCCATGGTCCATTCTGTTGGATTGTCATAGCATGTAAAGGGAAAAACATGAAGAAATTCGCTTATGGTTTTAACCCAATTATTATCTCAAGTTAACACACACGCGGATCCTACCCGATTCATTATGGTTTTAACCCATAATTGTAACGCTATTTGCATAGAGAAACATACACTACCATAAATTTAACGCGGATCCTACCCGACTCATGTTTGTAATAACCCGTGACTGACTTTTAAATTTGACAGTGAAGTCCATCTGAGACAACAACAAAATAATTTTAATTTTATGAACAAATGAAATCAGAAAAGAGGTGGACGAGTCACCTACAAGAATTAAGAGAAAACGCAGATCATATCCGGCCCATCTTGGTAATAACCCGTGATCCAGTGGGTATTAAATTGCAAAGGGAAACCTATGTGTTTCACGCGGATCCTATTTGGCCCGGAATTGTTTATAACCCGTCTTTTATTACCCGTAAACCAATTGCTCTAAGGATTAGGAGTAAACACGGATCATATCCGGCCCATTTTGGTATTAACTCGTAATCCGGCGGGTATAAAATTACAAATGCAAAGATATAATTTTCACGCGGACCCTATAACCCGTCTCTTATAACCCGTAATCCAGTGGCTCTTGCTTTCCTAATTCGTGTTCGTTATGCCTTTAACTGGAAAAGGGTGAGGAATGAAGGTCGTTAATTGCCCTGTAACAGAAGATCGATGTTATGCACTTGATTTTCCTATTCACAGGTTATCAACATGTACAGAAGAATGACCTAATTACCTAGATTGGACCAATTGAGAGATGGTTGTTTGTGCCTGTGTTGAAAACTTTTAGGGTTTCGAATCAAACCTTATGCGTCCTACTCACAAAAGGTTAGGTATGAAGGTCGTTAATTGCGTTGTAACAGGAGATATATATTATGCATTTAATTTTCCCAACTACATGTTATCGAAATGTTCTAAAGAATGACCTAATTACCTTGATTGATCCGATTAAGAAATGGTTATTTGTGCCTGTGTTGAAACCCTTTAGGGTTTGGAAATGAAACTTTACGCGTTCTGCTGTTGGGTATTCGTATGCGCGGATAATTTTTTTTCGTAGATGCCATCGCCTTTTAAACCGTGGGGGTAGTCGTCTTGATTCGAGGTCTTTCGTGTCGGCTGGAAGCACGCCGTTACTGTGAAGGGAGAACATCGGAATAGGGCTTCGTGAATGACAAGGCTTTGTGAATTACAAGGTGGATGTTAGAGTGTTATGTTTCGCCACCGTTGTTCTGGTGGTATAATTTGGTTTTGTAATTTGAACTATTCTGGCCCTCTGGTGATTATTTTGTTGATACATAGTCCTGATCGTCATGTGAAGTATCGAATACAAGACGATTTGTACAAGACTGCTGAGGTCCGAACTCCAGTGAACCTGGAGTTCGGATAGCTCCGAACTCCAGTGAACCTGGAGTTCGGACAGCTCCGAACTTATGGCCGAACTTGAGGTTCAGCCGATCGTGTTTAGCTTGTATAAATAGGTCATCTTGTATAGAATTAAAAAAAGCTTCCGAATATATTCTCTGAGTGTACTTTGTGAATCTCTGTGGTTAATACAAGTCAATTGTATTTACTCTCTGTGTTTTACATGTTTACATTAATTTCATTACGACTAAGTAGAAGATCCATATGCTCAAGCAATTTCAATTGGTATCAGAGCTATTGGTTTGCTCTACTAGTCGGAAATCAGTGTTTCTCGGAGTTTTGAGTTCAAATTTACGTTTTTGCGAAAATGTCAATCAATTTTGAGTTCGTTTGATTGTTTCGAGTGTGCTTTTTATCAAAACTTCATTCCTGGGTTGTTTCTATCGATTTTACTTGAATTCCTGTCGAAATTTCCAGTCAAAAACGTTGAAAATCGAGAAAATGACGTCGAGAGAAATCTGTCTCGTTTGAGGTTCGGACAAGTTCGGTGTAACCGCTCTGAACTCCAAGTTCGGACGGAGTTCGGCCATTATTGTGGTTCGGTGAGAGTTCGGTGAGTGTTCGGAGTGGTTTGGTTTGTATTCGTTTGAAGGTTAGGTTCGGAGAGAATTCGGCGTAGCTAAGTTCGGAGGAGGTTCGGTCCAGGTTCGGAGTGAACAGTAACCAATTTTTCGAAAATGTCCGATTTTCAAGCGTTCGCAGCTATTCAAAACTCGGTTTGAAGCGTTTGTCGATACAAATGACATTGATATGTGGTTATCTTTCACTGAGCAATATGTTTACCCTAAAGATGAAACTGGTGAACCTATTTTTCAAAGAAAAATGTCATCTGAACAAAAGAAAGCTTATCAAGCTGAGAAAAAGGCGTATGGTACTTTAACGATGGCATTGCCTAAAGAGTTACTTCATCAATTTGCTGGTAACTACACATCAAAAAGTCTATGGGATGCTTTAGAAAAACGAGGTGAAGGCAATGACCAATACAAGAAAAGTCGACAAAAGGTTTTGAAGAAAGAGTTTGATAGTTTTAAGCATTATCAAAATGAAACTATTTTCCAATTTGATTGCAAGATTTGCTCATCTTATGAGTGAAATGCGTTTGGTAAATCTTACTAAAGAAGAGGCTGATATGAAAGAAAAGATCTTGGAAGCTTTGCCTGAAAAATGGGAGACTTATGTTATGATGATTACTCACAACAAGGATTTTTCAGGATTGTCTTTCAATGATTTGGTTCAAAGAATACAGGCTAGAGATATGGAGTTAATGGTGAACAAATCACTTCCTACAAAAATTCAGAATCCTGCGGTATATCATGGTGAAAATGATTCTACAATGAATGCTGGGAAGTCTAATATTCTTAGTTCTGCTCCTCCTACAGCATTTCTTGCAGGTAAATCTGAAATTCCAAGTTATTCTTCAACTTGTTGTACTGTGTCAATTCCAAGTTCTTCGTCTCAAAGTGCATTGTCTGTTCAAACTGTCGATGATTATAATGCGTTGATGTCTGCATTAGTGTCTTCATATTTTGGTGTTATCACTGGTTCTGTGAGTAATGCTGAGTTAGCAAATGAAGATTATGATCAGATTGATTATGATCATTTGGAGGAAATGGATCTAAATTGGCAATATGCTATGTTGGTTCGTAGAACAAAGAAATTTTTCAATAGAACTGGTAAGAAGAGACTGAATCAGGAAGGGAAGATTGGATTGGACAAGTCTAAGGTGAAATGTTATAAGTGTTCAGTTTATGGTCACTTTGCTCGAGAATGTCCAAGTTCTACGGAAAGTAAATTGAAGACTGGTCACCATGCTCATTTAGTTTTTCATCCATCAAATGAAGCTGAAAGGGTTGAAAAGAAATCTGTTACTTTTGCTCATGATTGGACCAATACATTTTCACATTCAAATGAATTTGCATGGAATGCAGATTCTGAAGTTAAAAAGAATCATACTCCTACCTCTATTGTTTTGACTGTTCGTCATGATGATGATGATAGTCTTCTGACTGATTCTGATTCTTATTCAAGTGCTTCTTTGGTTCAAGAAGAATTACCTAAGACTTCTAAGAGTTCAAAAGTTGACGAATTTAAATGTTATAAATGTGAGAAGTTGCTCAAGGAAATTGCAAGTTTTGAACAACGTCGCCAAATTTCAAATGAAGAAATTGTGGTGTTAAAGAAAGAGTTGGAGGATTTTCAAAAGAAGTATTATGAGTTGGTTCATATTCATGAAGATGTTTTGAAGGAAAAGGCTCAATTGGCTGAAGAGTGTGAGAAAGCTAAAGCTGAAGCTTTAGACGCAGCTCAAGATTTTGAAAATCTGTTTGAGAAAAGTTATCCAGTTCAGCAAAAATATGAAGAAGCTACTACTCTCATTGCTAAAACTGTTGTTACTGTAGAGAAACTTCAAAACAAAATCTCTATGCTTCAAGATGAAAATCTTCTTTACAGAGACAAGAATGAAGTGTTAACAAAAGATATTGAGATCTACAAACAGAAGAGAGAAAGTGTTCTTCAAGAACTGTTTGCACAATGTGAGATCAGGAAGTTATAAACTTATGAATATGATGATCTCAATGCAAAGTTCATCAAGTCACAAAAGGAGGTGTTTGAAGCTCAACAACAGATCAATGATTTGAAATTGGAAATTTTAGAGCTAAAATGACAAGTGAAGAATTGTAATTTGTCTCTAACATTGTTAAATTTCTTATATAAACAGGATCAGAGTTCAGAAAGTTCTCAGAAAGAGGATGTTCACTTGGTTCCTCAACCAGTGGATTTAATTGAAGTTACTTCTGCTCTGCTTGATCCTAAGGCTGAAGGGCATGATTACTCAAAATTTGCCAATCCACCCAAGAAGAACAAGTCTAAATCTAAGAAGAAGGAGAAGTCTGTGGGTGAAGCTCCAAAATTTGTTTTAAAGTCTATGCTTCTGGAAAATGAAAAGGCTTTTGATAAGGTTGCTTCAAGTTCTTCATTCGCAACTGACGAAGAAAAAGGATTAATTGAGAAGAACAAGCTGAAAGATATCAAAGACAAATTCACTAGTGACGCTAAGTCAAGAGTTGCTTCGGGTTCTTTGTCCAATTCTTCAAAGACTCGAGGATCTAAACATAAAGGTTTAGGTTACACAGTGTTGGAAGAACCGGTTCAAGCAAAGAAATCAGTGAAGGCTGAGAAGGCTTCTAAGGCAAAAGTTGCAAAGAAATCACCATCTCAGAAGGAATTTTCTTATTATTCTAGAAGATCTTCATCTTCAAGGAGTCCATCTCCTAGGTATGATTCTTCTGATGATGTCTTTGATAACTTTCATTCTGAACATTCATCCGATTTTCAAAAATCAAAACAATTTTTAAACAATTTTAGAGAACGACTTTGTTATGTATGTCGTCAACCGGGACATCTAGCTGCTAATTGTCCGACGACTGCATATATCCACAAAACTACCAAATATGTGGATAACGAAGGTCAAATTTTTGATGAACCATGGTCCCCAACGATTAAATCAACTCGTAAATCGTCTTGGTCTAAGTCGAGTACGTCAGTTGAATCTGATTCGGGTTCCGATCAAAAATTAAAACTTTTACAAATTTGGAAACCAAAAGTTGTTTCCAAGGCAACCAAGGACTTTGTGGAAGACACCGGGCGACCCGCCGCTGTTGATTCGGGTCGATCCAACCGCGACTAATGTTTTATTTTGTGTCAAGCAGGTATTTCAGCAAGACCTTTCGGTGATTGGAAAATTGCTGATTGTGAAATATCTGTTCTAATTAAATTGAATTTCAAAATCAATTTTGTTTTTCAGAATGCTAAACTGCTAGTATTTGTGTCGGTTGATCATTTTTCTTGTTTTTCACTTCTTCTCATTCTGAGGGTGAGTTTGTTTTTTTTTTTGCAAAACTACAAAAATAGTGTGTTGTTTTTCAAATAATAAAAATGAAAATCTATAAATAGAGTTGTCATTTTTAGGGGGAGAAATTTGAAAAAGACAAAAACATTTGAAAAATGCAAAAAGCCAAAAACATTGAAAAATGAGAAATTGTATCCGACATGATTGGGAAATGATGGTACATTGGCTGATAGTGTCTGACTCATGGATAAATTAGATGAAAAAGCCATAGACCATTTGATCGATGTGTAAGGTAGGCTCGGCAAATCAGAAAGTATACAAATGTGATATACACTAAATCTGATGCTTGACCTAGTGGACAACATCTTGATGCATATCTCATGATAAATCAAGAAAAGGATATGTGAAAAATAAAATGAGAAGTCACTGTGTATACATGTGTTCATTTTGCAAAGATTTAAACTTGTTTGATTTTCTTTATTTTGTCAAACGACCGGACTTTCTCTGCGTGTCGAAAGACCGACCTGATCGTGGTTCGTTTGACGTTCTGCTTTATTTTCTTTAGTGTTTCGTATAACTCATCGGACTTTCTCTGCGTGTACGGGAGTATCGACCTGATTGTTGTTGAGTTATACAATTTCAACTTGTTTTATTTTCTTATTTTGTTAAATCCGAGGCCTTATTTGTGTAATGAAAGATCGACCTTAAGGTAGACGATTTAACGTTCTTATTTCTTTTTGCATGGAACACAGATGACTATATCATGCTTACAATCATTATGTGATTAAAATCACACATGAAATCACAAAATGTGATAAGTAAAAGCATATCTGAGTATGTCTGATAGTGTGGGGTACACTGGTTAATGCAAATCTAATCAATACTTTAACATATCCAGATGTTATGAGTATGATTGTGCCAGAGTTTAATGTCGAACAAATTATATCTGCAATCGGCATGGTTTATGTGCTTTAGTAATTGAAATTGAAATGTAGTTCAGCATGTTATGACCAATATGATATCAAGTTGTGATCTTTCTCACAAAAGACAAAAAATAGTGTCTGATCTGTAATGTTTTACTTTTCTTATCAGAAAAATACCAAAAAGATTTTAGGTGTGTTTTGATATAAAATTTCTAAAAGTCAAAAAGATTTTGTTTCTTATTTGGTTTCGATTGATCAACACGAAATACAAAATCAAGTTTCAAAATCAAACTATCTTGGAGTCTCGAAGAGACATTTTGCACCAAGATTATTTATGTTGGCAGGTTTCTAAGTGGGAAGAGAACTTCACAACTTCAAGTCTTCTGAAGATTGTTAATAAAGAAATTACACACGATGCAATATCAAGTATTCAAGATTGAACTCATCGTCAAGATCGAGGAAGAGTTTGATTGAAGATACAAGATACAAGTTTAAATAGAGGAGATGATACTGCACATGCCGAGGGGGAGTTTGTTGATACATAGTCTTGATCGTCATGTGAAGTATCGAATACAAGACGATTTGTACAAGACTGCTGAGGTCCGAACTCCCAGCGAACCTGGAGTTCGGACAACTCCGAACTTGTGGCCGAACTTGAGGTTCGGCCGATCGTGTTTCAGCTTGTATAAATAAGTCGTCTTGTATAGAATTAAAAAAAGCTTCCGTGTCATATATTCTCTGAGTGTACTTTGTGAATCTCTGTGGTTAATACAAGTCAGTTGTATTTACTCTCTGTGTTTTACACGTTTACATTGATTTCATTACGACTAAGTAGAAGATCCACATGCTCAAGCAATATCATATTATGTGCCCCGTTTTGACCCTTTAGGTTTTTAAAATATTCCATTTTTACCCAGATTTAATACATGTAATTAAAGTGATTCCGTCTAACCGTGTTTTAGGACCGACCCATTTTATCTTCTAACCCAGAGTATTAAAACTCTTAACGGGGCAAAGCCATATGCGTGGTATGCGTGTTCCCCTGCTTTGTCTCTGCCACCGACAGCTCCAATTGGAGACCGTTTCTTCAACCAACCCCTGTAATTGGATGTGAATTATACTCGGACATTAGTCTATTAAGGTATCGAGTCCTTGCACTATCCTTCCCAAGTGGTCCGATACTTTAGGGTTTACTTATGCTTTTCATTAATAATAATGTGGTATGTCTGTGTTAATGTGAGACAAATTCAGTTTTATCAACTCCGATAGTTAATTAGTGAATTATCTCAAGGATCAGTGTTATGGAATTAATTTGTTGTTACGTGTGTGCTAATTGTTTAGAACAGTTAGGCTCTCAGTCAGAATGGTTCTTAATGCAGTAATTGTTATCCATTTATTGAGTTATTGATGTTGTCTTTACTATTCAGCTTCTTATTTATTAGATTGTTAACCGTTTTATACACGTTCTTTTGTTAATGATTAATGGAGGCATATGTATCGATTATTGTGTCATCTATATATACCTTACATTATTTTTGTCCTGTATATATCTACTTACTGGAACTGGTTACCTTTTACAAATTAAGAACCATAACCAGGCTACGAACCTTCTAACGATGTCCAAGGCTGTGGTGGGTGGTGTTATGGAAACAGTTTAAATGATGGTTTATGTTTTGACCAGCCTGAAGTAGGGTCTTCAATGTCTATCGTTGTTATGGTTTTTCGTTCATGGGATTGTGATAATGTGCATGGGCGCTATATCAGTACCGATTACATCTTTTCTGATAGGAATGTTAGTAGATTTCTAACTCTTTGTGTTGTTTATGTTTACTGTTTTAACTTTTGCTTATCTGCTGTAGATCGTCTTGACGAAAATGTTGTCTTTGATAGGGGGACTCTATTCATGCCACTGCTCGGAGTAACATTGCTCATTATTTTGTTGATAAGCTGAAGGAAGGTTGTTTGTATCTGTTGAAGAATTTTACTGTTGTGAAGAATCGGCCTGCGTACAGGATCCTAAAGGATAGCCAATATATGATTGAGCTGCAGGGCTCTACAGTGTTTAAAAAGGTTTCTGTAGATCATGGAGGGTTTGAGCGTTATCCTTTTCAGATAGTTCAGTTTGAGGATCTGGAAGTTACTAATAACAAGTATTTTATTTTCTTAATTATCTACTTATAATGTGCCTTTCTCCATGTTCTGTCACTGTTTTTACAAATTTAGTATGTTATTCTTTTGTATGTTTATCATGCATACTTACACATCAGATGTTTATGGGGTCTCCATGTGATTATTTTGGTTGATAATATGATCCTCATCTTTATAATTAATGATATTATTATGTAAGATGTCGCAATGTTTAAAGGAATTATTAAATCAGTTCTTATTACAATTGGTATTATGATTGCTATTTTTATTTCTTATTACACCCTTTTATAATATTGGTGTTAGGATATGCATGTAATGTTCAAAACAACCCATGCTTAAGCATTGTGTAAACATAATTAAAAGGCTTTGTACCTGTATAATGTTTCCTTTCGAAAGGCCTTAAGAAAATACCATGTTTGTACAGATGTCATTGGTTATGTTACTACAGCTGATAATGTATCCACCACGTCCACCGTGCAAACGAATGTTGGAGTTCAACCTGCGCAATGAAGGTATAGCATGTACATGAGTTATCTTTCTACTTTAGACGCCATGTATGCTGAGAATTAAATTACTTTTGTAGCGGTGGTCACGTGGCAGTGACTTTGTGGGGCAAGCTCGGTGAGTCTTTTATAGCGCAAAAAGCAAAGAAAGATGGTGTCTACACAGTTATACTGTCTTCAATGAGTGTGAAGCATTATCTTGGTATTTTATTTAACCTTTATACATGTTTGTCCGTTATACATGTTCCCTGTAAATAATTTTTACCTCTTTCAGGTTCACTTGCCCTTTCGAGCTCCTCCTCAACTCTTATCATCGATAGCAACAATATACCATTGTTGGAGTCATTCAATGCTTCGCTCAGGTAGTCACTAGGGCATAACCTTATGCTGAAGTTTTCCTTTGAGTTAGCGTTGTAGCCTGACAATATGTTCACTCTATAGGGGGGTTGATCTGCGAGCTGAGACACAGCCAGCTAGGGATGGCCCACAGGTTGTGACAACAATTGCTGAGCTCTTACAGTCAGCTCGGCAGGACAAGAAGAAGGTTTGGATGCTTCCCTACATTTGAAGCAATTTCAGCCATCATTTTTATGCTACCCTGTCCTCTTCACTTTCTGGCATCTGTTTGTAACAGGCAGTCGTGTTTAGGAACAACGTTCAGCTCACCGGCATCCGGACGAAGAATAGCTGGTTTAATTTTACATGTACCGGTGGCCGCTGTCGCAAAGGTGTGACCCGCAAAGACGGGGGTTTCTGGTGTGAGGCATGTGACAATGCCGTGTACTTTCCGCGGGCGAGGTAGGTTGTAGGGATTCTCCCTTATATTTTAAATGCATGCTATTGTCCTGTACTTCATTACACTGCTAATGTTCACTCTTGGCCACGTACACACATCCATGTTTGTTTTCCTTTTGCTACGATATTCTGGGTTTCGGTTTTTATAACAATGCCATATCAATGGGGATAACAGGTACAGGCTTATGGTTGATGTTAAGGACATGACAGACAATGTTGTGGTTGTCCTGTTTGACGAAGCGGGCGAGCAGTTGGTGAAGAAGTCAGCAAAATCCCTGCTGGATGAGCAGGAGCTGGTACGTCTCTCTCTTTTATTTCACTGTACAATGAGACGACTTACGTTGTTTCCTGTCCTTAATTATGGTGATGGTATTCCAGTCCACAAACAGCGATGATATGGTGCTCCCCGAGGCACTCCGTTGTCTGATTGGAGGCACTTATATGTTTGAACTTAGGTCCCACACATACTACCAGTATGGTGAGTATGAGAGCTTCAATTGCGCCCAAGTTTTATTACCGGGCTCAGCCAGTTATGCGTCTTCTTCGTCAGTGGATGATATTTTGGAGCCTGCGACTGTGCCTGCTCTATCTTCACCGGTTAAAAAGGCTCCGCAGTTTGGTGTTGTCACTCCAGACAAACGTGCTGACAAGCGCTCATCCAACCTGTGAGTATTAGAACCATGCTTTCAGTTCCTGTACAATTCCTACCCCTATTGATGTACCTTACGATGCGTTGTACTGTAGTGATTGTACCGGTACCGATAGTGAAGGTGTCCCTGGTAAAGCAGGACATGCATTGTCAATGGATGTCAAAACTGATTCGGACGTGGGTTTCGAAGTTAATGTCGCACCGGGAAAGAGGTTGAGAAAGGTAACTGGTAGTGAAACACAGGATCCAGTGGAAGGCACACCTCAGCTGATAATGTGAGTAGCGAATTTACTGTTCCAGCATACCCGTGCGTCGCTTATGTTGACATGTAATCACTTTTCACATGTACTGCAGGGATCTCCTTTCTAAGCAGGAGGACGATGTTGATGACAAGGACTGCGGAGAGGATTCGGGTGCCGGAACTGTGGGGAAAAAAGGTATATGGCATGCAATGCTCTTTAATAATAGCCATGATTTGTAGCGTGCCTCCTAACATAGTTACTTTTATAACGCTGTAGGCGTGCATACATTGTTGATTCGGAGGATGAAGAGTGATTTGTTGGCTATTTGTCAGAGAATGCCTTGATTGTGTCAACCGCTCCTTATAAGACACGTCTCTGGAATTATCATAACGATGTAATAGGAGTATTTGATTATCAACTATGACATTTTGAGCATATGTTTCCTTTTAGTCACTTTTATAATATTTTTGTTTGGTTTTTAGTCTCTGTCCTTTGGTTACACACGTGCTGAGACACATGTTCCAGGAGTTGCACCTTATTTTTCAGTAAACCATGTCATACGCCTCTATAATACTGATAGTCATTGAAGCACTATATGCGATATATTTCAGTAAGGCGTATCATATATCTCTGTAATGCTGATAGCAGAACCAAGTATAAGAAAAGCCCACCAACATTAATTGAATTTAAAGAAACTGTATTGCACTCACTGGTCCAAATCGAAGACAATATTCTGTGCCACAGAAGCTAAATTCAGGATACTTCAAGCAACAGTATAAGCTGATTTCACTTTACTAACAACTACATTGACATAACATTGCTTGATATATGGAATAGCTGACAATTGTGAAACCAAGGAATTCGGATGTGATGACATAATGATTTAGAAACCTGCTAAGGGCACGTGCCAGGATGTGTGTAGCGTAACTATCAACATATACATATAAGTGAACACAACATCAGGTAGTTAACGATCCTAGGACTGGTAGTGGACTGGTGAGTACTAAACATCTACCGTAGAAACTATGTTTAATGAGAATGAAATTATTTTTAGTGTGGTGGTCATGTGTGGTTTTGTTCACATTTCCTATTTGTCAAGATAGATATGCTGTATGTTTGTTATCCATGTCTATGTTTGAGTCCAGCTATCTTATTTATATCTATTGTTATATATAAATCACAGCGTTGCCCAGTTGTTGAACAGTTCAATGACATCAGCCTCATATACATTCTCTGCTTGGGCCATAGGTTGCCCTAAAATGGAGATATGAGCAGACTAAAGGCGAATAGGGCCGGGCTAAGTTGATAGAACTTTTTGGGCCCCAATAAGTTCAAATTTACACCAATGAATGAACAAATGAACGTATTGGACATGGGGCCCGGCCTCTTACAAGCTTCCTTCTTGGTGGGCTGGTGTGTGGGCACTATTGTTATTTGATCATCGTAGGTTAATATGATTGTACATGATTGAGGTGCTGTTTCTGCAATACGAAAACATTTTTACAGGGTTTCTTTCTGCGACCAGTCTTCAGCCTCTTTTCAAAGTGTCGTTATATAATCTCACGAACACAAAAACTGTATCGTTATTAATTTATTATTCCTTATTGTTTTACTTAATTTACTGTTGCTTGAGCTTACATATTACGCCTTTTTATATGCCATCAGCACCATTGACGTTAGAGGTACATTGTAAGTCTCTTATTATATCAGTTTCATTCACAGCTTTTCACTTAATTGTGGCAGGGAGATATATACAGAAGAAGTTTAACCCCGAACTTTTTTTGTTGATCCACTACATATAGATTGCAGTAAGATTGTGGCATTGTACTCTTGCAAGAAAGACGACCACCACCCAGGTAACATCTGACAGGCACTATTTTTATGATAGTCTCACACGATTAGTTAACTGTAACCTTTCTGTAATACTATGTAACTCTGTTATGTCATGTCGTCGTAGTAGAGTACTTAGTTGTGACGTTCGTTGAGCTGCTATGAAGTTTGGTAAGACACCCGCCGTTAAGAGGACCTCGCATGTCACATCTAATGGGAAAGTGCAGCATTTTTGCGGTCTTCAAATAACACCTACTGACGCGCAGTCCTCAAGTTTAGAATATTCGCCTATAGTTCCATGTAACTGCTTCGATACGAACGCTAATAACGAATACTAAACGTCATGTATAAATTACTGGTCTTCTTTGCGTGCTGCTTACCCTTATATCTTTACTGTGTATTTTGACAGATGTAGAATTACAGGATAGTGTTGGTCATGATACTGTGTATGATTCTTTGACGACACAGACACAACAGAGTTTAACCGATGAGGGGATCGTTCAGACATACCCTGCTGATAAAGTTAAAAAGCCAACTGTTGTGAAGAAAGCGGCTCCTCAACGTAACTTGGTCGGGATTGAGGAAAGTAGTCATGTAAGAGGAGGGGGTATTGTGGTTTTAAAATGACACAAAGTGGTACCGAAGGCAACCTGGTAACTTTATCATGTGGTCCAAACATCTTGGATTTACCTTTCAAATAGCAAATCATGGAAGGATGCCGCGAAAGTGGTATTACTCACTGTCCAGCGTAACGACCTAGGTGAGTCGGATTTTCCTGTAAGCGCTAGATGATAGCTATGTTATATCTTACGCCTAGGGTTGCTGTTAGACGTTTATAGTATATTGGTACATAGTTGAATTATTTAGTTGTTTTATAACATTTATTTGTAACAGACAATGAACCGCCATCATCAAGTCGCAGGCGTAGTCAAAGAGCTAAGGCAGGTTGGATACTCTATTTAACATAATGTGCATGATTACTATTTGTTCCGGGTGTTTGTGTCATTTAAACTGTGCACTGTTTACAGCGCATACAGACCCATCATCAAGCACGACACGCATGCCCAAAAGAAAATCAGGTTTCGTTCCCACTAATAACCACATTGATCCTTATAGCATTGTGTTCTAAGCCGTTACAATTTATGCAACTTTACTTTGTTTACTCCTGGAATGCGTTGCCGAAGTTAGCTTATCCATGCAGGGAATACGTCAACATCGTCAACTAGGAAACGTAATAGACGGACCCGGGCCACTCATACTGCAGCGCCACAGCGACACAAAAGACCAGCCTTTACTTCTGCAGGTAATCTATGTTGAACATGGCTCCAAGTAAGCAGGCTAGGGTCGTTCCAGTGTAATAGTGGGATAGGTTATATACAGCTCTTTTGAATACTGTGTCGTGTATATATAAGAATGAACCACACTACACTGGACAACATGGTATCTCAATTATGCTTGCGTATTTTCTGAATTAAATAGCTACTTCTGTATTATGTAGGCGTGCCGATCGTTTATGAGAGCCTTGGAAGCCCCATATATAAATGTAGTAATTGTAAAGCGTTAATGTGGGGTGCGGAGAAGAGTAAAACGACCGACTTGGATGGTGAAGCTACGTTTTCATCCTGCTGCTAAGATAGGAAGGTGCTGTTGCCATCCCGATTATAGGCCCCAGAGCCACTTAGAAGCCTTCTAGACTATGATACCCGGCCAGCAGCTGTATTCAGGGAGAAAATTAGGCGCTACAACAACATGTTTACCTACACTTCTTTTGGGGCTAAAATTGATCACTCAGTTAACGAGGGTAGGGGAGTATATACATTCTGTGTGAGTGGACAAAATTACCATCGTATTGGTTCTCTTCTTCCTGCTCAAGGTAAACAACCTACATATGCGCAGTTATATTTTCATGACACGCAAAATGAGGTATCAAATCGTATAAATGCTTTGTCGCGGGATGATAGTGATCATGGCAGTATAGATGAGGCCATAGTATCCAACCTGGTTGACATGTTCAACACTTACAGTGCTGTTTCTAAAGCATTTCGAATGGCCCGGCATTGGTGTGCTACAGATGGAAACCGTGACTGCCGTATTCGATTATTAGGCCGTGGCACAGAGCACCGCCAATATAATGCACCAACTGCATCAGAGATCGCAGTGTTAGTAACAGGGGATTTCGGTGAAAGTGATGGGCTGAGAGACATAGTAATCAGCACCAATGACGGTAAACTAAAGAGAATTTCAGAGTTGAACCAGCTTTATATGGCATTACAGTATCCCATATTATTCCCTTATGGTGAGACAGGTTTCCATGAGCACATACCGTATGCTTTTAACTCAGGGAAGAGAAGGAAGAAACGTGCACATGTTACATTGAGAGAGTATTATTGTTACATGATCCACCAACGTGAAAATGATACCAGTACTCTGTTGCGGGGTGGACGGCTGTTCCAGCAGTATTTGGTTGATGCTTACACAGCTATTGAAGAGCAAAGACTGAAGTGGGTACGTAATAACCAAAAAGACTTGTGTGTCGGAGCTCTACAACAACCTATGTGATGCTGTTACACGGGGGGACACAAGGGCGGACGCAGTCGGTCAGCAGATTGTATTACCTTCAACCTTTACAGGAAGCCCGCGATATATGGTGCAGAACTATCAGGATGCTATGGCTCTATGCCGGACATACGGCAATCCTGATCTGTTTTTATAACCTTCACTGCAAATCCAAACTGGCCAGAAATAGATGCAATGCTCGCTTTGACCCCCGGACAGCAGTCCTATGAGCGACCAGAAACTGTCTCGCGTGTTTTCAAAATGAAGCTACAGTCCCTGATTCATGACATCATGTAGAAATACATATTTGGCAAAACATTGGCAGGTAATGTTGTACATGACACCCCGTTGTAAAATACTCTCTCTACATTTATTTAGCCCTCCGATGTTGAGGCATTGTTGTTTTCGGTATTTCGAGACATCTTTCTGTACCGATATTGATGTGTTTATTGGCTACTTTGGCAGGTGTTTATACGATTGAGTTCCAGAAACGTGGTCTCCCCCATGCACACATACTTATCTGGCTTGACACCGCGTCAAAATGTACAACTCCCAGCTCAATAGATGATATTATATCCGCAGAACTACCATTGGAAGCTGATGACCCCGAAGCGTTTAGGGTTATGACGAAGCATATGTTGCATGGGCCCTGTGGGCCGCACGGAAGGAATGCCCCCTGCATGGTCGATGGAAACTGCTCAAAGCATTATCCCAGACCATATTATGACGAAACAACTATTGATGGTGATGGATATCCTGTTTACCGAAGGCGAAGAAACAATAGGTATGCGGTTAAAGGGAGAAATCGTTTTGACAATAGCCATGTAGTGCCCTATAATCGTTATTTGTTACTAAAATACGAATCGCACATCAATGTAGAATGGTGTAATAGGTCACGAGCAATCAAGTACTTATTTAAGTACCTGAACAAGGGCCCAGATAGAACTACAATGGTCATCCATGACAACATCACTATCGATGGAGAGACAAAGCGTGAAAAGATTATTAACGTTGATGAGATAAAGAATTATCTAGACTGTCGTTATTTATCTGCATGCGAAGCCGTGTGGCGTATGCTCGCATTTGACATACACTACTCTTATCCATCGGTAATGAAGTTAACCTATCACCTCCCGGACCAAAATGTTGTTATGCTTCGAGACTCGGACAACATAGCAGCTGCGGTTAACCGGCCAGGGATTAAAGAAACCATGTTTACGGAATGGTTTCAGCTGAATAAGGCTGACGCAAGGGCAAGAGAACTCACATATGCAGAACTACCAGCAAAGTATGTATGGTATGCCAGGGATAAGAGATGGGCACGTCGATCATGTAGGACATGTGTTGGCCGAATTGTGTACTGTAACCCTGCTGCTGGACCCCGTTACTATCTAAGGATGCTTTTGGGTATTGTGAAAGGGGCAACGTCTTTTAACGATATTAATACTTTTGATGGAAAGTTATACCCTACTTTTAAATAAGCATGCTATGCTCGCGGGCTCCTTAGTGATGACAATGAATGGAAAGAGGCAATATCAGAAGCACAGGTGTGGGCAACTGGCAACCAGCTTCGTACTCTTTTCGTAACAATATTATTGTTTTGCGCGGTCAACAGTCCATTGCAATTGTGGGAACAGAATTTGGAAGCCCTCTGTGAAGATATAGAACACAAGAAACAGCGAGAACTGCGGTTTCCAAAGTGGGAACTCAAAGAGCACCAGAAGAAGAATAATTGTCTTCTTGAAATAGAAGAACTCCTTCAACGAAATGGAAGGTCCTTAAATGACTTTGAGGGCTTCCCGAAACCTGATCCGACTCTACTTGGTAATGATGAGAATCGCCTTATACGAGAAGAGCTATCATACAATATATCACTTGAAAAGGAGATGCATGAAAACCTTTATAGTAACCTGAATGCAGAACAGGGTTTAATCTATAAACATGTAATAGAATCCGTACAGCAAGAACAAGGTAAATTCTTCTTCGTTTATGGGCCAGGCGGAACAGGTAAAACATTTTTATATAGAGCAATTCTGTCACGCCTTAGATCCGAAGAAATGATAGCTCTCGTTGTCGCATCTTCGGGTAAAGTAATATCATCCTATTATGCCACCAGTATTAGCTATACACAAAACACCACCTTTCAAAATACTTACACGCGAAAGTTGCAAGTTCTTATACATTGTAGCAATACACACAATTAATAAACCAGTAACGGTTGTTTAAAATAAGTACTTTCTTAATGTATTTTACGCAGCTAGCTGCGATACTCATATATGAAAACCTTCTGTTATTATCAATCTTATATAGGTAGAAGAGTAAATTAATAACCCCGTTATCTAATTAGCTCTGCTGCTCTTAATTTGATGACACACAGGTATTGCATCTTTACTTTTGCCTGGTGGAAGAACTGCTCATAGCCGCTTTGTAATACCTCTTGAAGTTTTGGAGAATAGTACGTGTGGCATAAAACAAAATACCATACTAGCTCAGCTGGTACAGCAAGCTCGCTTAATAATATGGGATGAAGCTCCTATGACCAAAAAAACATGCATTTGAAGCGCTAGATAGAACCCTACGAGATATATTGAGTCTCAAACATCCAGCTAATAGACACCGCGTTTTCGGAGGATTAACTGTGTTGCTGGGAGGTGACTTCAGGCAGATTCTTCCTGTTATTCCTAAAGGGAACGAGTGGAGATTGTGCAGTCTTCCATGAACAAATCGACTTTATGGAACTCCTGTCAGGTTTATAGGCTTACACAAAGTATGCGGGTGACTGAATATACGAAAACATGTGAGGTGGACCTTACAAGGCAGGCCTTTAATAAATGGGTCCTGGATGTTGGAGATGGTGTTGTTCCAGCAGAGATGAAGGAGGGAGAACATGAACCGACATGGATAAAGATCCCAGATCAGTTTATTGTGAGATATACTTCGTGTCCTATTGAACAGATAATAATGACAACCTTTCCAGGTTTCTTAAACCGACAGGATGATGAAGACTACCTACGTGAGAGGGCAATTTTGACACCTAGGAATGACGACGCAGCTGAAATAAATGACTGCATGTTCCATAAACTTGACCGACCAGCGAGGACGTACCACAACTCTGATGAGATCTGCAAGGCCTCTACAGACATCCTAGAGCAAAATCAGCTTTACCCAACAGAATTTTTAAATGCTTCAAACTTCCCTGGGATGCCCCCACATATTCTAAATCTGAAAGAATGCCTTCCTGTTATGCTTCCGAGAAACGTCAATCCAGCGGAAGGCTTATGTAACGACACCCGCCTACTTATCACCAATCTTGCGAAATTTGTTATCAAAGCCAGGATTATAATAGGTTCGAGAACAGGGCACAACACATTTATACCAAGGATCACACTGACATCCACTAAATCAAAGTGGTCATTTATTTTGAAACGACGCCAATTACCTCTAAGACCATGCTATGCAATGACAATAAACAAAAGCCAGGGGCAATCATTGAAGTTTGTTGGACTGTATTTGCCACGACCTGTCTTCAGTCATGGACAGCTGTATGTCGCCCTGTCTCGAGTAACAACTCTGGAAGGACTAAAAATAGTTATGGTCGAAGATGGTGACGTAGCCCTGACGCAGCATACGCGAAATATTGTTTACAAGGAGGTGTTTAAGAACCTTGATGAAGTCGGTTCCACAAGTCCAGTTATGTCACCAACCATTGTTTATATGTAGCTATATGGTTCGGCCTTAACAACCTTGATCACCTCAACTGTAACTCTCATTCACTTTTATGTTGTTATGTTTGGTGAGATTATCAACCTACGAAAACACCTTTTATGTCACGATTCAGTATATCCTAATCGGAAGGAAACCTTCTCAAATTGTTTTGATTAATTCGAGATGTATATAATAAACTTTTTACATTTTCCCAACCCTTAGCAAAAGAAATGAAAGTGTCAATTTATATTGATTTAATTAAATTGGAGCTTTCATTGTTGGAGGTTTATTATATTTTCTTCTTAACCTTCTTCACAGTAATTAATTTTTATCGCGTAACAATCATAAACTATGGACTTTCACAAAAATATATATGTGACTAACTCTATTCCATGTTGAAGGAAAACAAACAATTAAACAAACACATAATAATGAAGGTTGGGAAAAGTTAATCAATAAAATGTTCAATTACGTATCGTAGCCCAGGTTGCTAATAAGCTCACTGTTATCGTATTTAAGCCCACATACATAGTGGGCTCCGGCCCAGTTTCGTAGAATTTGGAGGGAAAAAAACGACGGTTGTAGCAGATGAAAAGACAGGTTCTTTATAAACCCATCATGTCCAACAACCACTACCGTCTTCTTTACACTTAAGTTCCAGCAGACACGACTGTCGGATACCTTCTTCGCCGGAAAAAAAGGTAACAAACGTCGCCGGTTTATTTTATTTGTGGTTTAGGCCACGTCGATACTAACTTAGCCAGTTTTAGCCATACACATTCTGCAAGACCACCAATGTCTTAGTGCCCTTTTAAGACTATCTGCATGTTAAGTCTGATTCATTGGTTTCTTTAGATAGAAAACTCAAATGAATCGCAAAAGACCTTCCATTTGTCTCCCGTTGGTTACTATTGTTAAATCCTATATTTATCCTTCTAAGAAAATGTTGTCTAAATACCCGCTTTAGAATACTTTCGTCATAGCATAATCAAGGTTGTAGATATGAAAACAGGGCTTCTTAAATTTTCCCCCTTTGTTGCTTATATTTACACACATAGTCATTTGTCTTCTTGATTATGCAATTATCTTGCTCTGTGAAACATACATTTAACTAAAAACATGTGTACATTTTCCTTTAAGATTTATAGATTATTATTAGAAACACTAATAATTGATGGAAAATGTTCCCTTTTTATTATAACTTTTTGGTCTAAGAACAGCAGGGCAATGGAAAGACTGGTTACCGATTTCCTAGCAATGTCAAGATCAGAAGTACTCACAGAAATTGATGCGCTCATCCAAATGGTGGAGAGAACATCTGCTATGAATCAAACCTTATTAGATAAACTCCTCAGTGAACCGCCTTCACCATTCCGTTATTTTGCCGGGTTTGTACTGCTTGAGGAAGTACGCGTAGCTAATTCAAGACTGCAGCAGCTGTTCGCGCTACGGAGAGCAGCCGTGCAGAGACAGCGTGTATTCACACCCCCTGCCTCAGAAATGTCACAGCATAGGATGTAGATGTTGTTTGTACTTTTGTTTTGATAATGTATTTTTTTGTGAAACCTGTCTACCCAACGAAATATAGGTTGGGGCTGTAAAAATTATACTATCTTGCCAGATGGTAGATTATGATATTAAGTCATTTTGTTCTAATGAAATTATAACGTATGCTTCAGATAATAAATGTCCAGTATAATAATACTTGAACTGTAGTTAGTTGTATCAAACTCCTGTTAAGTAAATAATCTTTATAGAGTTGCCTAATTTGCCTACACTTCTACATCGTGTATACCTCTTCTTCACATGTTCCAAAATTGCAATGTAACTGTGTTTCAATTTTGTATAGATGCCGTTTAAGACACTAATCGCTGTAAACGGAGAAACTGAGCAACATCCAGCAGTGGTAGGTTTTTATGTTGAAGCATTACATTCAAACGAAAGCGCAGACAAGTCTTCTACTAATGTGGTTCCTTTTTTGTAGATTCTGCCTGTTCTATTTACACAGGACTTGCCAAAAACATGCACGTCTATATTAATTGTTGACTACAAGAAGAACAAATTCAATGTGAATATTGAGTACCTGGGCTCTGGTTTGTGGACAACAGATGATGCAAGTTGGTCAGCCTTTGTAAATTCCTTTAATGGCCAACATATAGGGAACTTGTGCTTTACATGGAGGAAGAGGAACAAGGTGGAGGTTGCTGCATTCAATACTGATGGGTTAGAGATCCGAGAAGATAGCAGTGGAAAACAA
>JBCNJP010000009.1:43744213-43779213 GCA_039602395.1 Deinandra increscens subsp. villosa | reverse complement strand
TCAGGTCCATCAGAGCTTCATTGAGATCCTTCATTCTTGTCTTGTCAGCCTCCTCTCTCTCTTCCATCCTTCTGTTATCTGCTACCTCTTTCTCCCTTAACCTTCTGTTCTCTGCTTGCAGTGCCATAATCTCATTCTGTCTAATCCTGTTCTGAGAGATCAGAAAGTTGATATGAGGATCGGTGCTTATCCTCAGTTCAATTGGTAGCTCAGCAACTTGAAAAGGCCTAAATCCAGGAATAGTTGTTGGCTGAGTTACCACAGGATCTTCACTCACTTTTACAGGGCTTGGAGCAATGAATGTATGATCAACCTCCAGAAATTGACTCTCTTCCCGAACTGGGCTACGTTCGATAGGAAGAGGAGTCTCAGTTTGTACAGAAGCAGGTCGATCATGTACATCTTCAGCAGCTGTTTCTACTTGAGCACTGGGACCCTCAGAACTGGGTCCAGCTGGTTGTACAACTAATAAACTTGAGCTTGTCTTGGTGAACTTGAACCGTACGCTCCTTGGATCAGATTTCTTTCGAGGAGATGGCTCACGAGCAGGAACGGGTTCTTCTTCCAGAACATCATCAACAGACAAATTCAGCTCTGGAGGTGTAGTTTCACTCCCAGATGAGCCAATCATATCATCCCTCGACCTTTTATGGGTTAGTGGCTCCAAGTCTCCATAAATATCATCTTCTGAGATGTCCTGACCAGCAAGAATGTCATCCATTACATTTTCTTCATCGGAGGGAATAACATCTTCATCTTGTACATTAACAGCCGGAGTTGCCGTTAAGTCTTGATCTTCTGCAATGGATGCATTGACATTGGGCACATCAGCTTCTGCATCAGAATCATCCATCACTTGTTCCCTTGCAACTTCTGGGAACGCACCTCTCTTAGCCCACTCCAATCTTCCTTCAAACATTTGCTTACCCGGTCTATCTTGGGTTTGCAAGCCAAAGACCCCAATATCCATCACCTTCACATCAAGCTTGTCAATCCTCTCCTCTATCATCGGATACTTCTTCATTACTACCATTTGAACGAACCTCGGCGTCATTAGAAACTGCTCTCTGGCACTCAGTTCTGTATTGCCTATCCAATCAATTAGCATCATCCTTGAGTAGTTAAAGTTCCAGTCTAAGGCCAATGCTACGAAGGCAGTTCCATGGAGTTGGTTTAACTGATCAAAGCTCGTTCTCTTGCCTAGGAAAGACTTCTGCATGTAATGTGCAAGGCACCTCCAGTAGTGCGGCAGAAGCTTTTTGAAGATAGGTGGAAATTTTCCTTCATACCCCATTGAACGAGCACCCGCTAGAACTACCTCCTTCGGATACTTGATAGGGTGAGAAGCATCATCAGTAATGTTCAGCCCTTGCCTTATATCTTCTTCTTCAATCACAATTGGTCTGTTCTTGATCGTTGCAGTAATCCTTGTCTTGTCAGAATTTGCCCTGGCAGTTCCCCAAAATTCTCTGACCAGCATCTCGTCGATGAGTACATTCGTCCTCAAGGCATGGTTAATTTTGCATGTGTTCATTCCGGCCACCAGTGAGTAGAATAACTCCATGTGTTTTTCTGGCGGGTCTTCCAGATAAGCAGGCATACAGTGATCCTGCTCGTATTTTATATCTCCAATAAGCATCTCTTCAGCCATCTGAGAAAACGAGACAAATGCATCAGACATATTCATCAAAGCTATTATGAATATTAACCCTTGACGTTGTTCAATTGAAAATCACATTTTACTTTTGAAAGTCACATAATTTCAATTGGAACTTTTAGGGAAAATAATTGAATTAAACAAACGCTCACAAACACCATCAAATTAAACTCAGAAATGTTCCATTTTAATGAGATTCTTAAAATTATTAAGCGTTTATGATTTTGATTCTCATTTATGTGAGATTACGAACCAATAAAGTGAGTTTACGATTTTTGAAAAGGGTTTACGATCGTAACCAATCGTAAACGATAAGCCCAATCGTAAACACAGATTTAAACACACGGCCCGATCGTAAATGAGATTTGTCGTAAACTCGGTTCGTAAACATCGTATCGTTGACCCGAGTCGTAAACCCGAGTCGTAAACACCGAAGCGTCGTCTTCCTCACAGAGACGGTCGTAAACACAGGTTCCGCCATATCCAAACCTGCAACAGACTCGGAAACCCATTAAAACTCAAATAATCACAAGTAAACACCCAAGACTACCTTTTAACGGTTTTAAACACAACAACTGACTCCTAGATCACTCAAAGTAGACTCGAAAATGGTAAAATTAGAAGTAAGTCTCAAGTTAGGGCTCAAAGTGAAAAGCTCGAGAATAGGATAGCAGATCTTGGTGAAAACAGTTGAGTCAAGGAAGTTTCTTGGTCGGAAAATGATGACGAACACGGTGGAGGCCTTGGATTATACGGACGGTGGTCGGAGATGGGCTCGATCAATTTTCCGGTGAGTTTGAGCGGCGGTTAGGGTTTCAGAGAGATGGATCGTAAATGTTGAAGGGGGGAGGGAATCGTAAACTGTGAAAGGGTCGTAAACAAGACATGGGTACTTATACCCCTTTAGAGAATTTTCATTTGACCCCCTCAATTTTCAAAGTTGCTTTATAAACACCCCAACCTCTTAAAAAAAATACTTCTCACAAAACTTGGTAAATTTAAAAAAAAATGAGAATTCACAAGACTTCCCATCACACTTAGCCCCGAGTAACCGATCATGATCATAAAATAAAACTTTAAATATTTAAAGACTAAAAAACAGATTGAAAAAGGACAAACTTAAGATAATCTAAATACTAGACACAAACATACTTACCTTGAGATTGATATTTTTCATGGATCAAACCAGACAAATCATTAACTGAAGAACCCTTTTTAGCTTCCGCTACTCTACGCTCTAGACGAAATGCTCAAAATTTTGAAACCATATAAACTCACATCCAGTTAAAAAGTTTTAAGTGCTTAAATTGTGGTACGTAATTACCGTCATGTTTAACCGTCCCCACACCCAATTGTTCATAGCAAAACCTACCCAACCTCAGAGTTTATTGAGGATTCACAAACCCCCATCTTGAGGAACCATGCAACACTGCTTTGACAACTACTTATTTCTTATTTTTCATGAATTATTGGTTGGTGATCAGGTCGGCCGCATAAGCACGCAAAGAAGACCAACAAAATAATTTTCTTTTCTTTTTCTTTTTCACAATTTTCATACATATTTCTTTTTGAATTCCTTTTCTTTTTCTTTTTCTGTGGTGTTGTCATTTACAGTATAAACATGGCGTGTGAGAGAGTGAATACTAGGTGAATACCACTCTCAACCCGTTTTTGCTGGGACTCAGTCTTTTAAACTATGTAAACTAGGATGGAAAACTAAACACATATAGAGAGTTAAGTTTACTGCACTTACAATGGATGATCATTGTTTTTTATTTAGCTTACCGAACATCATCTTTGAGACGTCTTTCACTTCTGCCTTACACGTGTCAGTCTCCGATCGTCATGGAAATTTATATCACTTCCTACCAACTCAAGGCAAAGCAAAAGACATCATAAAAACATCAAACATATATTTTTTGAATTTTCTGAGACAATTATATTTCTTCCCCTGTTTTTATGAGGTTTTCTGAGAAATTTATATCACTTCCTACCTGTGAAGTACCGGCAGATGCTGCCACGTACTCAGCTTCGGCAGTTGATTTAGATACGGTATGCTGCTTCTTGCTCTGCTAGGAGATGAGTCGATCGCCCAGATATTGACATCCACCCGTCGTTGACTTTCGGTCCAAGTCACTTCCACCATAGTCACTGTCAGTATAAGCATACAATTGAAAGTCAGTGTTCTTTGGGTACCAAAGACCAAGCCTAGGCCTGCCCTTTAGGTACCTGAATATACGTTTAACAGCATTCAAATGAGAAAGTTTAGGGTTAGCCTGATAGCGGGCACACAAGCAAACTGCATGCATAATATCTGGCCGACTCGTTGTTAAGTACATCAGAGAACCAATCATCGAGCGATACGTGAATTCGCTCACTGACTCCCCTTCTGCATCTGCTGACAGGAGAGGTCGGGATGCCATTGGAGTTGAAATTGGCTTTGAGTCTTGCATCTTGAATTTCTCTAGGATCTCATTCACATACTTGGCTTGGTGAATAAGAATCCCAGATTCATTTTGTTTAACTTGCAAGGCTAGGAAGAAACTCATCTCCCCCTGATTGCTCATTTCAAACTTCTTCTTCATAATCTCCTCAAATTCGGTGCATAATTCCTCGTTTGTAGAACCGTAGATGATGTCATCCACATACACTTGCACCATGATTATGTCCTCATCCACTCTCTTCCTAAACAAAGCTTGATTCAGCTTCCCAGCCAAACTAAGTGAGCTTATATGGTTCAACTCACGTTGCTTATCATCAATTAGCTTGGACTTCAACTTGTTGATCATTTCATCCAGAGACAGCTCACTCAATTTGTTGTTGTCCTTAATAATTGAGATATTGGTGTTCCATGACTTTGGCAAACTGTTTAGCAGCTTCAAATTCTTATCTTCCAATTCCGGCTCCACACCATAACTTGACATTTCTGCCATCAGAGAGACAAATCTTTACACTTGTGCTTCGAAAGATTCACCTTGGATGTGATTAAACAAATTGAATTTCTGCTTCCACATCTGCTTTCGACTCGCCTTGATGTCTGGATTTCCCTCATAAGCAACAATCAATGCATTCCACAGTTCCTTTGCCTTCTTGCAATGCTTAAAGCCTTGAGCAATGTCTGGTGTCAAAGCCATGGTCATTATTGCAAATGCCCTCTCTGCCTTGTTACACCTTTCCCCGTCATCATCTTCAAACTCATCTTCTGTCTTAGCCTTTCCTATCTTAGCTCCCGCTCCATGAGTTGGTACGTGTGGTCCATTAATCACTGCTCTCCACAACCTTAAATCAACACTCTTCAAGTAGTTCTCGAACCTATACTTCCATTCCAAAAAGTTATCTGCTGACGTAAGTCTAGGTGGACGAGTAATAGATCCGATCTCGAAGTCCAACTTCTGATACATACTTGGTTCAAAATCCATCCCGATAGCTTAGGAAACCTAAATCTAGAGTCCAAAAGTCCAAAGTCTGTGATTACGATAAAAACCACCCGATTACGATCGTAAATAGTCGATTACGATCGATAACTCCGTTTCCGATTATACCCCAAATCGCAAACAAAAAAAAAAAACCCGCCTTAAAATATCGTAAACGCAGATTACGATTATTCGATTACGACTCCGTAGTCGTAAACACCGAATTACGATTAGCGATGATCGTAAACTCCGATTATGATCCGAGGAAGTCGTAAACTCTAATTACGACTCCGCGATTTCGATAACAATAAGTCGTAAACTCCAATTACGACCAAGTACAGTCGTAAACACGTTTTGCCGGATCGTAAACACCGTAAACATGCAATCTTGATGTCGTAAACCCAGAACTGATGAATATCTTCAAACAACACAGTCGTGAACACACAAAAACCCAGAAACCCAGTCGTAATCTTGAAGAACAGCAGCAACAGTGGTCATAAACTCGATGAACAGACTTCAAATCTTCAAAAATAACCCAAAAACCCAGAAAACACTTGAATCAATATCGTGAGAGCCTCAAATCTAAGATTCTTTGCTCTGATACCAATTGTAGGTCCGGAAATCTCCCAAACACACGATATCAAATCAAACACGAGTGCGGAATCCTCGTATAAGATTAATTCAAGAACAATAGTAGAAGAAAAGACTAGATCTAGTGTAAAGATGAAGTCTTGAATGATAGACACTACTAAAGGAAGCTGATCGTAAACCTGAAGGGACAAGAAATCGTAAACTTGAAGTTTGTATTAGAAAAGCTTCCATAATAAGAAAGACAATTGGGTTTATATAGTACCCATACACAAATCGTAAACCACTAAATAGCCCACATGGCCCAATCACAATCACTTAATAAGCCCACTAACTAGAAAATTACAAGCCCAAAACAAATATAAAGTTAGCCCAATAACAAATGTTCATGCCTTAAATAAGCCTAGCCCAACATTATCCTTACCAGATGGGTCTGATGATTTGGTAGTATACTCTGATGCTTCTTATCAAGGCTCAGGTTGTGTTTTGATGCAGCGGGGCAAAGTCATTGCCTACCCATGAAGGCAACTAAAACCTCATGAGACAAACTATCCAACTCACGAGTTGTGTTTGCTCTCAAGATATGGAGGCATTGTTTGTACGGGGTAAAGTGTACCCTCTACACTGATCATAAGAGTTTAAGGTACTTCTTCGAGCAAAAGAATCTTAATATGAGGCAGCGTAGATGGTTAGAGTTGATCAAGGATTACGACTGTGAGATTATTTATCACCCAGGTAAGGCCAACATAGTGGACGATGCTTTGAGTAGAAAGGAGGATCATCCTCCAATCAGGGTGAAGTCATATAAGTTAGTCGTTACTCCTGATTTTCTGGTCCAACTTCGAAGAGATCAGTATGAGGCATTGAAGGACGAGAACGTCAAGAAGGAAAGGATGGTAGGACAAGTTGGAAGCTTAGTAGAAAACGAGTTTGGAGTTAAGACTAGGTACGGTCGAATGTGGGTACCGCTTTTAGGTGAGATTCGCGGTAAGATCTTAGATGAAGCTCATAAGTCACGCTATTCAATTCATCCTGGTGCGATGAAGATGTACCAAGACTTAAAACGAGACTATTGGTGGCCGGGTATGAAGTTTAATGTCATGCAATATGTGGATAGGTGTTTGACTTGCGCAAAGGTTAAAGCTGAGCATCAAAAGCCTTATGGAAAGCTTCAACCTTTGAAGATTCCCGAATGGAAGTGGGAACATATCACGATGGACTTCATAACCAAGCTACCCAAAACAGCTAAAGGTTATGACACCATCTGGGTGATAGTGGACAGGCTAACAAAGAGTGCTCGTTTCCTTACCTATAAAAGAAACACATTCTTCTGAAGAGTTAGCTATGTTGTTCACAAAGGAGATTATTGATCAACACGGAGTGCCGGTAACTATTGTTTCTGATAGGGATACGCGGTTCACTTCGCGGGTTTGGAAGAAATTCCATGAGCAAATGGGGTCAAGATTGCATATTAGCACGGCATATCATCCTCAGACGGATGGACAAAGTGAGAGGACGATACAAACTTTGGAAGATATGTTGCGTGCATGCATTATTGACTTCGGAGGAAGTTGGGATAGTCACCTACACCTGGCAGAGTTCTCATACAACAATAGTTATCATGCTAGCATAGGTATGCCACCGTTCGAAATGTTGTATGGTAGGAAATGTAGAACTCCAGTGTGTTGGGGTGAAGTAGGCCAGCGAGAGCTAGGAAGCAAGGATGAGGTTCAGAACATGGTTCGAAACCTTAATGCGATCAAGGCACGATTAAAGGTTGCTCAAGATCGACAAAAGTCTTATGCAGATAAGAGGAGGAGGCCTATAGAGTTCCAAGTAGGAGACTTCGTGTTATTAAAAGTGTCTCCATGGAAAAGTATTATTCGCTTTCGCAAGAGGGGCAAGTTAGGCCCGAGGTTCGTAGGACTTTTTAGAATTGCTGAACGTGTAGGAGAAGTTGCTTATCGACTAGATCTACCTGAGGAAATGTCTGGAATTCACCCAACATTCCATGTATCACATTTTAGGAAGTGTGTGGTGGATGAGACGCAAATAATACCCTTAGATGAGATAGAAATCGATGACATGTTGTCACTTGTAGAAAGGCCCGTTGCTATTATAGATCGGTATGAGAAAAAGCTTAGGAATAAGACTATGCCAATGATTAGGGTGCAGTGGATGCACAAGAAGGGTTCTGAGTCTACATGGGAAAGAGAGGACGAGATGCGAAAATCTCATCCTGAGTTGTTTGGAGTATGAACAGGTTTCGAGGACGAAACCTTGTTTAAGGAGGGGAGAGTTGTAACACCCTAAAATCTAAAGGTAATAAATATATATGTTTTTATATTTTTTTTATATGTGAGAATATGTGTCGTATATGTATTTATGTGATTAACATGTTAATATGTTAAGAAATGCGTAACAATAAACTATGCATAAGGTAAGTGTTTATCGGGTTAGATTATTAAGAAAAATTACATGTTTATATAAATATATGTTATTTGAAGGATTAGTCAACATGCTAGGTGTCAATTCTCATGCTTAGTCACTAGGACACTTGTAAGAAGCATGTGAGACACTCTTAGCTATAAATAGACCATGGATCCATCCATTTTTCCTTGCTAATTCACCTAAAATCAATCCAAAACCTCTAAGAAACCTCAAGAACATCAAGAACACTCTAGCTTGCATTTTTGAAGATTCAAAGGGAATTAGGAGCCCATCTTCTGGAATAGATCAATTTAAGGTATGTTTAACATAAGCCTTCAATTAGTTTCATGATTCATAACACTTAGATATGCCTTTTAAGAATAATGCAAGATTAAGGTTCTTGGACATGTTTTGTTGAGATTGGGAGTTCTAGTGGGAATCATGGGTTGAAATTTGGTATGAGCCTTAGAATAAACATGTTTTAAGAAAGCCTTAAGTTAGTTCATGTTTAAAGAAGGTTTGGTATGGTTTCACCATGTTGGTTTATCAAGAACAAGTAAACCAAGAACAAGAACATAAACATTGGTGTTTTGATCATAGTAATTCCGCCTCCTGGTCGTGATAATGCCTATACGGTCGGTCATGATCATCACCAAACTAAAACACAAATATGGGTGATATCTCATAGTAATCCCGCCTCCTGGTCGTGATAACGCCTATACGGTCGGTCATGAGAATCACTCATCAAGGACATAAAGGCTTGGGCAAGGGTAATGATATTCAACAAAAGAACATAATTATATATATGTACTAAGTATATATAAGTTAAAACATGGGTTTTGATAAAGTATTGAATGTACCGAGTTACTCGGATATCTAGAAGTTGGTGCGGACTGGAAGGGTGGCGCCTGTACACTGGGGTTTCTGGCATAGTGGCGTTGTCGCATAAATTCCAACTGGGACATGGAATGCGCTTCACTGGGTGATCCCGGAGTGAGTGTTTACTTATAGGAATGCACCTCTTCATAGGTATCACTAAAATAATATTTTTTTTCCCATAAAGGGCAAAACGGTCATTTTTGACAAATGAATGTTAAACCAACAAGTGGTTGGGTTTGGGTTAAAGGGTTAGTCTTAATGACCATTTGTAATCTCTAGGATGTCTTTCTAGGGACATCACGTTAAAGCAAGTTAGATTCACGAAGGAATAAGCCAAGTAACTACTTCGCAACCTAAGGTGAGTTCTATGAGCCCTGTCTTATATTGCTTAAATGCTTTAAACTGTTTGGGGCTGATATACATAACGTCTTATGTAAATACTTCCTACTGTTTACAAAGTATTGATATATGTGAAATGTTTACGATGTTACTTTCCTTTAGTGATTAAGTAATGAAAGGATTAGTGGAAAGTAGGATTACTAGGAAGATGTTTTAAATCAGATGATTAGACGTCTTTAAGAGTAGTAATCCACCAGGGAAAGTAAGATGTCCATTAACAGGGTTCTATTTAGCTAAGTAGAACATGTTAAGGATGGTAATCAGTAAGGTCACAAGGGTTGTCAAGTATTAAGTGGGGGCTTCTGAAATAGGGAGTTTTATAGTGTTTTTCCTGAAGTGTCGGCAAAGCAGGTAGATGTAATCTACTAAGTATATGGATGATTATGTGTAAACCTATGATACTTTATGCTTAATTGTCTGTTTGCATAAATGGTTGGATTGACCCAAATAGTATGTGTTCGAAAGGTAAAGTTTTAAAAACTTAGAACTCACCAGCGTAAGCTGACTTGTTAAGTTATGTATGTCAGATGAGGCTGGACCATCGGATCAAAAAGGGAAAGTTGAGATGTGAGTAGGAACTAGGGGGCGTACACTATCAAGACAATGTCAAATTATCAAGAGAAGACATTTTCAAAGACTGGCATGGAGATATTTTTCTCTTTTGTATTTGTCTCTCTCACTATGTAATGATTGTCATATGAATAAAAGTTTTTATTTCCGCTGCTTTAGTTATCTCTGTTGTACCTTGTGTTCATGAGTAAATCCGATGCGTGACCGCTCCTAGGGGCAAGTCTGGGAGTGGGCGTCACAAGAACATAGTCGACCTCCTCCTCCGAAGAAAGTTGTTGACCTTCCCGATAACTCTGACTGGGAAGAGTTTGACTTAGAAGATGTGCGGATTGGTGCACTGAATTTTGAAGGTGAAGATAATATCAATTATGACACGTATCTTGATGACATAACTCTAGAGGAAGTTGAGACTGAAACTGCTGAGACGCCACTGATTAAAAAACGGAAAGCCACAGAGGATCCTCCCCTCGGTGCTTCTGTTCTTGAAGAAATGACTGAGACTGAGTCGATTGCTACAAAACACCATGTGGAAGGCCCAAGTGACCCAAGAAGAAGGAGATTGGACCCTCGTGTACCACCAGTCACAAGCTCAAGTGCGGGTCAATCATCCACTCAACCCACAGCCCAAGAAAAGGGGAAAGCAGTAGAAACCCTTGAATTCAGACTGGAAAAGGAACTTAGAGAAGAAATAAAAGTTCTGAAAGCCCAGAATACAGTCCAAAGTGAGGTAATTAAAGATCTGATTGATATTCAGAAAATTCATAACACTGAGTTGGAGAATCAGAAGAAGATAAACCGAGAGTTTGCAAGACAATTCAGAGATCTCCATAAGCTAATCAAGCAGCTTAGCTCGGATAGATCAAGTAGATCCAACTCTGGTCAAGGTGATAAGGGAGATCTAGTTAACACAGAAGGAAGTTTAGGTGCAGGTGATTTCTCACAATCACCAGTATTTGACTTTGAAGCTGATATCCCTGAGGAAACTCAGAATGTATTACCTGAAGCTTTCACTGAAGATAAAGATACTCGGGATAGAGATTATATGACAGTACCAGCTTCTGAATTTGACGGAGGTTGGGAGGCTCAGACATTTTCCTATCCTCCTGAAAGGTATCTAATCCAGTTGGGAGAGCATTATCATGATAAGCAAGGAATTAATGCAGATATTAAGGCCTGGATGTTTGATGGAGAGAAGAATATGTTCGTAGTAAGAAGAAAGGGTCAGTATCCATTGGAATACTACAAGAGCTGGACCCAGTTTTACTCCTGGATGAATGTAGATCTCACAATGTTGTACCATGCACCATTTTTAAATCCTTCAAACAATGAGCAAGCCAAGTACTTCTACAAGAAACTGGAAAATGCCGTGCGAAGCAAGTTCAAGAGGTTTGAAGATTTTCCTGACAAGAAATCGTATGTGAAGAAGTACAGGAGTGTCTTCAATTGGGATGGAAAGAATAGTATCCCAGGAAAGGAGAGTGTAAAAGCTAAGAAGTTCACAAATGTTCTGTATCCACCTACAGACAAGACAAAAACAATACCTCTGCCGATGAGACATCCTGAAGATTGCTTGCATGATTTTCAAACATGGGCTTATAATGATTATTCTGGTAAAGCCAAAATTCTCTGCAAATCAAAGAAAATCAATGTCATGGAAGTTCATGATTTGATGAGATTTCAAAAGAAGGATATAATGGTACTAGCAAAGCATCAGATTGAGAGTAATCAAGACACTGAAGAATATGCTAAGTGTTATACTCGGGCCGTAGCTGAGATCGTGGCAAAGGAGCTGTGGTATGATCCAGCAACGATGAATCTATCAAAGAAATTCAGAATGTGAAGACAGTCTAATGCTAAAGCCTAGGGGAAGATTGTAGAGACCTAGAAAATGAGGCTTTTGCATTAGATGAATTTTGGGTTTATTTTAATACTTATGGGCTAGTGAATACTTGTAATTGGGCTAACTTTTGTAGGGTTGATGGGTTTAAGGGGTCCGATTGGTTTTGTGTGGGTGTGGGCCGAATTCTAGTAGGGTTAGGAGATAGTGTGTTTTGCAAGTTTAGTATCTCCCTATATATGGAACCCCTTGAATACTAGAATAGGTTGTTGATTCCAAGGTGTTTGCGATTTTGGTGATCTCGAAATTCTCTTTGAGAATTTCGACAAGTGTGTAACCATTCGGTGATTAATAGTAAAGTGTTCTCTTCAATCGGTTTGTGTTCTTACTTGTTTTGTTATTGCTATTACGTATTTTTCTTGATTTATATTGAATCACTCTAGTGTTTGGATTCCGCACATTCACTAGAGGTTGTGATATCGTGTTTGGGTTATTTCGATCCTTACACGGGTACACAAGAGGCATAATGGATCAGACACTTTTCAGGAAGGAGGTTGGAAATGACATAATCATCGTGCAAGTATATGTTGATGACATCATCTTCGGATCAACCAATGAAGACTTGTGCAAAGAGTTTGAGAAGGTTATGCGCACAAAATTTGAGATGAGCCAGATGGGCGAGATGGAGTTTTTCCTCGCATTACAAGTAAAGTAGAGTGACAGTGGGATACTTATCCATCAGGCCAAATATGTCACAGAAATTTTGGAAAAATACAAGATGATGGATGCAAAGCCTGTCTCCACACCTATGGCGGCCAGACCAGCAATTACCAGGGATCCAGACGGTCAACCGGTGAGCGAACACATGTACCGGTCTATGATTGGGTCTTTGATGTACTTAACCACCAGCCGTCTAGATATAATGCTAGCTGTGTGCCAATGTGCACGCTATCAGGCTAATCCTAAACTCTCTCATCTCTCTGCTGTTAAACGCATTTTAAAATATTTGAGGGGTCGGCCTCGTCTAGGCCTCTGGTACCCTAAAGAGTCAGGATTTAATCTGTATGCTTTCTCTGACAGTGATTATGGCGGCAATGAGCTTGACAGGAAATCCACATCTGTTGGAGCTCAATTTTTAGGTGACAGGCTGGTATCCTGGCAAAGCAAGAAGCAGCACACGGTGTCCCAGTTGACAGCCGAAGCAGAATATGTGGCTGCATCTGCTTGTTGTTCACAGGTGGTATGGTTGCAGCATTAGCTGGGAGATTACGGTTTGAATTTCTTCGATACTCCCATTTTTTGTGATAATAATGCTGGATTGCAAATTGTGAAAAATCCCGTGCAGTACTCCAAAACCAAACACATAGATATAAAAACGCACTTCATTCGGGATTGCTATGACCGCAAGCTCATTCATTTAGAACGGGTGGCATCGGAGGACAATGTGGCGGATATGTTCACCAAACCCCTTCCAAGTGCAAATTTGAAATGTGTCTCAAAGGCCTCCGCATGATAGCCTTTGATGAGTAGTCTGGCAACTATTTTTATGTTTCATTATTTTCCTAATCGTTTGTTCTTGTTTATGTTGTTTATACTTGAATCACTCTAGTGTTTGGATTCCGCACACTCACTAGAGATCGTGATATCGTGTTTGGGTTCTTTTCGATCCTTACAATTCCAAAAAATGAAGGGCCTCACGGAGTGGTTAGTTCTTTTGTTTAAATAAGTCCATAGTCAGAAAACATTATAACATATACACATAATAATATAATTTCTATGTAGGTTTTCCCCCTGCAATTCACACGACATGTGCCCAAAAACTGCACATCTGTTCGTTTTGTTGACTACCAGAAGCACAAATTTAGTGTGAACCTCACTAATGTTGGAAATGGTATCTGGGGGAGCTGAAGATGACACATGGCTGTCTTTTCTTAATGCATTCACTACACGTGGCATAAAAAAGATTTGCTTAAAATGGAAGAAGCCTGACAAGATAGAAGTTACTGCGTACAATGAAGATGAGCAAGAGATAAGAAGAAAAAGGAATGGAAAAGAATTTCTTAATTCTTGTGTCGTTGAAGCAACTGATCAATCATATCATACACAGGTGACATTTTTACTATCTATACGTATAATTTCTCATATTCCACCATTATATATCATCTTTTTAAAAGTTAAGTTAATATTACTAATATGAGAACCTCACTTCTACACTGTAGCTCCTACCTAAACAGTTTGTTGAAAAATACTCAGTTACCCACCTTCATAAACCCGCATCACATGTAAAAATTGTTCCTACTGATGAAACACAAGAACAAAAGGTTAGTCATTTTACATCCTCTACAGAATTTTGTTTTACTACTGATCTTAAGGTAAACACAGCTTTAATTTATTATTATGATTGCCTACATATGCCATGATTTAATTACCCATTATTGTTCTTGATATAATGGAAATAATTTATTTCCTTTTTAAAACTATACGGTATTTAGTTAAGAACTATAACTACCTCTAAATTTATATTCTTCCACTCCATTAACATAACTACTTTATATGCCAATCTCAAAGCCTACGCATATAACTGACGTATCATGAACACCATCAGCTTCACACAATCTTACAAGAAGGTGCTTTATATCTACTAATACTAATGGTAATATACTATATGTGATGACACCAATGAAACAATACCACAACCAGATGCCTATATGATATTCATCTATTATATTACAGCAAATCTGTAATTTCGCATATAAAAATTTAGACCTGTGGCTTAATTATCTTGCATAGTTCTCATGATCTAAACATGGTTCTCATTAATCATAGTGTTTGCATAATAGGTAATATTATGTTAATTAATTACTTCACACCCATGGCATCTTTTATTTGACCAGATAAATATTTACTAAGAACTATAATACTCAACAACTACTACCTAAAGACTTTTGCAATCAGGTGTTAACTTTCAATGTTGTTAAATTATACGTTCTACCGATACAGTTTCCACGATGGAAGTTCCGAGGAAGGGCAAATACAGTGAAACTTTATGCGGCCAAACAAAACGCGGTCGTCGATGTGCTTTTGGAACATGATCCACAAACACAGCAGCAGGTCCCAATAGGTTTTACAGGTCGAAGCTGGCCCCTGTTCTATATAGAGAACCAAATTGAACCTGGCAGGTGGCTTATTTTCACGGACCATGGAGGTGATGAACACCATGCGTACAACTGTGAAGTTATTGTGTTCACAAACATTGGTACTGCACTATACCAGGATCCCGAACATCAATGCAGCCTCTCCATACCCACCCACATTCACTCTGATGGCAGCCCCCACTACTTCAAACAGCTAGCAACACACAATCTGGAAAGTCACCTAACTGGTATATTCATGTTAGAAACAACGGTTTAGTTATATATTTTAATACATAACTATGATTATCAAATATCAATTTAATTATATGTTAGAGTAATAAATTACTCTTGCAGTCCATTCCTAAAGCACTGTTCCGGAGCCACAGCATCCATATTTCCAATAAAGCAACTTTAAAGTATGGACTGAAGGAGTTTCTGGTGAAGATTCTATGGGCAGGTCAAGATGGCAGCCATCCTCGTTTAAGGATGAAAGCAGACTAGGACTCATTCTTCCACCTTACGGGCCTTCCGAGACATAAGATTCTGCGTTTCCAGCATGACGAGGAGCGTGACCAAGCGGATGGCACTACCATATTCCATGTTTGTTAGTCTTTGTCTCTTTCGTATCATGTAACTGGTCTGATTTATGAAACTTAAACTATTACTATCTTACTTCTGCACCATTTCAGCATATGTCCACTTTGTTTATAACTAATTATTCTGTATGGAATTAATACAATTGTTGCCTTTAAATCACTTATTTGTTTGAACTCATTTTGGTGGTTAGTTTATTTCGTTTATGTACAAATTAATACTACATTCATATACGTGCTTTTAAAAGAATGTTCATTTTCTTGAGATGAAAATATGAAGACAAGCAAAAGTTGCCAACAAAATATATTTTTGGAAATCAATACATGAAATCCTCTGCTTTACGAAAAAAAAAACACTTAAAAAATCAAGATACGCACTAACTTATTGAATAATATTATATTAGTATTTAGTTCGAGCCTTTCTCAAAATCCTTCAAATATTCAAAACAAGAAGTTAGAATTGGTCAAAAGATATCATTAATCATATGTAAAAATTAATTCTCAGGATAGAAAAATGAAAATATACAATAAATGTTACTCAGTCTTCATGGTACCTAATCGGTGCTTTTAGCAAATAACGATGGGATAAACTAATAATACAACGTTATATTAATGAACGAATACAAATTTCTATCCATCAACTTTGTAATTAAAAAAAACTTGATTCCTGATGGAGCAAATTTCCCACCTTCATCGTTAAGAGAATTAAACCATCAGGAAATATTAAAACCAAAATAAATAACAGCTTTTAAACAGAAAGGTTAGTTGCCTAAAGATTAGTTGATTATAAACACAGTTTATTAATAACAATTTGGATTAAACAGTGTATGTCACATTGTTTGTTTCTCATTGCATATTACACTCAGCCAACTCATCCATACAATGGGCTTTGGCCCGGTTGCAACTGAAACGACAGGCAATTGAACGGACAGGCGGTTGCAACTGAAACGACAGGCGATTATCCAGGCGACCATTTAAATCAACACTTCTATCTCCTATCTACACAACCGACAGAAAAACAACCGTCAATTCCATCACGCCAGCGAAAGGTAAACCTTCTGTTAACAATTGTTATTTGCTCTAAAATCACCGATTACACGATAAGTAACATTGTTCGTCTTCTTCGTGCAGACAACGCTTACAGTAATACAGAGACCACCGAAGGCCGTCCATCTCCCCGGTAAAAGGTACAAAACCAACATTCTCTATTTCGTTTTATCAAAGTTATTTTGGGATGCACACAAATTTGCATGTCATGTATCTCAATGATACAAAACAGATTCATAAATTCTCCACTTTTGAAGCATATGCCTTTATGTTTTCTTTAATAAAAAACTTAAATGGAAACATCAAGGCCGTCATATAGTCATTGTCCCTTACATTGATTTGTTCTTCTGCTGAATATAGCCATAAGAAATTTCTAAAACTTAAATGAACACTACACCAATTAATCTACGTACGCAAATGTAAGCATAGACACTTACATATGTTTTCTGATTTTCAATTCTTCCTCCTTTACATAAAGTTCTAATTTGCAAACGATTGATCTTACCTGATTTTTTAATTACTGTCCGTTAACTAATATTTGTGTTTTGTTACATCTGCTTTGAATGCACAATGTTGTTAATGATTGTATGGATCAGGTGGTACTCAAAATTCATCTTAGGATAAAACACAATTTCAATTTATAACAATTATGTACGTTCAGTTTAATGAATCATAATAGAAATAAAAACATATTAACAACTCATGAGTCACAACGTCTACCTACACGTTTACGCCTCTATCTATACTTTGTAACGCTGTTTTATTATTTTACACATGTTCTTTATAATTAGGAAATGGAAGACTATGTCCGTAACTTCTTTATCGCCAGCCACAATGAGATAAACGCTGAACTGTCAGCCGTGATAATGGTGGTAGAAAGGCTGATGGCAGAAAACAGACAAGCACTGGACACGGTGCTTAGCCTTGATACCTCTCCCTTCTAGTGTGATGCCGCCTTAATGCTGGATGATGCGATTCGTACCAAACAGACACTGTTACAAAGTCTACGGAGCATGCGCAGGAATGCCGAGGCAGCAGCACGTGATATTGACAACCGGATGTGTAACCGTTATTTGTAGTTTTATTTTATTTGGTGCTTAGGACACCATCAAGCTTTGAAACTGCTAATATTAAATGAATCTATCTTACTTTATAATTGTTTGTTGTCTCCAATTATGGCTCCTAACACCTAACTTGATGACTCTTTTATACACTTGATATTACATACGCCGATTAGCAATGGTAGGTTGATTTGTTTTAAACGCATTACTTTTGGCCATCCTTAATCTCAGATTCTTTACCTATTCACAATCACCGGCGACCTAAAAAACAGTTTCACGTACATAAACATAATGATAATGTTAGCGTCGGCCAAAGTTCCCCCCCGGCCGTGCATCGCACGGGCCTGCACACTAGTTTATATAACATTTAAACTTAATTTTAAACTTAATATCTAAACATAAATACTACCTAGTTAATAATTAAACATAATATTAAACATAACATTTAAACCTTAATATTAAACATAATATTTAAACTTAAAAGCTACATAGTTAATTTATTAAACAAACATCACAAATACCACCTAATCTAATTAAACGTAGTACTCAAATCTAATATTCCCATAGAAAACCTTAATCGTATTCGGAATCAGATTCAAATGGCCCCAATGGAGTTCTAGGGGCGTCCTTGCTTGTTGTTCCTCCTCCCATAGTTCACGAAGCGCAGCTTCATCCTCCAAGTATTTTTCTTCTTCTCCTTCTTCTTCCATCGGCTGTTGTTCTGGGTTTTCAATCAACCAATATGGTGGAGGTGGAGGTAGAACAACCGGTGGAGGTAGAACAACAGGTGGTGGAGTTGGAGGCGGAGGTGGAGGTTGACGATAAACAACAGGTGGCGGTGGAGCTGGAACCAGAATACCTTGTTGTGGAGGTCGAGGTTGGGGTTCCCGACGTCATAAATGATTGTAGCGTGCTGACCTAGTTCCATGGTATTCAACTGAGTCTCTCGGAGGTGTTGACATTGGGAAAATTATGGAATTGTTCGAGTGTTTTAAATAGATTGATTCTGGTTTGTGAACTAACATGTAGGTGTTTACAGTCTATTTATAAGTGTAATGTGAATCGTGAAATGTCCCAACGGCTATATTAACGGCTATAAATTTTGAACGGTCAAATTTATTTTTTAATTATTTATTTATTAATAATTTATTATTATTTTTATTTAATAATTATTTATTTATTACTTATTTTTATTTAATAATTATTTATTTATTACTTATTAATATTATTTATTTATCAAACGGTATTATATAACGGCTATATTCATCATTTCAAACATGTCAAATTTATTTAATTATTATTTACTAATTGTGTTTTTTTATTTATTATTTATTTATTAAGTATTTTTTATTAGTAATAATACAAACACTAAACAACAATAATAAATTAAAAATAAAAAAAATTAAATTTCTTAGTCATAACAATAATAGAAAGTACAAACATTTAGTGACCATGACCATGCCCATGAGGATTACATAGAGGCCCACCAGAAACATGACATCTGGTTGGAATCCTTCGCCGACGACCATGTCCTAATTGTTCAGCGCTACCTTCCAGTTGATCTTCAGGTGTAGACTCCTCGTTTCCTCTATACGTTATCGGTGTTAAATCCCCTCTATAAAGTGGGCCATTGTAGTCCTCTTGGTGAAATCCCTGTTGGTAGCTGGGAGGATCAAATAAACTAAAAGAATCATTTGAACACCCAGACTGAGACTGGGTTGGCTCTAGTGGTTGAGGTGTGTAATAGTCCTGATTATCCAACGGGGATAAATGTGACGAGGTTCCTTGGTTTGAAAATTGTTGAAACCCGAAACCACCAATCTCGTTTTCACCCAACTCTTGGTTTTGCCAATGGTTGTAACCTGAACCACTTGCTTGAGACTTCCAGTTTGTAAAAGCAGATCTAGCAGTTTGATGAAAAGCAGAACTACTATATTCTGAATTTTTGGTATTGCTCCAATTTGGTTCATTTCCTGCAAGTGGTTCTTGGTACTGAAGATAATAATCCGCATTGTTTAGATCTTCCCTTGTAACCGGTCGCTCAATATTATGAGGGGGTTGTGCGGGAAAATCATATGGGTTCCATTGACTAGCCAAATGTGACGTTTGGTAATCCAGGTGGTGTCGCGCACCAGCAAGATTTAAGTATTGTGCCGCAACCTATTGTACCCCGCCCAGTTGATCACTAAGATTGTACGGGTTATCTTGGCTTGCCATTCTATGCACCTCACCCATGGTCTGGCCCTACAATGTTATCCAATAAGACAAATTATTTTATTGTTTAAAAAGTAAAATATATTTATATGAAAACAATAAATACATACCAACATTTCTAATCTACCACCAATATTCCCTTCTCTCATAACAGTTCCAGTTTGCCTTGTTGGATTTTGAACATAAAATGATGTTCTATCCAAGAACCATGTCATATACATCGGGCTAGCCTTGTATTCACCACGGAATGGTACACCGGTTACAACATTCGCCATACGATTAATCCAATGATCAATAAAAGTAGCATGCTGAGTCTTCCAGTTTTTTGGACCAGATTTTCTGGAATAATTATGTATTGCTCTGTGTTTCTCGGGATTGACGAGAAGGTTTGTGGGGACTGATTGAATCAGTCCAAACTGTCTCATAACCCTACTCGGTAAATGTGACTCAACAATCTCAAAGCATATAAGATACGTGTCACTGTTCCAACACGCACCTCCTCTTTTATACCTTTTATTAATATGGTCTCCAACATGCCCATAAGGCCTCCAAATAAACTATTAAAAAAAACAAATTAATATATAGTATAAAATTAATTTTTCATATTATTGTGTTATCTATAAATTCTATTTCTTAAATAACCTGGTCTGTGTTTAAACAGTGAAACACTGAACGATATTCCCGCATTGAATTCCTTGTTACACCTGACCAACTTAGGCTACCACGCCACCTACATAGGTAAAAAAATAATAGTAGATAAAAAAAATAATAGATAAAAAATAATAGTAGATAGAAAAATTAAATTTATTATTAGTAATCATTGTTTGTAAGTACCTTCCATTGAGGGGTCCATCAAATTGAAACTGATCTATAATTTTTGGAGCAATTTGGGGTATTCTCTCCCATGCCCAAAGTTGCAACAACATTAAAGCGCCAACAATTTCAATTAAAGCGGGTTCCGCAGCTTTGCATAAATTCCTGTAAAGACAGGCAAGCACTGCACTTCCCCAGCTCAACTTTCCACACTATTGAAGATTAACCAAGTTTTGCAAATGATAATAATACACAGTACTCCCTGAATGGTCAGGAAGAAGAGTACCACCTATTAGATGGAGTATAATGCATCTTGCAATCTTTAAACATTCTTCATCTCCATCGTTGTTTTCTGGCCAATCAGTCTCTATTTTTTCTAATAGAGTTGTTAGCCTTATAGTATTGTTGCTGAGGTCTGGTCCCTCCGGTGATAGCCCAAGTAGCTCTACACATTTTTGTTGTTTTTGTTGTGCGTCCCACCTATAATCTGTACCAGAAACCACCTCGTCACCAAAAGGTAAACCCCATAAAATCTGAACATCCTCAAGGGTTATTGTGGCTTCACCGAACGGAAAGTGAAACGTGTGAGTTTCTGGACGCCAACGCTCTACCAGTGATGTTACAAGGTGATTATCTACCTTGTCATAGTAACATTTCAACACACCACCAAACCCGGCTTTTTTGATGTATTTCATCAAATTATCCGGGAATCTTTCATTTTTTGGATAAAAAATGACCAAAAATGTTGATCACCCCGTCTAACTTTTAGAGGTTTGTCTCTGAAATTTTCAGAGTAATACAAATGGTATGCTCGGTGGTGAGTACCCAAAAATAACAACTCGTTATTTCGAGGACCCGGATAAATTTGTGCTGCATCCATTGAATGCGTTGATGATAAGAGATTGAATGAAGAGTTGAATGTGTTTGATGGTGAGATTGAATGAAGATTTTGATGAAAAATGAAGAGAAAGATGGTGAAAGTTTGTGAAATCCCGTCTATATTTTTGTTAAAATTGTAGATGTATTTAAGGTGAGTGAATGTTAAAAAGTTGGTGGAAATTTAATTATAAAGTTTAAGATTTTGCTGCATGTGTAGGTGAATTGATTGTATTATTGTTTGTTTGTGTATGCATGTCGGATGAAAAAGAAAGCCTTATTGTTTGTTTGTGTATGCTTATGTCGGATGAAAAAGTAGAGTAAATGATCAATGACAATTCGCACTTGGGAAGTGCGAATTAGGGTAAAAGCTGCATTTCGCAGTTGCGAAGTGCAAAAAGGTCGCACCAGATTTTCGTTCGTTTCTTTCATTAGTCACCGAAGCTAGCTCAGAGGCTAAATTCGCACTTCCTAAGTGCGAAATGCCCATATATGAAAAAAAAATCAGCACCTAGTTCTGTAAAATTAATGGGGGTAAAAAACCCATATATGAAAAAATATCGGATTTGAACCAAAAACCTCAGAAGGTTTAGTCATGTAGTTTTCTACCTATAAATATGAGAAGTTGTATTTTTTCGACTATAAACCTATAAAATGATGTATTTGTTTTTTTTCGGATCATAAAACTACTTTGGGGATTGCATGTCTCAAACTCGAGAACTCTATTTTTATACTTAAAGATTAAATCAACTGATCCAAATGAGAATTATGCTGGTTATATAGAAAGGCATTTAAAATATCACATATAACTACATTCGGTTCGGTTCGGGTTTTTTCGGTTTTTCAATCACTAAAAACCAAAACCGAACTGAAAGTTTTGGGTTCAATTTTTTTCGGTTCGGTTTTTTGGGTTATTTTTTTGGGTTTGGTTTTTGCGGTTTTTCAGTTACGGTTCGGTTTTTTTGGTTTCTTGCTCACCCCTACAAGATCCTAGTCTTCCTATATAGAGCCCCCATACCTCAGAACTATATTGCTAGGAACAATGATAGAACTTGGGTCACTTGGACACCAGGTGATCACCTTTGCCACTCCAACAAGCCATTGACTAGTCCCTGTTCTTATACCAAATAGAGGTTACATTGTTGTTGCCGATTCTCTTGAGTTTTCTTGAGAATTAAGGTTTTGATCAAGGATGATCATTGTTAGAGCATGTTCCGAGTGTGATCATTACTATGCGAATTATGTAATTGTCTAGATTGTTGAAATAGCTAGGTTGCCAACGTACCATGAAGCGTACCAGATGGTACGCTGTAGCGTACCAAATGGTCCGCTGGGTAGTCTGGTACGTTGGACAGTTTACCTATAAATAGGTGAATCTTAGCTTGTCAGTTTAGACTTTTGGTCATTTTTCTTTGTGTTGAGAGGAGAGGTCTGTCCAACCTCTCCCGAGCTTCATTGATGTAATCTCCTTCGGTGTAACCATTTGATACAATAAATGACTAGATTTCTCCGTCTCTATCCTTCTATGATCTGGAAACGATCCGTATATGGTTTTATAACTCTTGTAAATCGCATACACGGACCTTACTAATGCATGATTGTAATCGGATTTGGAACACACGAGGTAAATAATGATTCTTTGATTAATCACAAGCTCGATTACAGAGAGAGAGAGAATACAGAGAGTAATATACTGTTGAAAACACACAGTTAAGCACTCCAACCCTCACAACTACTCTCTAACACACGAGCTACAGGTATTTATACTTGACTGCCCGGCGTACCAATTAACCAGCGTACCAGATGGTACGTGGCTGCGTACCACCTGGTCCGCCACTGGTACGCTATGGACATAATATACAAAACGATCAATACAATAGACAAAACACCTAGACCTAGCACTAGACATCATAATATGTTCTAACAAACTCCCCCTTGTCTTGTGCTAGTCTTCAGAAGCTTTTGTCTCCGACTTCTTCCAATAATGTGTTCGATTATTTCCAGCATGAATCCCGAAAGCAAAACATACTCTAATCACTCTTTGAAACTGCAAGGCTTGCTCAGCATTCTTAGCCTTATACAAAATGTTTTTGTGATAGATCTTTTCCATATCAGCTTTTGAAAGATTGATCAACCACATTGGATCAAAAATTCTAACCACCTTGTTTTCTTCTTTAATCACAATCATTGCTTCTCCAGTACACTCGTCATAGTACCACCACCTCAAAGTCTTGATAAAATCTTGCTTAAGCTTCTTCAATGGTATTTTCTTCAATTGAATAGGCTTCTTATATTTCAATACCACAACAGCTTACCCAGGATCCAGGAGGAAGTTGACAAGCTTCTCAAGACAAAGATGATCAGGGAAGTCAAATATCCGAGGTGGCTAGTGAACGTAGTGGTGGTCTAGAAGAAGAACGGGAAGTAGAGAGTCTGTGTGGTCTACTTTGACTTAAACAAGGCCTGTCCCAAGGATCCTTTCCCACTTCCCCACATTGATGCAATGGTGGATGCCACAACAGGTCATGAGATGCTCACTTTCATGGACGCTTCTTCGGGATTACAACAAATCCAGATGGAACCCTGTGATCAGGAGCATACAGCCTTTATAACTCCAATAGGTATATATTGCTATACTGCTATGCCTTTTGGTTTACGAGATGCAGGTGCCACCTATCAGAGACTTGTCAAAATGATGTTCAAAGAGAAACTGGGGGACACAATGGAAGTCTACATTGATGATATGGTGGTGAAGTCCAAGAGAGTTCAAGATCATGTCAGGGATCTCCAAACTACCTTTGACATCCTTGACCATTACAACATGAAGCTCAACCCCTCCAAATTCCACTTTAGGGTGCGAGCTGGGAAGCTCTTAGGTTACATGGTAACCGAGAGAGGGATCGAAGCAAGCCCTAAGCAGATTAAAATAATTCTCAACCTCAAGTCTCCTTTGAATATAAAGGAAGTTCAAAGACTGACAGGAAGGATTACAGCGCTCAACAAATTTATTTCAAGATCCTCAGAGAAGAGTAAGGACTTCTATGAGATTCTGAGGAAGAACAAGAATTTTGAATGGGCTGAAAGACATGAAGAAGCCCTAAAGAGCCTGAAAGAGTACATGTCAGAAGCTCCACTTCTGATGAAACCTGAAGATGGGGAGCCGCTATATCTATATCTTACTGCATCCGGAAGTTCAGTAAGTGCTGTCTTAGTCAAAGATCACCAAGGACAGCAGCATCCGGTGTATTATGTAAGTAAAACTCTGCTAGACGCAGAATCCAAGCACTCCTATCTCGAGAAGTTAATTTTATCTCTTATAATGGCTTCCACTAAACTCAGACACTATTTTGAAACCCATACTATAATTGTGATGTATAACTATCCTATCAAGGCAGTTCTCAGGAAGCGAGAAATGTCAGGAACGATGGCTAAGTGGGCATTCAAGCTCAGTGCCTATGGCATCAAATATGAATCAAGAACAGCAATCAAGTACCAAGCATTAGCTGACTTTGTGGCAGATTTCAGCAGTGAGATTGAACCAGAAGTTGATAAGGAAGTCCAGCAGCTTGAGAAGCTCAAGGAAGACTGGATCCTCTATACTGACGGCTCCTCAAATGTCAGAGGAACAGGGCTGGGAATCCTGCTAAAATCGCCGCAGGGGGACATAATACCTCTATCCATATCATTAAAATTCCAGGCTACCAACAATGAAGCTGAGTATGAAGCTTTAATTGCTGGACTACAGTTGGCCAGGGATATGGGAATCTTGTCCATACAAGTGTTTGTTGATTCTCTCTTATTGACTAACCAATTTAATGGCTCTTATGCAGTGAGAGGGGAGAATCTGATCAAGTATCTTGAAATTGTTAAAAAAATTGTCTCTATTTTTCAAAAAATTTAACATTTCGCCGGTACCAAGAGAAGTTAATGCAGAAGCCGATGCCTTAGCAAACTTGGCCTCATCGCTCAGGATCCCTGAGGATGTCAATATTCTAATAACTTACATCCTGACGCCATCGATAGCTCAACAGGAAGCTCAGGCTGTTGACAATAATGCAGGTGCAGATGTTGAGAATCCTGAAGATGCTCAGGAATCCTAGACTTACCCGATCAGGAAGTATCTCAAAGATGGGGAGATTCCCGAGGGCGAAAACCCCAGAGCTTTTCGCACAAAGGTAGTACCCTATACTATTATTAATAATATCCTATATAGAAGATCTCTTGCAGGTGTCTACCTAAGGTGCCTAGAGAAGTCAGAAGCTCTTGAGGTGCTCGAAGACATCCACAGTAGAGATTGTGGGAACCATACTGGGGGCAGGGCACTGTTCTCTAAAGTTCTCAGATTCGGATAATATTAGCCAACTATGAAGAAGGACGCCACGAGCTTCTCACAGAAATGCGATGCTTGTCAAAAGCATGGCAATATCCTCCACCAACCCGCTGAGCATCTGCATCCTATAGTATCCCCATGGCCATTCATGAAGTGGGGAATGGATATTGTGGGTAAGCTGCCAAAGGCTCCCGGAGGAAAGGTGTTTATGCTTGCCATGACGGATTACTTCTCCAAGTGGATTGAAGCAGAAGCCTATGTTCAAGTGAGAGAGAAAGAAGTGATATCCTTCATCAAAAGGAACATCCTCACCAGATTTGGGATTCCGGCAGAAATCATATGCGACAATGGCTCCCAGTTTATCGGCAATAGAACTACAAGCTTTTATGAAAGCTGGGGCATCAAGATGATCACTTCAACACCTGTCCACCCTCAGGCTAATGGACAGGCGGAATCCAACAATAAGATCATAATCAACAACCTCAAGAAGAAGTTGGGCTCCAAGAAAGGGAAATGGGTTGAGGAGCTGCCATTTGTCCTTTGGGCAGATAGAACCACACCTAAGAATGCTACTGGCCAAACTCCATTCTCATTAGTGTTTGGGGCAGAAGCTGTGATCCCTACACAAATGGTACTTCCTACAGACAGAGTCAACTATTAGGATCCTGAAACCAACAGCCAGAATCTCCTTCAGGATCTCGAAACGGTTGAGGAGCTCAAAGATATGGCAAGAATCCGGATGGCATCTTATCAACAGCGGATAGCAAAATCCTATAACAAGAACACCTGGCTAAGAAGATTCCAAGTAGGTGACTTGGTCTTGAGGAAGGATTTCCAGAATACTACCAATCCTGCTGATGGGAAGTTAGCACCCAAGTGGGAGGGCCCTTACCTTATAGATTTTGAAGAAGGGAAAGGGGCATACCGTTTGGTAAATATGGAAGTAGAACCTCTGCCAAGATCTTGGAAAGCCGTCCACCTTAAAACGTATTTTATGTGAGAATCCCATTGAGAATCTCAGGCAGAATCCCGAGGATCCTCACTGTCTAAATATTGCAAGGTACGTATACTAATCCTATTTCAATTTATTCTTATTATTCCTATGACACATTACTTACTTAAGCATCGGAGTGGGGTTAGCTAAGCTAACACCCACCCCTTACCAAGTGTTGAGTGTTTTGCAGATTTTGAGAATCCTAGAGTATTTTGGGTATATCCCTAGTTAGAGGCTGATCACCTCTTCTACGCTTAAGGTATCCCGCATACCTTCTAAGGTTTGAGAGGCTGACTCCTCTCCTATGTTTGGGTAATCGCCAGTAGCGCACGACCCTCGCCAGGAGCGCATGTTATCCACAAGTATGCTCAAGGTGGCTGGACCAGTCCACTCTAGGGGTGGCTGACAATCTTGTCACTGGAGGCTGCTGGGAGGATTCTCAATGTTTTTGTCACTAACGTGTTAACTAAGGTTTTGGCATTTACATGTCACTTACGTTGGCTTTGTCCCAAGAATCTCAAGGTTTTTAACACTAACGTGTTAACTAAGGTTTTGGCATTTACATGTCACTTACGTTGGCTTAGTCCCTAGTTTATCGGGCTCAGTATTGGCTTAGTCCAAGAATCCCGGGTGTAACCCCAGTATATTATTAATTCTGTGTAGAAAGCATCCTTGGTTATTAACCAGGATCCTTTTACATTTTACTTTACAGGTTCTAAAGGCAGCATGCCGAGAAGACTCTACCAATCTATTCGGCCAGGATTCTTGTTAGGATCCTGAAGCGGGATGTAGAGAAGATCCTTTTATTTTGTCTGATCAGGATTCCTGTTAGAATCATGAGGTAAGATACTCACAAGGTTATAAAATCGACGTGAACATGATTCTTGTCAAAATCCCGAGGCAGAGTACTCTAAGACCTATAAGGTAACTTATTAGGATTCCTACGAGGATTCTTGATTATGCAAAGGATGTTGCCTAAGGTAAATCTAAAAGGTCAGGGTATTATTATGGTTATTTCGTTTAACTTATTTGACCTTGGCCATATAAAGGTTTCTAATTTCACTTCAGAGTTAGTAACCGACTTATGTAATTTTTCGAGATTAACTATTTATGACAAATTTCTATAAAGCACAAATAAAATACGAAGCACATTTGAAATAAGCAAAATGCGGTTATATTATTAACATACTAAAGCTGGATTTGAGCTTCCCGAAGCTTCGTCCTGAAAACCTCAGGATCCCTCCACTCGGGAAGCTCGTAGGTCAAAAGTTCGTTAGGAATCCTGGCTTCGTCTTGCAAACCGCAAGATCCCTCCACCAGGATTCCCAACCATTGTCTGTTGTTACTTGTTCTACATTGTTTCAGGGAACGAAAAAGAAAATAAATTGTTTTGGGACGCCAACATCATTAACAAACAAATGCAGACTAAAAAAGTGGGCTCAGACCGTTGACATATCTTCATCGCCCATTGACTTCTCGGGAATCTCCGGCTTCCCGCCAGCACCTTCTTCGTCCGCCTTCTCTCCCAATTTCTCCTTCTCACCCGCATCGGTACCAGCAGCTTCTATCGCAGGCAACTCATCTTTGCTGGCCGACTTCTCATCCTTCTCCAGTCTTTCCAGGGAGAGCTTCCAGGCATCCACCGTCCATTTAGAACAGGTGGACCCCTCAGCCTCAGCTTCTGCAGCCATCTTTAGCATTGCCTGGAGAACATTGTGAGCAGCCGACTGCTTCATTATGGCATCTTCTTTCAGCGCGGCAGCCTGGAACTTCAGCTCCTGCTCCTTCATCTTGTGCTCATAATGGTGGTCTTACCCTCAGTTATCTCCCCCTGGATGCGGATGGTGTCCCTGGCCTCATCCAGCTTCTTTTGAACCACTGCCAGCCTAGTTTCATCTTCAATGCATGCAGCGCTAAGCTGCTCAATGCCCTGTAAAAAAGGAAACGGAAAATGCGATCAGGAATCTCAGCCACTTGCCGGATGCCGCTAAGGTTTGGGAATCCTAAGCTAACACTTACTAATTTTGTCGTTGTGTGCAGGCTCAGAAGCTTGTTACTAGTCTCAGCGGGGCTCAGCCCATCAAAGCTCTCCAGGTGTATAGTGGTCTCAGAACTCTTCCTCTTCTTGCTGGAGGAAGCCGCTTAGCTCTGGTGATAGGAGGCCAGATGCTGATCAATGGCTCTGGTTTCTCCTCCTTTACATCCAGGAAGGAGGTCAGGTCGTCAAGGGAGAATCCAGGTCCAGACTTGGGAGCTGCCGGCATAAAAAAGGAGAATGATCAGAATTGGGAAGCTCGAATCAAAATAAATGTGGGGAAGCTGAAACACTTACCAGACATGATGGATTCGAGTGGTCGACTGAGAAGCTCTGCTCGCTGTTGGCGCTCTCGATAGCGAAGGTTCTCTCAACATGTGGAATCTACAGGAAGGTAGCAGTCTTCTCCACAGCTTTGTCACTCACCTCTATCAAGTCAGAAAATTTGGGAGCTACAGACAAAAGACAGACAAATATCATCAAATTAGTTCAAGGAAATATAAATGCAGTGTGTGAATTGGTTTCCTACCCTTCAAAACCCACTTCATCGGTAACTTGTCACCCCAACGATGGACTCGCGTTTGACGAAGAAGAATTTCCTTTTCCAATCGTGATCATTGTGTGATGCACGCGGAATCAGTTGGGAATTGGAAGAACGAGCCTGGAGGACAAAGTGACTGAACCCGTGGGTTCTCAGATTGTGTTGGTTGTAAAACGATTTATCAATTTTAACACGAGTACGCAGCGGATTAATCCTATGAATTATACTAACTAACCGGATAGAATCATGTACCTTGTTAGCTCGGCAAGACTTGATCTTCTTGGAGGATTTGATGTAAATCCCTCTACGATCGCACACACGACACACCAATGCTATGTGCTAGCAAGACTCACGAGCTTCTTCTTCTTCTTGGTCACACCACAAAATTCGAATTTAATAAGGTTTAGGGAACCTTGGCCGAATTTAAAAGAGGGAGAGGAGGAGGAGAAGAGAATTAGGGTTTAGGTTCTCTAATCTCTTGGATTAAAGGAAAATCAATAAAACCCTTAACATAGGGGTTCTATTTATAGGGATTAGATGACTTGGTGAACAAGACTAGGGTTTCCTAAACCCCCATGGGCTTCACGAATTTGTTTAAATTCGTACAAGCCATATGGGCTCCAATCATCTAGCCCAATTCCCTTTAATTAACAACTAATGGTCCGTTAACAATTAACTATTAGTTTTAATTAATGTCTCCTCAATAATTCGTGATAAATATTAATTAACTATTAATTAATATTAATACATTTGGTGTCGAGACGTGTGACCCCGTAGGCTTAAATAATTTCCAGACATACGCTTACTATTACATGATCATATCCCTACAGCTCCCACTTGAGCTTGCAATAGTAAAGGTAATAACATTGGTTAGCGTCTAGCAACACGCCAATGCTCCCAGAAATATTTAAGTACAGTTTCTCAAAGTGTATTTAAATGGTACAGTCATTTACTATCCCTTTGTTACCGATACCGTGTTAAATATGGATATGGATCAAAGTCATTCCATACTTTAACGATTCTGTTTCTCATTCTCACAACTAACTTAAGATTACCAAATTGCAAATCGAGACATCTCTAGATTTCATTTGGGCACGGCCATGCAAACATCTTAATTAGTCCAATGAGGGGCCCAGTGGTATCTGCTTCAGCACAAAACCGAAGAAACAAATCCTCTTGACTACACGTGTCAAGTCGCATACTTCACTACACTTACTGAAAATAGCTCTTTTGTACTACCTTATTCAGGATAGTTAGACCTATATCAAGTAGGTGTAATCCATACATGCATGACCTGCTTGTATCTCAAGTCTAAGGATAAGTAAAGCAACCATTTACGAATTTCACTTAATGACGCCGATCCATAAAGTGACAATTCGTTAGTGGGTCAGTCCAGTATGCATCCAATGAATACCATGTGAGTTTGGTGGGACCATCCTAACCAATCACTCAGATTTTGTCTTAGTTTAACTATGCTCCCACATAGTTAATCGACAATGGACAATTTAGAATACTTAGTAAGTATTCATGGATTAAACATGCAAATATAGGACACAACTTAACCATTAAATGAAATCAAACATATCAAGTACTTTATTTCATTATACAAATAGAAATTGTTTAACATCCCTTATCCAAATACCGAACATCAGACATACATGATTTTAACTAGCTAATTTAAGTCCCATGCCCTCGGCATGCCTTTCAAGCTTCGGCCTTGACAAAGCTTTCGTGAAAGGATCAGCTAACTTAACATCTGTGTGAACTTTGAGTAATCTGATTTCACCCAGTTCGACCTGTTCACGAACATAGTGATATCTCCTGGCATAGTGTCTGGCGCCCTTCTGAACTCCAGGTTCTTTGGCAATGACTAATGCACCCGAGTTATCGCAGTACATGTCGATAGGTAAGTTACTTGTAGGGATCACATCAAGCCCACAAATATACTTCCTTATCCAGACAGCCTCCATTGCAGCTTCCGAAGCAGCAATGTACTCAGACTCTGTTGCAGACATAGCAACTGTGGTTTGTTTCTTGCTCTTCCAATCCACAGCGCCTCCATTTAGAACGAAGACGTACCCAGACTGAGACTTCGTGTCATCTCTATCAGTCTGAAATCCAGCATCACAGTATCCGGTTACTTTGAGCTCTTGATCTGGATTTCCCCCATACACCAAAAACAAATCTCTAGTAGCTCGTAGGTACTTGAGAATGGTCTTAACAGCAGTCCAGTGACTTTCATCCGGATTCTGTTAAAAACGGCTAACGATATTCTGCGCGAACGCTATATCAGGTCTAGTGCATCTTACCGCATACATTATGGAGCCTATAGCCGAAGCATAAGGAACTCTTTGCATACGCTTCACCTCATCAGGTGTAGAAGCACCTTGTTTGACCGATAGACCAAGTCCTTCCTACATAGGTACTGTACCACGCTTGGAATTCTCCATCTTGAATCGTTTCAAGATCTTATCAATATAAGCACTTTGACTTAGTCCAATCAACCGCTTAGTTCTATCTCTATAGATCTTGATTCCCAGAATAAATGCTGCTTCTCCCAAGTCTTTCATGGCAAAACACTTTCCAAGATGGGATTTTACATCTTGCAACATTGGAATGTGTTTTCCTATAATCAATATGTCATCTACATATAAGACAAGGAAAGTAACATTACTCCCACTAGCTTTGCGATATACACATGGCTCATCGGGATTCTGAACGAAACCAAACTTTTTGATTTCTTCATCAAACCGTTTATTCCAACTCCTTGATGCTTGCTTTAGTCCATAAATGGACCTTTGAAGCTTGCATACTTGGTTGGGATGTTTTGGATCAATGAACCCTTCAGGTTGATCCATATAGACTTCTTCATCTAAGTAACCATTTAAGAAGGCAGTCTTAACATCCATTTTCCATATCTCAAAGTCATAGTACGCTGCTATGGCTAAGAGAATCCTAATAGCTCTAATGTCTGCTACTGGTGAAAAGGTCTCATCATAGTCAACGCCAAAACGTTGAGTATAACCTTTCGCCACGAGACGAGCTTTATAGGTGTGTACATTTCCATCCATGTCGGTCTTCTTCTTGAAGAGCCATTTACTCCCAACGGTTCTTGCGTTAGGAGGAAGATCAACCAGGGTCCAAACGTGGTTATCTTGCATGGATTGCATTTCCACGTTCGCTGCTTCAAGCCATTTGTCAGATTCCGGATCTGATAATGCAGCTTTGAAGTTCGGAGGCTCATTGAGATCTCCTGATACGTTATCCTCGGATTCGACTAGACCAATCCATCTATCCGGTTCACATACGACCCTTTCGGATCTACGAAGTGGAATCGCAACATCATCGACTTGAGGTTCATCACTTTGAACATTTTCCCCCCCAAGTTGATGATTGCTAGTTGTTTCAGAAGGTGACACATCTTCTAGTAGTTCTACAATTCTCCCACTGTTCTCTTGAGCTATAAAATTCTTTTCAAAGAATTCAGCATATCGAGCAACACGAACAGTGTTTTCGGAAGGATTATAGAAGTAGTAACCCATTGTTTCCTTTGGGTATCCCACGAAGATGCACTTAGTAGTTCTGGGTTGTAGTTTGTCAGGCGTATCGCGCTTCACAAGTGCCTCACATCCCCAGACTCTTAAGTAAGACAACACAGGGACTTCTCCATGCCATAATTGATATGGTGTCTTTTCAACCTTCTTGGTTGGAACCATATTTAGAATGCGTACAGCGGTTTCTAGAGCAAAATCCCAAAATGACATTGGGAGAGTTGTAAGGTTCATCATCGACCTTACCATTTCTAGTAAGGTTCGATTCCTCCTCTCAGACACTCCATTATGCTGAGGTGTGTAAGGAGGGGTAAGCTGTTGGACAATTCCACATGCTTTAAGATAATCCTTGAACTCTTGGCTTAAGTATTCTCCACCACGATCCGATCGAAGGATCTTGATGGTCTTTCCGAGTTGATTTTCTACTTCGGTTTTGAACTCTTTGAATGTTTCGAATACCTCATGTTTATGTTTAAGCAAGTAAACATAACCATAACGGCTGAAATCATCCGTGAAAGTTACGAAGTAGCTAGCACCTTTTCTTGACACATGTCTAAATGGGCCACAAACATCAGTATGGATGAGTCCAAGTAGTTCTTTAGCCCTTTGCGGCTTGTTCGGAAAGGGTTTTCTTGTCATCTTTCCTGAGATACAGGAAACGCATTTTTCAAATGATTCATCATTTGATTGTAAGATCCCTTCACGTTGAAGTCTTTCAATGCGATTTTTGCCAACATGGGCAAGACGACAGTGCCAAAGATAGGTAGAGTCCAAACTAGTTTTGGCTCGTTTGCTAACAGTGAACATTGAATTATTTGAGTCACAACCACGCATATCAATTTCATAAATACCATCACAAGGAATAGCATCAAAATAATGAACATTATTTTTAGAAACTGAAATACCGATATTATTAAATTCATTAATAAATCCTTGGTTTTTCAACAAAGAAACTGAAATAACACCTCTAGTGATAGAAGGTGCATAATGACAATTGTCTAACACAATAATTAACCCAGAAGGCAGAATTAAATGAAATTCTCCTATAGCTTCCACTGCTGCTGGAAAACCATTTCCCACGTACAGCTGCAAAGCTCCAGGCTTCAGATTCCTCCTCTTTCTAAGACCCTGATGTACTAGCTCCGCTAGTATTCTTTCTCTTCTTCATCAACTCAGCTAGATAGGTAGGACAGTTCCTCTTCCAGTGTCCAACTTCACCACAATGGTGATAGATCTGGTCCTTAGCCGAATGCTCTTTAAGGGCTGGAGGGGTTTGCTTGGCTTTAGGGATATGGGCAACAGCCTTGCCTTTACCCTTGCCATCAATCTTGCCCTTCCCCTTTTGCGGTCGTTTAGCCTTTTGGATCTTACCCCCTTTGATCATGAGAACTTGGGGTGTTTCAGTGGCCTTTTTAGGAATCGTTTTTTCATACTCGACAAGCATAGCATGAAGCTCAGGTATAGTCTTAGTCATACTATGCATGTTGTAGTTGCGCACAAAACCCTCAAAATCCTTCGTAAGAGATTTGAGGATCATGCCAACAGCAACAGCCCGATTATACCCATAATTGAGCGATTCCAGTTTGTCAAAGTAGCTCTTCATCTTGAGCACATGACTACTGACCGATTTACCAGTTTCAAGCTTCAAGTCATGGAGTTCCACAACTAGGTCGAACAATTCGACACCAGCTTGTTTTTCATACATCTTCTTTAGCTCTTTGATCATATCACAAGGTGTATGAAACTCGTATTGCTTCTGAAGATCAGGAGTCATACTCGAGATCATCATGCAAGCAACCTCGTCGTATCTGCTATACTCTGCATTGTAGAACACTTTTTCTTCAGCAGAAGCATCAGCAGCTGGCTCGGTCGGCCAATGATGTTCAAGGACATCAGTTCTCCGTTCAACTCGAAGGACAATCCTTAGTTGACGGTACCAGTCATTGAAGTTAGATCCATTGAGCTTTTCTCTTTCAAACATTTGACGAAAAGCATGACCAACATTGTTTTGAGTGGGGTTTGTTGCCATCTACAAAAC
>JBCNJP010000009.1:43703274-43743713 GCA_039602395.1 Deinandra increscens subsp. villosa | reverse complement strand
AATGAGATTTGTATTAACCACTGAGACCACAGAGTACACAGAGTAAATGTATAACACGGAAGCTTAGACTGTAATCACTACTGAATACAATACATGAAACACATATTTATAGTGCTGAAATACGACCGGCCGAACCTGAGGTTCGGCCACACGTTCGGCCATGTCCGAACTCCAGGTTCGGCCTGAGTTCGGACCTCAGCAATCTTATGTGTATACTTCTTGTATTCGATACTTCACATGACGATCAAGGACCATGTATCAACAGTATTTAGACAAAGTATATGATTTTAGCAACCCATTTGGCCACTTTTTTTTTTCTAATATAGGTGGCTAAAACACAAATATATGTGACCATATAATACAAAATGCCACACTTTTGATATTTAACGTGTCCATTGGCACCCTTTAGCCACACGTATCGGGACAAAATGTATGATTTCAGTAACCCATTTGGCCATGTTTTTCAAACATATGTGGCTAAAAACACAAATATATGTGACCATATAATACCAAAAGTTACATCTTTGATATTTTAAACTGGTCGTTACCATCCTTTGGCTAGGCGTATTTGGACAAAATATATGCTCTTAGGAACACTTTGGCCACCTTTTTTTTCTAATATAGGTGGCTAAAACACAAATATATGTGACCATATAATACCAAAGGCCACACTTATGACACTTTAACATGTCCATTGGTGTGACAACTCGTACTTTCCAGGTATACTTTAATATATATTAATTATGTGCAATTAACTGTGATTCTATGTGCATTAGGCTAATTTGTTTAAATTAGATGACTTTACGTGCGAACATGGACAATCTAGGTCCGACAACATTTACCCGTAATGGAAATCAACTAAGGATCCGCCACTGTTCAAAATGGAACTTCAATAACAAGAAATTCATAAACATTGTTTTGTGAAATCTAAATATAAAATGACTATTTTATATTTTTCTGACTATTACGTAATGACAAACGTATAGCTTGTGAATATGCCTAGGTCCCACTATTAATTGGATTCAATTAGTTCATTCGAAACGATAGCTTGTGAATAGATCTATTTGGGTTGACGACCCTACTCTGACTTGGTCGCTCCAGTCATGACTCCATGGTTATAGTCAAGGGGTACATTTGTTATTCTGGTCATTCGGTGTTCTTGGGGAAGAACATCAGGAGTGGGTAAAACAGTTAGTTTTGAATTCAAGGTTCATGCTTGATCTTTACAACAAGAGTGTCAACAAACTAATATCAAGACAAGCCAAACATTTTCAAACATATTTTCAAACAGTTCAGTGTCATTAAACCTTTGAAACGCACCAACAATTCTGTTAACTCTTTTTATTCTTGAATTCTCAGGTGATTAAAGACTGCAACTCCATGTTTTTCTGTTCCGATCCTGCTTGTCATATCATGGTCTGCCTGCTATGTGTTCATGCATTTCATTTTGGAGATTTAGACGCATTACGCCTTAGGGTAGTTATGTTTATAAATCTCATGACTTTGTCTTTTGGAAAACTTTTCATGTAACCACTACTTCATTTCCGCTGCCACGGTTTTAGATGTTTAAATAAATGTTTGAAACTTATATTTTCGAAAGACAAATGGTTAAATTAAATGTTCATTAGACGTCATCATTCATAACCATGACCATGATGCCAAATCAGTCACATGCCCACATTCAGTCATTTCTCGGGGTGTGACAATTGGCACCTTTTGGCCACGCGTATTAGGACAAAATGTATGATTTCAGCAACCCATTTGGCCACTTTTTCTTCTAATATAGGTGGCTAAAACACAAATATATGTTACCATATAATACAAAATGCAACACGTTTGATATTTAACGTGTCCATTGCACCCATTGGCCACACGCGTTGGGACAAAATGTATGATTTCAGCAACCCATTTGGCCACTTTTTTCTAATATACGTGGCTAAAACAAAAATCTACGTGTCCATATAATACCAAAGGCCACAATTTTAATATTTTAATGTGTCTATTGCCACCCTTTGGCCACGCGTATTGGGACAAAATGTATGATATGAACAACCCATTTGGCCGTGTTTTTTCTAATATAGGTGGCTAAAACACAAATATATGTGACCATATAATACCAAGGGTCACACTTTTGATATTTTAACGTGGTCGTTGCCACACTTTGGCCATGCGTATTGGGATAAAATATCTGCTTTAAACAACTCTTTGGCCACCTTTATTTTCTAATATAGGTTGTTAAAACACAAATATATGCGACCATATAATACCAAAAGCCACATTTTAGATATTTTAACGTGTCTATTGCATCACTTTGGCCACGCACATAGGGACAAAATGAATGATTTCAGCAACCCATTTGGCCACTTTTTTTCTCTAATAAAGATGGCTAAAACACAAATATATGTGACCATATAATACAAAAGGCAAGAATTCTGATATTTAACATGTCCATTGCCACCTTTTGGTCACCCGTATTGGGACAAAATGTAGGATTACAGCAACCCATTTGGCCACTTTTTTTTTCTTTCTAATATAGGTGGCTAAAACACAAATATATGTGACCATATAATACCAAAGGCATACTTTTGATATTTTAACGTGTCCATTGCCATCGTTTGGTACACGTATTGGGACAAAATGTATGATTTATGCAACCTATTTGGCCACTTTGTTTTCTAATATACGTGGCTAATACAAAAATCTACGTGTCTATATAATACCTAAGGCCACAATTTTAATATTTTAACGTGTCTATTGCCACCCTTTGGCCACGCGTATTGGGACTAAATGAATGATTTCAGCAACCCATTTGGCCCTTTTTTTTCTAATATAGGTGGCTAAAACACAATTATATGTGACCATATAATACCAAGGGTCATACTTTTGATATTTTAACGTGGTCGTTTCCACACTTTGGCCACGCGTATTGGGATAAAATATCTGCTTTCAACAACTCTTTGGCCACCTTTATTTTCTAATATAGGTGGTTAAAACACAAATATATGTGAACATATAATACAAAAGGCCACACTTTAGATATTTTAACGTGTCCATTGCCACCCTTTGGCCACGCGCATTGGGACAAAATAAATGATTTCAGCAACCTATTTGGCCAATTTTTTTTTCTAATAAAGATGGCTAAAACACAAATATATGTGACCATATAATACAAAAGGCAACAATTTTGATATTTAACATGTCCATTGCCACCTTTTGGTCACCCGTATTGGGACAAAATGTATGATTACAGCAACCCATTTGGCCACTTTTTTTTTCTAATATAGGTGGCTAAAACACAAATATATGTGACCATATAATATCAAAGAAAACACTTTTGATATTTTAACATGTCCATTGCCACCCTTTCGCCACGCGTATTGGGACAAAATGTATGATTCAGCAACCCATTTGGCCACTTTTTTTTTTTCTAATATAGTAGGCTAAAACACAAATATATGTGACCATATAATACAAAAGGCCAAACTTTTGATATTTTAACGTGTCCATTGCCACCTTTTGGCCACCCGTATTGGGAAAAAATATATGATTTCAGCAACTCTTTTGGCTACGTATTTTTCTATCATATGTGGCTAAACCAAAAATATATGTGACCATATAATACTAAAAGCCACACTTTTACTATTTTAACATGTCCATTGTCACCTTTTGGCCAAGCGTATTGGACAAAATGTATGATTTCAGCAACCCATTTGGCCATTTTTTTTCTAATATTAGTGGCTAAAACACAAATATATGTGACCATATAATGCAAAAGGCCACACTTTTGATATTTTAACCTGTCCATTGCCACCTTTTGGCCACCTGTATTGTGAAAAAATGTATGATTTTAGCAACTCTTTTGGCCACGTTTTTTTCTAACATATGCGCCAAAACATAAATATATGTGACTAGATAATACCAAAGGCCACACTTTTGATATTTTAACATGTCCATTGCCACCTTTTGGCCAAGCGTATTGGACAAAATGTATGATTTCAGCAACCCATTTGGCCACTTTTTTTTTCTAATCTAGGTGGCCTAAAACACAAATATATGTGACCATATAATACAAAAGGCCACAATTTTAATATTTTAACGTGTCTATTGCCACCCTTTGGCCATGCGTATTGCCACCCTTTGGCCATGCGTATTGGGACAAAATGTATGATTTCAGCAACCCATTTGGCCCCTTTTTTTATTCTAGTATAGGTTGCTAAAGCACAAATATATGTGACCGTATAATACCAAAGGTCACACTTTTGATATTTTAACGTGGTCGTTGCCACACTTTGGCCACGCGTATTGGGATAAAATATATGCTTTCAACAACCCTTTGGCCACCTTTTTTTCTAATATAGGTGGTTAAAACACAAATATATGTGAACATATAATACAAAAGGAGACACTTTTGATATTTTAACGTGTCCATTGCCACCCTTTGGCCACGCACATTGGGACAAAATGAATGATTTCAGCAACCCATTTGGCCACTTTTTTTTCTAACAAAGGTGGCTAAAACACAAATATATGTGACCATATAATACAAAAGGCCAAAGTTTTGATATTTAATGTGTCCATTGCCACCTTTTGACCACCCGTATTGGGACAAAATGTATGATTACAGCAACCCATTTAGCCACTTTTTTTCTTTTCTAATATAGGTGGCTAAGACACAAATATATGTGACCATATAATACCAAAGGCAACACTTTTGATATTTTAACGTGTCCATTGCCACCCTTTGGCCACGCGTATTGGGACAAAATGTATGATTCAGCAACCCATTTGCCCACTTTTTTTTCTAATATAGGTGGCTAAACCAAAAATATATGTGACCATATAACACAAAAGGCCACACTTTTGATATTTTAACGTGTCCAATGCCACCTTTTGGCCATTCGTATTGGGAAAAAATGTATGATTTCAGCAACTCATTTATCCACGGTTTTTTCTAACATATGTGGATAAAACACAAATATATGTGACCATATAATACCGAAGGCCACACTTTTGATATTCTAACATGTCCATTGCCACCCTTTAGCTACGCGCATTTGGACAAAATGTATGATTTCCGCAACCCATTTGGCCACTTCTTTTTTTCTAATATAGGTGGCTAAAACACACATATATGTGACCATATAATACAAAATGTCACACTTTTGATATTTAGCGTGTCCATTGGCACCCTTTGGCCACACGTATTGAGACAAAATGTATGATTTCAGCAACCCATTTGGCCACGTTTTTTTCAAACATAGGTGGCTAAAACACAAATATACGTGACCATATAATACCAAATGTCACATTTTTGATATTATAACCTGGTCGTTGCCATCCTTTGGCCACACACATTGGGACAAAATGTATGATTTCAGCCACCCATTTGGCCCTTTTTTTCTAATATAGGTGGCTAAAATACAAATATATGTGACCATATAATACCAAGGGTCACACTTTTGATATTTTAACTTGGTCGTTGCCACACTTTCACCACGCGTATTGGGATAAAATATATGCTTTCAACAACCCTTTGGCCACCTTTTTTCTAATATAGGTGGTTAAAACACAAATATATGTTGTCATATAATACCAAAGGCCACACTTTTGATATTTTAACATGTTCATTGCCACCCTTTAGCAGCGCACATTGGGACACAATGTATGATTTCAGCAACCCATTTTGCCACTTTTTTCTAATATACGTGACTAAATACAAATATACGTGACCATATAATACCAAAGGCCAAACTTTTGATATTTTAAGGTGTCCATTATCACCTTTTGGCCACACCTATAGGGACAAAATAAATTATTTCAGCAACCCATTTGGCTACTTTTTTTTTCTAATATAGGAGGCTAAAACACAAATATATGTGACCATATAATACAAAATGCCACACTTTTGATATTTTTAACGTGTCCATTGCCACCTTTTGGCTACCCATATTGGAAAAAAATGTTTGATTTCAACAACTCTTTTGGCAACGTTTTCTATAACATGTGTGCTAAAACACAAATATATGTGACCATATAATACCAAAGGCCATACTTTTACTATTTTAACATGTCCATTGCCATCTTTTGGCCACGCCTATTGGGATAAATTGTATGTTTTCAGCAACCCATTTGGCCAATTTTTTTCTAATATAGGTGGCTAAAACATAAATATTTGTGACCATATAATACAAAAGACCACACTTTTAATATATTAACGTGTCCATTGCCACCATTTGGCCACACGTATTGGGACCAAATGTTTGATTTCAGCAATCCATTTGGCCACGTTTTTTTTTCTAACATATGTGACTAAAACACAAATATATGTTACCATATAATACCAAAGGTCACATTTTTGGTATTTTAACGTGGTCTTTACCATCCTCTGGCTTTGCTTATTGGGACAAAATGTATGATTTTAGCAACCCATTTGGCCACTTTTTTTTTTAAATTAATATAGGTGGCTAAAACACAAATATATGTGACCATATAATACAAAAGGCCACACTTTTGATATTTTAACGTGTCCATTGCCACCCTTTGGCCACGGGTATTTTGACTAAATGTATGATTACAACAACCCTTTTGGCAATTTTTTTTCTAATATAGGTGGGTAAAACACAAATATATGTGACCATATATTACAAAAGGCCACACTTTTAATATTTTAACGTGTCCATATTCATCGTTTAGTACACGTATTGGGATAAAATGTATGATTTTAGCAACCCATTTGGCCACTTTTTTTCTAATATAGGTGGCTAAAACACAACTATATGTGACCATAAATTACAAAAGGCCACACTTTTGATATTTTAACGTGGTCATTGCCACCGTTTGGTACACGTATTGGGATAAAATGTATGATTTTAGCAACCCATTTGGCCACTTTTTTTTTTCTAATATAGGTGGCTAAAAGAATAATCTACTTAACCACATAATACTAAAGGCCACAGTTTTGAAATTTTAACTTGTCTATTGCCACCCTTTGGCGACGCGTATTGGGACAAAATTTATGATTTCAGTAACACATTTAGCCACTTTTTTTTTTCTAATATAGGTGGCTAAAACAAAAATATATGTGACCATATAATACCAAAGGAAACTCTTTTGATATTTTAAAGTGTCCATTGCGACCATTTGGCCACGCGTATTGGGACAAAATTTATGCTTTCAGCAGCACATTTTGCCACGTATTTTCTAATATATGTGGCAAAAACACAAATATATGTGACCATATAATACCAAAGGTCACATTTTTGATATTTTAACCCGTTCGTTGCCATCCTTTGGCTATGCGTATTTGGACAAAATATATGCTTTCAACAACACTTTGGCCACCTTTTTTTCTAATATAGGTGCCTAAAACACAAATATATGTGACCATATAATACCAAAGGCCACACTTTTGATATTTTAATGTGTCCATTGCCACCGTTTGGTACACGTATTGGGACAAAATGTATGATTTTAGCAACCCATTTGGCCCCTTTTTTTCTAATATAGGTGGCTAAAACAAAAATCTATGTGACCATATAATACCAAAGGCCACAATTATGATATTTTAACGTGTCTATTGCCACCTTTTGGCCACGCACATTGGGACAAAATGTATGATTTTAGCAATCCATTTGGCCACTTTTTTTCTAATATACGTGACTAAAACACAAATATACGTGACCATATAATACCAAATTCCACACTTTTGATATTTTTTACCTGGTCGTTGCCATCCTTTGGCTTTGCGTATTGGGATAAAATGTATGATTTCAGCAACTCATTTGGCCACTTTTTTTTTCTAATGTAGGTGGCTAAAACAATAATCTACTTGACCATATAATACTAAAGGCCACAATTTTGAAATTTTAACTTGTCTATTGCCACCCTTTGGCGACGCGTATTGGGATAAAATTTATGATTTCAGTAACCCATTTAGCCACTTTTTTTTTCTAATATAGGTGGCTAAAACAAAAATATATGTGACCATATAATACCAAAGGAAACTCTTTTGATATTTTAAAGTGTCCATTGCCACCCTTTGGCCATGCGTATTGGGACAAATTTATGCTTTCAGCAACCCATTTGGCCACGTATTTTCTAACATATGTGGCTAAAACACAAATATATGTGACCATATAATACCAAAGGTCACATTTTTGATATTTTAACCTGTTCGTTGCCATCCTTTGGCTATGCGTATTTGGACAAAATATATGCTTTCAACAACACTTTGGCCACCTTTTTTTCTAATATAGGTGGCTAAAACACAAATATATGTGACCATATAATTCCAAAGGCCACACTTTTGATATTTTAACGTGTCCATTGCCACCGTTTGCTACACGTATTGGGAAAAAATGTATGATTTTAGCAACCCATTTGGCCACTTTTTTTTTATAATAGGTGGCTAAAACAAAATTCTAGGTGACCATATAATACCAAAGGCCACAATTTTGATATTTTAGCATGTCTATTGCCACCCTTTGGCCACCCGTATTGGGACAAAATGTATGATTTCAGCAACCCATTTAGCCACTTTTTTTTTCTAATATAGGTGGCTAAAACAGAAATAAATGTGACCATATAATAAAAATGGTGACACTTTTGATATTTTAACGTGGTCGTCGCCACACTTTGGCCACGCGTATTAGGGTAAAATATCTATTTTCAACAACCCTTAGGCCATCTTTTTTTTTTCTAATATAGGTGGTTAAAACACAAATATATATGACCATTTAATACCAAAAGTCACACTTTTGATATTTTAACGAGTCCATTTTCACCCTTTGGCCACACGCATTGGGACAAATGTATGATTTCAGCAACCCATTTGGCCACTTATTTTTTCTAACATACGTGACTAAAACACAAATATACTTGACTATATAATACCAAAGGCCACACTTTTGATATTTTAACGTGTCCATTGCCACCTTTTGGCCACGTGTATAAGGACAAAATAAATGATTTCAGCAACCCATTTGGCTTTTTTTTTTCTTATATAGGTGCCTAAAACACAAATATATGTGACCATATAATACCAAAGGCCACACTTTTGATATTTTAATGTGTCCATTGCCACCGTTTGGTACACGTATTGGGACAAAATGTATGATTTTAGCAACCCATTTGGCCCCTTTTTTTCTAATATAGGTGGCTAAAACAAAAATCTATGTGACCATATAATACCAAAGGCCACAATTATGATATTTTAACGTGTCTATTGCCACCTTTTGGCCACGCACATTGGGACAAAACGTATGATTTTAGCAATCCATTTGGCCACTTTTTTTCTAATATACGTGACTAAAACACAAATATACGTGACCATATAATACCAAATGTCACACTTTTGATATTTTTAACCTGGTCGTTGCCATCCTTTGGCTTTGCGTATTGGGACAAAATGTATGATTTCAGCAACCCATTTGGCCACTTTTTTTTCTAATGTAGGTGGCTAAAACAATAATCTACTTGACCATATATTACTAAAGGCCACAATTTTGAAATTTTAACTTGTCTATTGCCACCCTTTGGCGACGCGTATTGGGACAAAATTTATGATTTCAGTAACCCATTTAGCCACTTTTTTTTCTAATATAGGTGGCTAAAACGAAAATATATGTGACCATATAATACCAAAGGAAACTCTTTTGATATTTTAAAGTGTCCATTGCCACCCTTTGGCCACGCGTATTGAGACAAAATTTATGCTTTCAGCAACCCATTTGGCCACGTATTTTCTAACATATGTGGCTAAAACACAAATATATGTGACCATATAATACCAAAGGTCACATTTTTGATATTTTAACCTGTTCGTTGCCATCCTTTGGCTATGCGTATTTGGACAAAATATATGCTTTCAACAATACTTTGGCCACCTTTTTTTCTAATATAGGTGGCTAAAACACAAATATATGTGACCATATAATTCCAAAGGCCACACTTTTGATATTTTAACGTGTCCATTGCCACCGTTTGCTACACGTATTGGGAAAAAATGTATGATTTTAGCAACCCATTTGGCCACTTTTTTTTTTATAATATAGGTGGCTAAAACAAAATTCTAGGTGACCATATAATACCAAAGGCCACAATTTTGATATTTTAGCGTGTCTATTGCCACCCTTTGGCCACCCGTATTGGGACAAAATGTATGATTTCAGCAACCCATTTAGCCACTTTTTTTTTCTAATATAGGTGGCTAAAACAGAAATAAATGTGACCATATAATAAAAATGGTGACACTTTTGATATTTTAACGTGGTCGTCGCCACACTTTGACCACGCGTATTAGGGTAAAATATCTATTTTCAACAACCCTTAGGCCATCTTTTTCATTTTCTAATATAGGTGGTTAAAACACAAATATATATGACCATTTAATACCAAAAGTCACACTTTTGATATTTTAACGAGTCCATTTTCACCCTTTGGCCACACGCATTGGGACAAAATGTATGATTTCAGCAACCCATTTGGCCACTTATTTTTTCTAACATACGTGACTAAAACACAAATATACGTGACTATATAATACCAAAGGCCACACTTTTGATATTTTAACGTGTCCATTGCCACCTTTTGGCCACGTGTATAAGGACAAAATAAATGATTTCAGCAACCCATTTGGCTTTTTTTTTTCTTATATAGGTGCCTAAAACACAAATATATGTGACCATATAATACCAAAGGCCACACTTTTGATATTTTAATGTGTCCATTGCCACCGTTTGGTACACGTATTGGGACAAAATGTATGATTTTAGCAACCCATTTGGCCCCTTTTTTTCTAATATAGGTGGCTAAAACAAAAATCTATGTGACCATATAATACCAAAGGCCACAATTATGATATTTTAACGTGTCTATTGCCACCTTTTGGCCACGCACATTGAGACAAAACGTATGATTTTAGCAATCCATTTGGCCACTTTTTTTCTAATATACGTGACTAAAACACAAATATACGTGACCATATAATACCAAATGCCACACTTTTGATATTTTTAACCTGGTCGTTGCCATCCTTTGGCTTTGCGTATTGGGACAAAATGTATGATTTCAGCAACCCATTTGGCCACTTTTTTTTCTAATGTAGGTGGCTAAAACAATAATCTACTTGACCATATATTACTAAAGGCCACAATTTTGAAATTTTAACTTGTCTATTGCCACCCTTTGGCGACGCGTATTGGGACAAAATTTATGATTTCAGTAACCCATTTAGCCACTTTTTTTCTAATATAGGTGGCTAAAACGAAAATATATGTGACCATATAATACCAAAGGAAACTCTTTTGATATTTTAAAGTGTCCATTGCCACCCTTTGGCCACGCGTATTGAGACAAAATTTATGCTTTCAGCAACCCATTTGGCCACGTATTTTCTAACATATGTGGCTAAAACACAAATATATGTGACCATATAATACCAAAGGTCACATTTTTGATATTTTAACCTGTTCGTTGCCATCCTTTGGCTATGCGTATTTGGACAAAATATATGCTTTCAACAACACTTTGGCCACCTTTTTTTCTAATATAGGTGGCTAAAACACAAATATATGTGACCATATAATTCCAAAGGCCACACTTTTGATATTTTAACGTGTCCATTGCCACCATTTGCTACACGTATTGGGAAAAAATGTATGATTTTAGCAACCCATTTGGCCACTTTTTTTTTTATAATATAGGTGGCTAAAACAAAATTCTAGGTGACCATATAATACCAAAGGCCACAATTTTGATATTTTAGCGTGTCTATTGCCACCCTTTGGCCACCCGTATTGGGACAAAATGTATGATTTCAGCAACCCATTTAGCCACTTTTTTTTTCTAATATAGGTGGCTAAAACAGAAATAAATGTGACCATATAATAAAAATGGTGACACTTTTGATATTTTAACGTGGTCGTCGCCACAATTTGGCCACGCGTATTAGGGTAAAATATATGTTTTCCACAACCCTTTGGCCACCTTTTTTTTTCTAATATAGGTGGTTAAAACACAAATATATATGACGATTTAATACCAAAAGTCACACTTTTGATATTTTAACGAGTCCATTTCCACCTTTTGGCCATGCGCATTGGGACAAAATGTATGATTTCAACAACCCATTTGGCCACTGTTTTTTTCTAACATACGTGACTAAAACACAAATATACGTGACTATATAATACCAAAGGCCACACTTTTGATATTTTAACGTGTCCATTGCCACCTTTTGGCCACGTGTATAAGGACAAAATAAATGATTTCAGCAACCCATTTGGCTTTTTTTTTTCTTATATAGGTGCCTAAAACACAAATATATGTGACCATATAATACCGAAGGCCACACTTTTGATATTTTAATGTGTCCATTGCCACCGTTTGGTACACGTATTGGGACAAAATGTATGATTTTAGCAACCCATTTGGCCCTTTTTTTTCTAATATAGGTGGCTAAAACAAAAATCTATGTGACCATATAATACCAAAGGCCACAATTATGATATTTTAACGTGTCTATTGCCACCTTTTGGCCACGCACATTGGGACAAAATGTATGACTTTAGCAATCCATTTGGCCACTTTTTTTCTAATATACGTGACTAAAACACAAATATACGTGACCATATAATACCAAATGCCACACTTTTGATATTTTTAACCTGGTCGTTGCCATCCTTTGGCTTTGCGTATTAGGACAAAATGTATGATTTCAGCAACCCATTTGGCCACTTTTTTTTCTAATGTAGGTGGCTAAAACAATAATCTACTTGACCATATAATACTAAAGGCCACAATTTTGAAATTTTAACTTGTCTATTGCCACCCTTTGGCGACGCGTATTGGGACAAAATTTATGATTTCAGTAACCCATTTAGCCACTTTTTTTTCTAATATAGGTGGCTAAAACAAAAATATATGTGACCATATAATACCAAAGGAAACTCTTTTGATATTTTAAAGTGTCCATTGCCACCCTTTGGCCACGCGTATTGGGACAAAATTTATGCTTTCAGCAACCCATTTGGCCACGTATTTTCTAACATATGTGGCTAAAACACAAATATATGTGACCATATAGTACCAAAGGTCACATTTTTGATATTTTAACCTGTTCGTTGCCATCCTTTGGCTATGCGTATTTGGACAAAATATATGCTTTCAACAACACTTTGGCCACCTTTTTTTCTAATATAGGTGGCTAAAACACAAATATATGTGACCATATAATTCCAAAGGCCACACTTTTGATATTTTAACGTGTCCATTGCCACCGTTTGGTACACGTATTGGGACAAAATGTATGATTTTAGCAACCCATTTGGCCCCTTTTTTTCTAATATAGGTGGCTAAAACAAAAATCTATGTGACCATATAATACCAAAGGCCACAATTATGATATTTTAACGTGTCTATTGCCACCTTTTGGCCACGCACATTGAGACAAAACGTATGATTTTAGCAATCCATTTGGCCACTTTTTTTCTAATATACGTGACTAAAACACAAATATACGTGACCATATAATACCAAATGCCACACTTTTGATATTTTTAACCTGGTCGTTGCCATCCTTTGGCTTTGCGTATTGGGACAAAATGTATGATTTCAGCAACCCATTTGGCCACTTTTTTTTCTAATGTAGGTGGCTAAAACAATAATCTACTTGACCATATATTACTAAAGGCCACAATTTTGAAATTTTAACTTGTCTATTGCCACCCTTTGGCGACGCGTATTGGGACAAAATTTATGATTTCAGTAACCCATTTAGCCACTTTTTTTCTAATATAGGTGGCTAAAACGAAAATATATGTGACCATATAATACCAAAGGAAACTCTTTTGATATTTTAAAGTGTCCATTGCCACCCTTTGGCCACGCGTATTGAGACAAAATTTATGCTTTCAGCAACCCATTTGGCCACGTATTTTCTAACATATGTGGCTAAAACACAAATATATGTGACCATATAATACCAAAGGTCACATTTTTGATATTTTAACCTGTTCGTTGCCATCCTTTGGCTATGCGTATTTGGACAAAATATATGCTTTCAACAACACTTTGGCCACCTTTTTTTCTAATATAGGTGGCTAAAACACAAATATATGTGACCATATAATTCCAAAGGCCACACTTTTGATATTTTAACGTGTCCATTGCCACCATTTGCTACACGTATTGGGAAAAAATGTATGATTTTAGCAACCCATTTGGCCACTTTTTTTTTTATAATATAGGTGGCTAAAACAAAATTCTACGTGACCATATAATACCAAAGGCCACAATTTTGATATTTTAGCGTGTCTATTGCCACCCTTTGGCCACCCGTATTGGGACAAAATGTATGATTTCAGCAACCCATTTAGCCACTTTTTTTTTTCTAATATAGGTGGCTAAAACAGAAATAAATGTGACCATATAATAAAAATGGTGACACTTTTGATATTTTAACGTGGTCGTCGCCACAATTTGGCCACGCGTATTAGGGTAAAATATATGTTTTCCACAACCCTTTGGCCACCTTTTTTTTTCTAATATAGGTGGTTAAAACACAAATATATATGACGATTTAATACCAAAAGTCACACTTTTGATATTTTAACGAGTCCATTTCCACCTTTTGGCCACGCGCATTGGGACAAAATGTATGATTTCAACAACCCATTTGGCCACTGTTTTTTTCTAACATACGTGACTAAAACACAAATATACGTGACTATATAATACCAAAGGCCACACTTTTGATATTTTAACGTGTCCATTGCCACCTTTTGGCCACGTGTATAAGGACAAAATAAATGATTTCAGCAACCCATTTGGCTTTTTTTTTTCTTATATAGGTGCCTAAAACACAAATATATGTGACCATATAATACCGAAGGCCACACTTTTGATATTTTAATGTGTCCATTGCCACCGTTTGGTACACGTATTGGGACAAAATGTATGATTTTAGCAACCCATTTGGCCCTTTTTTTTCTAATATAGGTGGCTAAAACAAAAATCTATGTGACCATATAATACCAAAGGCCACAATTATGATATTTTAACGTGTCTATTGCCACCTTTTGGCCACGCACATTGGGACAAAATGTATGACTTTAGCAATCCATTTGGCCACTTTTTTTCTAATATACGTGACTAAAACACAAATATACGTGACCATATAATACCAAATGCCACACTTTTGATATTTTTAACCTGGTCGTTGCCATCCTTTGGCTTTGCGTATTAGGACAAAATGTATGATTTCAGCAACCCATTTGGCCACTTTTTTTTCTAATGTAGGTGGCTAAAACAATAATCTACTTGACCATATAATACTAAAGGCCACAATTTTGAAATTTTAACTTGTCTATTGCCACCCTTTGGCGACGCGTATTGGGACAAAATTTATGATTTCAGTAACCCATTTAGCCACTTTTTTTTCTAATATAGGTGGCTAAAACAAAAATATATGTGACCATATAATACCAAAGGAAACTCTTTTGATATTTTAAAGTGTCCATTGCCACCCTTTGGCCACGCGTATTGGGACAAAATTTATGCTTTCAGCAACCCATTTGGCCACGTATTTTCTAACATATGTGGCTAAAACACAAATATATGTGACCATATAGTACCAAAGGTCACATTTTTGATATTTTAACCTGTTCGTTGCCATCCTTTGGCTATGCGTATTTGGACAAAATATATGCTTTCAACAACACTTTGGCCACCTTTTTTTCTAATATAGGTGGCTAAAACACAAATATATGTGACCATATAATTCCAAAGGCCACACTTTTGATATTTTAACGTGTCCATTGCCACCGTTTGCTACACGTATTGGGAAAAAATGTATGATTTTAGCAACCCATTTGGCCACTTTTTTTTATAATATAGGTGGCTAAAAGAAAATTCTAGGTGACCATATAATACCAAAGGCCACAATTTTGATATTTTAGCGTGTCTATTGCCACCCTTTGGCCACCCGTATTGGGACAAAATGTATGATTTCAGCAACCCATTTAGCCACTTTTTTTTTCTAATATAGGTGGCTAAAACAGAATTAATTGTGACCATATAATAAAAATGGTGACACTTTTGATATTTTAATGTGGTCGTCGCCACACTTTGGCCACGCGTATTAGGGTAAAATATATGTTTTCAACAACCCTTTGGCCACCTCTTTTTTCTAATATAGGTGGTTAAAACACAAATATATATGACCATTTAATACCAAAAGTCACACTTTTGATATTTTAACGAGTCCATTTCCACCTTTTGGCCACGCGCATTGGGACAAAATGTATGATTTCAGCAACCCATTTGGCCACTTTTTTTTTCTAACATACGTGACTAAAACACAAATATACGTGACTATATAATACCAAAGGCCACACTTTTGATATTTTAACGTGTCCATTGCCACCTTTTGGCCACGTGTATAAGTACAAAATAAATGATTTCAGCAACCCATTTGGCTTTTTTCTTTTTCTTATATAGGTTCCTAAAACACAAATATATGTGACCATATAATATCAAAGGCCACACTTTTGATATTTTAATGTGTCCATTGCCACCGTTTGGTACACGTATTGGGACAAAATGTATGATTTTAGAAACCCATTTGGCCACTTTTTTTTCTAATATAGGTGGCTAAAACAAAAATCTATGTGACCATATAATACCAAAAGCCACACTTTTGATATTTTAACGTGTCCATTGCCACCCTTTGGCCACTCACATTGGGACAAAATGTATTATTTCAGCAACCCATTTGGCCACTTTTTTTTCTAATACACGTGACTAAAACACAAATATATGTGACCATATAATACTAAAGGCCACACTTTTGATATATTAACGTGTTCATTGCCACCTTATGGCCACCCGTATTGGGAAAAAATGTATGATTTCAGTTCAGCAACTCTTTTGGCCATGTTTTTTTCTAACATATATGCTAAAACACAAATATATGTGACCATAGAATACCAAAGGCCACACTTTTGATTTTTTAACATATCCATTGCCACCCTTTGGCCGCACGTATTGGGACAAAATGTATGATTTTAGCAACCCATTTAGCCACTTTTCTTTTAAATTAATATAGGTGGCTAAAACACAAATTTATGTGACCATGTAATACAAAAGGTCTCAATTTTGATATTTTAACGTATCCATTGCCACCCTTTGGCCACGGGTATTTTGACAATATGTATGATTACAAGAAACCATTTGGCCATTTTTTTTTCTAATATAGGTGGCTAAAACACAATATATGTGACCATATAATACAAAAGGCCACACTTTTGATATTTTAACGTGTCCATATTCAACGTTTGGTACACGTATTGGGATAAAATGTATGATTTTAGCAACCCATTTGGCCACTTTTTTTTTTCTAATATAGGTGGCTAAAACAAAAATCTACGTGACCATATAATACTAAAGGCCTCAATTTTGAAATTTTAACGTGTCTATTGCCACCCTTTGGCCACGCGTATTGGGACAAAATTTATGATTTCAGCAACTCATTTAGCCACTTTTTCTAATATAGGTGGCTAAAACACAAATATATGTGACCATATAATACCAAAGGCCACAATTTTGGTATTTTAACGTGTCTATTGCCAATCTTTGGCCACGCGTATTGGGACAAAATGTATGATTTCAACAACCCATTTGGCCACTTTTTTTTTTCTAATATAGGTGGCTAAAACACAAATAAATGTGACCATATAATAAAAATGGTCAAAGTTTTATATTTTAACGTGGTCGTTGCCACACTTTGGCCACGCGTATTGTGATAAAATATCTGCTTTCAATAACACTTTGGCCACCTTTTTTTCTAATATAGGTGGCTAAAACACAAATATATGTGACCATATAATTCCAAAGGCCACACTTTTGATATTTTAACGTGTCCATTGCCACCGTTTGCTACACGTATTGGGAAAAAATGTATGATTTTAGCAACCCATTTGGCCACTTTTTTTTATAATATAGGTTGCTAAAAGAAAATTCTAGGTGACCATATAATACCAAAGGCCACAATTTTGATATTTTAGCGTGTCTATTGCCACCCTTTGGCCACCCGTATTGGGACAAAATGTATGATTTCAGCAACCCATTTAGCCACTTTTTTTTCTAATATAGGTGGCTAAAACAGAAATAAATGTGACCATATAATAAAAATGGTGACACTTTTGATATTTTAATGTGGTCGTCGCCACACTTTGGCCACGCGTATTAGGGTAAAATATATGTTTTCAACAACCCTTTGGCCACCTCTTTTTTCTAATATAGGTGGTTAAAACACAAATATATATGACCATTTAATACCAAAAGTCACACTTTTGATATTTTAACGAGTCCATTTCCAACTTTTGGCCACGCGCATTGGGACAAAATGTATGATTTCAGCAACCCATTTGGCCACTTTTTTTTTTCTAACATACGTGACTAAAACACAAATATACGTGACTATATAATACCAAAGGCCACACTTTTGATATTTTAACGTGTCCATTGCCACCTTTTGGCCACGTGTATAAGTACAAAATAAATGATTTCAGCAACCCATTTGGCTTTTTTCTTTTTCTTATATAGGTTCCTAAAACACAAATATATGTGACCATATAATATCAAAGGCCACACTTTTGATATTTTAATGTGTCCATTGCCACCGTTTGGTACACGCATTGGGACAAAATGTATGATTTTAGAAACCCATTTGGCCACTTTTTTTTCTAATATAGGTGGCTAAAACAAAAATCTATGTGACCATATAATACCAAAAGCCACACTTTTGATATTTTAACGTGTCCATTGCCTCCCTTTGGCCACTCGCATTGGGACAAAATGTATTATTTCAGCAACCCATTTGGCCACTTTTTTTTTCTAATACACGTGACTAAAACACAAATATATGTGACCATATAATACTAAAGGCCACACTTTTGATATATTAACGTGTTCATTGCCACCTTATGGCCACCCGTATTGGGAAAAAATGTATGATTTCAGTTCAGCAACTCTTTTGGCCATGTTTTTTTCTAACATATGTGCTAAAACACAAATATATGTGACCATAGAATACCAAAGGCCACACTTTTGATTTTTTAACATATCCATTGCCACCCTTTGGCCGCACGTATTGGGACAAAATGTATGATTTTAGCAACCCATTTAGCCACTTTTCTTTTAAATTAATATAGGTGGCTAAAACACAAATTTATGTGACCATGTAATACAAAAGGTCTCAATTTTGATATTTTAACGTATCCATTGCCACCCTTTGGCCACGGGTATTTTGACAATATGTATGATTACAACAAACCATTAGGCCATTTTTTTCTAATATAGGTGGCTAAAACACAATATATGTGACCATATAATACAAAAGGCCACACTTTTGATATTTTAACGTGTCCATATTCAACGTTTGGTACACGTATTGGGATAAAATGTATGTTTTTAGCAACCCATTTGGCCACTTTTTTTTCTAATATAGGTGGCTAAAACAAAAATCTACGTGACCATATAATACTAAAGGCCTCAATTTTGAAATTTTAACGTGTCTATTGCCACCCTTTGGCCACGCGTATTGGGACAAAATTTATGATTTCAGCAACTCACTTTTTCTAATATAGGTGGCTAAAACACAAATATATGTGACCATATAATACCAAAGGCCACAATTTTGGTATTTTAACGTGTCTATTGCCAATCTTTGGCCACGCGTATTGGGACAAAATGTATGATTTCAACAACCCATTTGCCCACTTTTTTTTTCTAATATAGGTGGCTAAAACACAAATAAATGTGACCATATAATAAAAATGGTCAAAGTTTTATATTTTAACGTGGTCGTTGCCACACTTTGGCCACGCGTATTGTGATAAAATATCTGCTTTCAATAACACTTTGGCCACCTTTTTTTCTAATATAGGTGGCTAAAACACAAATATATGTGACCATATAATTCCAAAGGCCACACTTTTGATATTTTAACGTGTCCATTGCCACCGTTTGCTACACGTATTGGGAAAAAATGTATGATTTTAGCAACCCATTTGGCCACTTTTTTTTATAATATAGGTGGCTAAAACAAAATTCTAGGTGACCATATAATACCAAAGGCCACAATTTTGATATTTTAGCGTGTCTATTGCCACCCTTTGGCCACCCGTATTGGGACAAAATGTATGATTTCAGCAACCCATTTAGCCACTTTTTTTTTCTAATATAGTTGGCTAAAACAGAAATAAATGTGACCATATAATAAAAATGGTGACACTTTTGATATTTTAACGTGGTCGTCGCCACACTTTGGCCACGCGTATTAGGGTAAAATATCTTTTTTCAACAACCCTTAGGCCATCTTTTTTTTTCTAATATAGGTGGTTAAAACACAAATATATATGACCATTTAATACCAAAAGTCACACTTTTGATATTTTAACGAGTCCATTTTCACCCTTCGGCCACACGCATTGGGACAAAATGTATGATTTCAGCAACCCATTTGGCCACTTATTTTTTCTAACATACGTGACTAAAACACAAATATACGTGACTATATAATACCAAAGGCCACACTTTTGATATTTTAACGTGTCCATTGCCACCTTTTGGCCACGTGTATAAGGACAAAATAAATGATTTCAGCAACCCATTTGGCTATTTTTTTCTTATATAGGTGCCTAAAACACAAATATATGTGACCATATAATACCAAAGGCCACACTTTTGATATTTTAATGTGTCCATTGCCACCGTTTGGTACACGTATTGGGACAAAATGTATGATTTTAGCAACCCATTTGGCCCCTTTTTTTCTAATATAGGTGGCTAAAACAAAAATCTATGTGACCATATAATACCAAAGGCCACAATTATGATATTTTAACGTGTCTATTGCCACCTTTTGGCCACGCACATTGGGACAAAATGTATGATTTTAGCAATCCATTTGGCCATTTTTTTTCTAATATACGTGACTAAAACACAAATATACGTGACCATATAATACCAAATGCCACACTTTTGATATTTTTAACCTGGTCGTTGCCATCCTTTGGCTTTGCGTATTGGGACAAAATGTATGATTTCAGCAACCCATTTGGCCACTTTTTTTTCTAATGTAGGTGGCTAAAACAATAATCTACTTGACCATATAATACTAAAGGCCACAATGTTGAAATTTTAACTTGTCTATTGCCGATTAAGCATTGCACGTTAAATAAGTTAGAAACACTTAGAAAACATTTTTAATGTTTCTACTTTTCAAGTTTTAGTTAAAGACCCATTTAAAATGAGTTATGTGCTAAAGGTGTTTAAAACGAAACTAGAGGGGCCAAATGTGTAACATTTTATAACCCAAAAATCTGCCAAGACCCCCTCCTCCCCTCCCACTCACGCATTCTCTCCTCCTTCCCCCATTTCATACGATTCTCACACACACAACACACACACTTCGAATTTGGTGGAAATCAAGCCTAAGGAAGTGGATTCAAGCTACTACAAGACTCAGGAACCTACAAGGAAGCTCCATCTTCTTCTCTTCTCCCTCTACCTGCGATTTTTTCCCCAAATCTTGTAAGCCCTAGAACTTGAAATCCAAATTTCTTAGTTGCATGTGTAATTTTGGGCATTTATGTGTTAAATGAAGTGTTTGTATACTCATGAAACTTGATTTAGGTTATGATATGCTAGTTCATGTTTTGCGTCAGATTTAGGGTGGGTTTTAGATCTGGAAATTTACCTCATAATTTGCTCCATGTGCTCTAAATGTTAGGTGGGTGTTTGGGTATGGATATAAGGTGCAATATGCTTGTATGTTAACTTGATGATTGAGATTTTTTTATGCTTTTGGTATGAACATGTTCACTACGGAAATTATATGTTATCATGGTTAGAAACTTGTTAGGAGGTGTTTAATTGATCAAATGTTAGCATAGAATTGAAATCCCAGACTTTTGCAAAGTTGAAATTCTTGACAGCTTTGACCAGAATTTTTGGTCAACTTGCAGCAGCCATAACTTACTCAATTTTGCTCGAAACTGATTGATTCTTTTCCCTAGTAAAGTAGGATGTCTTAGCTTTACAACGGCTACTCGCACACTTTCTAAGACCTCCGTTTGATTACCCAAAACATTGCTGTAAGTTGGGTACTCAAAGCTGTCTAATTTAGTAAAAAGTGGACTTTTCAAAATGGTTGGGCATCTAAACCTTGTTTTAATGGTATTTTTGCTACTTGGAATTGATGTTTATATGTTAAATGTTGGATCTGGAGAATTTTATGTTTAAATTCCAAATTTTTAATGAGTTATGCAAGTATTCATTTCCTTTAACTAGTTTGCTAAATGTCAAAAAGTGCCAACTTCCAATGTGCATAACTTCTTCGTTTCTCAAGGTTTTTACTTGCTTTTTATTGCAAAAAATCCTAATTGTTATATAATATATGCCTGTAAAATTTAAGAAGTTAATTCCAAGTATTGTGAATTTTAGCTATGCCACTAGTTAGATGCTTGAAGTTTGACTTTCTATGTCAACTTTGACTCAAATTGCAATTTCTTGATTTTCTCCCAATTTGGGACTTGTATGTGCTTTGTGTGACTTTTATGATCGCATGAAACATGTTTAGGTGCTTATGTGCTAATTTCGTCCTAGCAACACGTTCTAATTTTATTAGGCCATATTTATCCGAATAGGTTGACTTTGGCCAACCTATTGAACCAAGTGCTGAGTACTAGTGCACCCTAAGGTGAGTTCACTTACTAATATTGTTATATCCAGTTTAGGATGATAACACATAGATAGTTGCATCCGGTAAATGATGGCAACCCAACGGTAAAGGTATTTCTTTACTTGAGTAATTTTCCGACAAAATATCACATGTAGCACTGAATTGCTTTTAATACAAAAGTCCTTAATTTCGGGCCGTTAGTATACAGTAGCGAGGTAATATTGAGTAGTATTACTGGGGATTGACACCCCCGCTAAGCGATGCACGGGATGCACCCTCCCGACAAGCGGTTGGAATGAGATCAATGTTAACCTATCCACCGTGATCCGTAAAGACAAGGGAAGGCAAATTCATAGGTACCCCCTATCAAAACATTGCCAGCTTCGGTTAAGAATAATTCAGGTGTACATAACTATAGGCTAGCTACCTACGATATGGAATTTTACTGGTCTTGTGATTATTGATTATGTTTTACCTTTCTTTATTCATATACATTATGTCTACATGTGACGTGCAAACCGCTTTAGTGAACTCACCAGCCTTGGCTGACACTTGATTGTTAAATGCTTTCCAGGTTGTTTGGAGGATCATGGATGGCACGGACGTTGGCAATACTTACCTTTTGTAAAACCCTTTTGGAAATTTTAGTTTAGATATTTTAGTAATCACCTTTACTAAACAACAACCTTGTAAATTTTTAATGCTTCCGCTGATTTCTTGAAATGTAAACTCTGATTTATTAAATGTAATACATGACTGGTTTACCCTTTAACTATGGCTTGGTTGTAACTAAAGACTTGGATCCTGGTCTGGATCACACCCCACACGGTTATACTCCGTTAGTGGAAATTGGGGGTGTGACAGATTGGTATCAGAGCCCTTGGTTACAGCGAACTAGAACATTTTAAAAGTAAAATTTCTGAACTGTAACTGTTTTTGAAAACTTTGGTTACAACCTAACTCCCAAAAGTATTGCCCCGGGTGCTGAAGATGATCCTCACTTAGAATTCCTTGTTTATGTCTGTGTAGGAATTGAATTTTTGGGTAGAAATTTTTTTTCCCGAGACTTAAAAAATTTTGGAGATTTTTGGGTCAGAAAATTTTTCTAAGTATAAGGTTAGCGAACTTGTTGATTTATTCTTAGCGAACTTGATTTTCCTCCTTAGCGAACTGGAGTGGATTTTGTTCTTAGCGAACTTAGTTTTGTTCCTAGCGAACTTGAACTGATCCTAGCGAACTTCAGTAGACCTTAGCGAACTTGAATCCTTCTTAGCGAACTTCATGTTAGCGAACTTGAACCTTTGATCTTAGCGGACTTGCGCTGCACTTAGCGAACTTCCAGCTAGCAAACTTGACTATTCCTCTTAGCGAACTTGGTATGCCCTAGCTAACTTGTTTGGCTCCTTAGCGAACTACAATTGGTCCTAGCGAACTTGATGAGGCCTTAGCGAACTTCATCTCTTCTTAGCGAACTTGGAAGTGTTTAGCGAACTTGTTATGTGCTTAGCGAACTTGTTCCTAGCGAACTTGTTCTTAGCGGACTTGAAACACTTCTTAGTGAACTTGAGTTGCTCTTAGCGAACTTGAACATGACTTAGCGGACTTAAACAGTTCCTAGCGAACTTCAAGGGGACACTTGGAAGAATTTACAAAAATTGTTGTAGCAATTGTTCGTACCACATGTTGGAATGCACATTGCCCTCTGTGTAGTGTATATAGGACCATCGAGAACCCTATTGGGGTAAGACCCACCTAAGATGCAATCAGAGAGGATTTCCTTTTAAGCGTGTATTCACCATCTTCTTACTTGGATAATTCAACAAAAACTTAAATGATTCCGCACTAGCCCCATAGATTGGGTAAGATCCATTGTTTAGGATCCTGACATCCTTACAGACTTGTTTAAACCCTTGACAGCATTGTTTGCTTTTAACGATCTTGGTAGGTTTACTTTTAGGCTTAGATCATGACAGTCTAGACTCTAAGACAATGATCCAACATATCCTCAAATCAAATGATCCTACTCTCTTATAGCATAAATAGGAGCCGTTGTAGATCCTATTCGGGTAAGACATCCATTAACACACCGAGAGTACCTTTATCAAAATGCGTTAGTAAAGAACGACGTTTAGCCTCATTTAGGGCAGCACTAAATAGAATCAGATGATTTCTCATTGGATGCTTGTAACTGCGTCTGCTACCCTAGAATGTTGACACTCTTTTTCCTTGATTAGTTTAGACCTTACACTCTAATCGCATAGTTGTTATGTGGTAATTCAGCGTGAATGTGACTTTAGTAACATAAAAGAAATCAGGCATGTGATGCTTAAGAATAATATGATATTCTCTCTGTATATATATAAACATATGTGTGTATAATGGACTCGTGATCGAGTCGGACAATAACTGCTCTATATCTTTTAAGTTAAGTTGGGGCATTGTAGCATGCCCTGCCCATACTCCTGCTGAACCACTTGCTTACCAAATCGTACCTACGGTAAACTTTAAATTAGATGAGCTGTTATTCTCAGAACTTATCTCCTTGACAAATCTCAGTCAGTTACCTTTGATTTAATGACCACATTCTTGATACTTACCCCTTGGAAACCCCATACTACCCCATCGAACCTGGTAGCTAAAGTAAGAGGAACCAGTGTGACCATATAAGGTAAATTACCGTTACGGGTGCACACGTAAATGTAATTTACAGTGTATGGAAGCCCTGGAGAATTCTGCTGGGCAAACCATCAGTTGTAAGGAATACGACCTTTCATTTCAAAACTCTTATGACATCAATTCTCAGGCTTATAGTCCCCAATCATATTCATTACGCTATCACACCTATTTCTCATTTCTTCTATATATGATTTCCAACCTATCAAATCCTTTAAAAATGCTTGCGCAACTGATAACCCCAGTAAAACATCCTATCATTCACACCATCCGACGATAAGATCTCCCCTCGCTGTGAGCGATCCGTGGTTAAACTCTTCACTGATTCTAAATTATCCACGATGCTAACTCCACCCCTATGACGTTAACTACTACAACCCTTCTTCAAGCTCTCTCAATTGTGCAAAAACTCCATAAACTCTAATCTGATGGAAACCCAGACATCTTGAATGGACAAGTACACCTCAACCATTGAAACCAACCTCTCGGCGGGAAAATCTTGTGAAGTTTTCTTCTCTTGACTAGGAACCCCTGGTACGTCTGTACGAGTCAAAAATTTGTTGTTAACAGTCTCGTCACGATTTTAAACACTTTATACCTCACTACAAACACAAGCTCACCCAACGGAGTGATGTTGGTGAAATAACTCCCTGAACCAGTACGACGTGTTTCGTCTTTAACACTCGATTCATCTGTGAACTTGATTGCCAGCGAAGCTTTTCTCTTACTATCTCTCGTGACTTGGATGGTCATCCAGCCTTGAGCCATTGCGGCTAGTTAACCTCTTTGATGACACTACTTATACCTTACCATCGAGCGCTCTTGCACGACCAACATCGACAACATACAACAGGTAGCTGTATGCTGAAAAAGTTTCCACAACATCCACATCGAGACGACCGACAAATTGCAAACACATGGATACCCCTTGTTCTCATACCTTCTTCCCTATAAAACATTCTTTGGTAATCCCTGCTTCATAACTAGTAGTGACTGATCGAGTGATTGACTCGAACTTTTGAGACACGCGTAAGGAAGTAGATTGACTTCATATTAGACGAAGACACATTTGAATCTATCGTATATGCGGCGAGCTACCTGAGGACCACCGAAAGTGACCCAAGTACCCGATATTTCTATATCTTATATGCAACGTGACTTTTTGATACGCAGTAGACCTCGTGAAACCTTAGTTACCATTCATATTTACACTCATTGAAAGCTAAGTATTATTTTGAACCCATCAACGTTTGGCGTTTCAGGAAACCCACTCTTATTACGCGTTTGCACCTTTACTTACTCTTGAGGACCAACATATACTGATGTTCTTACATGAAATTTATCCAACTATACGATATAACCATTGACACACTCGCTTTTATCTCGGTCCACCCAAATGGTTTTCTCTAGATTCGCGTCAATTGTACCGGATGACTCACTTCGAAACGTGTAGTTGCAACTACCCAACACTAGCTACCTAGCCATTCATCCTGAGTCTGTATTCCCATACTTGATATCAGTTATGCTTTTACAAAGAACCTTTCGGTCATTAGAACGTTACCCTTATTTTGGATCTTTACCGGAGGGTAATATGCGTAACGATATATCCCATGTTGGCGAACCTCATTTTAAACCTAAACGTGAAGGAATACCTTATCTTTTGAATCCCCTTCAGAGACTCAAATTGTATTCGCGTTGCGTACGCTAAACTCTTAATAATCCTCACCGTGGGTGAAGACCCCACCGGCCAAAAATGTGGAAAAACCTTTTTGTCGCAAAATTCAAAATTTTCACATGTTGCATGGTTTCAAATATTTCTCTCTCAATCAAATCAAAAGCATTGGGGAAAAACATAAGATACCCTATTTTCAAATATATTATCTAACAAGATTTGTCAAATATCTAGGAATGGCAAGGAAACTGGTACACCCTCAACGTGCTGGTAGTGTGGTGGGTTAGCTGCGGTACACCCTATACATAAGCACTATCGGCCTATGGAAGGTGGGATCAGTGCTGAGCCACAGATTTACCTTGAAATCATAGATAAAAACCTTATGTTGAGAAACTTCATTTAATGGGATAGTGCCCACAATAAATCAAAATCTATGTTATTTCCGTTGTGATTTCCAATGTCCCTCATGCATATTTTTCACTAGCAGGGACATACACAGTTTAATCAAATAAGACTATTGTTTTCCAACCCTCTAGATTTAAAGGAAACACCCAGATATAAATTTCCTATTAAGGGTCAAATATACATTACGACCCAGATGAATAACAACGTTTTAACAACTCAAGTTTTGTATTATAAAAGACAAATCACATGTTTTTCAGGACTCTTATTGACGTTTATTTGTCCAAGACCCATGCCCGTCTCAGTTCACCATAGGAATTGGTGAAATCTTTTAATTTATCCTCTAGTTATTGCATTTTCTAGCATATCATTACTTATCTATCGCGAGAACGCCTACATTCAAAACCAGTCACCGGCTTGGTGAAGCTGAGCGACTCTTTATGAGATTTCCACGTTTACTTGCCATGCTATTGGTACTATGATTCCTTGTAGCATCATTTTTCTATACCCTCCTTCTTGTCTCTACTGTGTCATTTGACACGACATTTTCTGTAATCATAATGAATGTTATAGCTAAAGGTTACTCGGACGTATGGTTACTTCGTCACGTTAAATATTTTGACTTCGGATACGGTGTCATCGTGACACTTGTCAAACCTGACCATGTGATGCGATTCAACTAACTCGTGGATAAGTTTGTCATAGAAAAATCGCTCTTTATACGCTCATGCGCAATGTTCATTTGATGCTTTTTAATCATATACCGTCCATCACTCCTCTTGGAACAGAGAATTTGGATTCTCTCATAACGAGCCGCGAAACGATTAGCACTAAGGCGAATTTTGGGACGAAATTTCCTTTCAACTTGGGGACGATGTGACAACCAGAAATTTTACGCACCTTGAGCATTACAACAATTTTCGGGACGAAAATTCTTTAACATGGGGAGGCTGTGACAATTGCAACGTCCCAAGTTAACTCCGCTAACTTTTTCCGTTAACTCCGTTAACTTTTTCCGTTAACTCCTTTAGTTCCGTTAGCGAACCCGTGACCCGTTATTTGAATCATTGCATATATGTTAATGTTATTTGATAATTAATGTTAGTAACTTGTTTCGTGAATTAAATTCATGACTTTATGTGTAAATTGCAAAATTTGGGTTTTCGGGTAAAACCGGACTTCGTGCGTGAATTGGAATTTTTAGGCGTACATGATAAATATACTATCCCGATTAAGCATTGCACGTTAAATAAGTTAAAAACACTTAGAAAACATTTTTAATGTTTCTACTTTTCAAGTTTTAGTTAAAACCCCATTTAAAATGAGTTATGTGCTAAAGGTGTTTAAAACGAAACTAGAGGGGCCAAATGTTTGACATTTTATAACCCAAAAATGTGCCAAGACCCCCTCTTCCCCTCCCACTCACGCATTCTCTCCTCCTTCCCCCATTTCATACGATTCTCACATACACAACACACACACTTCGAATTTGGTGGAAATCAAGCCCAAGGAAGTGGATTCAAGCTACTACAAGACTCAGGAACCTACAAGGAAGCTCCATCTTCTTCTCTTCTCCCTCTACCTGCGATTTTTTCCCCAAATCTTGTAAGCCCTAGAACTTGAAATCCAAATTTCTTAGTTGCATGTGTAATTTTGGGCGTTTATGTGTTAAATGAAGTGTTTGTATGCTCATGAAACTTGATTTAGGTTATGATATGCTAGTTCATGTTTTGGGTCAGATTTGTGGTGGGTTTTAGATCTGGAAATTTACCTCATAAATTTGCTCCATGTGTTCTAAATGTTAGGTGGGTGTTTGGGTATGGATATAAGGTGCAATATGCTTGTATGTTAACTTGATGATTGAGATATTGCTATGCTTTTGGTATGAACATGTTCACTACAAAAATTATATGTTATCATGGTTAGAAACTTGGAGGTGTTTAATTGATCAAATGTTAGCATAGAATTGAAATCCCAGACTTTTGCAAAGTTGAAATTCTTGACAGCTTTGACCAGAATTTTTGGTCAACTTGCAGCAGCCATAACTTACTCAATTTTTCTCGAAACTGATTCATTCTTTTTCCCTAGTAAAGTAGGATGTCTTAGATTTACAACTACTACTCGCACACTTTCTAAGACCTCTGTTTGGTTACTCAAAACACTGCTGCAAGTTGGGTACTCAAAGTTGTCCAATTTAGTAAAAAGTGGACTTTTCAAAATGGTTGGGCATCTAAACCTTGTTTTAATGGTATGTTTGCTACTTGGAATTGATTGTTATATGTTAAATGTAGGATCTGGAGAATTTGATGTTTAAATTCCAAATTTTGAATAAGTTATGCAAGTTTCATTTCCTTTAACTAGTTTGCTACATGTCAAAAAGTGCCAACTTCCGATGTGCATAACTTCTTCGTTTCTCAAGGTTTTTACTTGATTCTTTTTGCAACAAATCCTAATTGTTATGTAGTATATTCCTGTAAAATTTAAGAAGTTAATTCCAAGTATTGTGAATTTTAGCTATGCCACTAGTTAGGTGCTTGAAGTTTGACTTTCTGTGTCAACTTTGACTCAAATTGCAATTTCTTGATTTTCTCCCAATTTGGGATTTGTATGTGCTTTGTGTGACTTGTATGATCGCATGAAACATGTTTAGGTGCTTATGTGCTAATTTCGTCCTAGCAACACCTTCTAATTTTATTAGGCCATATTTATCCGAATAGGTTGACTTTGGCCAACCTGTTGAACCAAGTGCTGTGTACTAGTGCACCCTAAGGTGAGTTCACTTACTATTATTGTTATATCCAGTTTAGGATGATAACGCATAGATAGTTGCATCCGGTAAATGATGGCAACCCAACGGTAAAGGTATTTCTTTACTTGAGTAATTTTCCGACAAAATATCACATGTAGCACTGAATTGCTTTTAATACAAAAGTCCTTACTTTCGGGCCGTTAATATACAGTAGCGAGGTAATATTGAGTAGTACTACTGGGGATTGACACCCCCGCTCAGCGGTGCACGGGATGCACCCTCCCGACTAGCGGTCGGACTGAGATCAATGTTAGCCTACCCACCGTGATCCGTCAAGACACGGGAAGGCAAATTCATAGGTACCCCCTATCAAAACATTGTCAGCTTTGGTTACGAACAATTAAGGTGTACATAACTATAGGCTAGCTACCTACGGTATGGAATTTTACTGGTCTTATGATTATTGATTGTGTTTTACCTTTCTTTATTCTTATACATTAGGTCTACATGTGACGTGTAAACCGCTTTAGTGAACTCACCAGCCTCGGCTCACACTTGATTGTTGAGTGCTTTACAGGTTGTTTGGAGGATCATGGATGGCACGGACGTTGGCAATACTTACCTTTTGTAAAACCCTTTTGGAAATTGTAGTTTAGATATTTTAGTAATCACCTTTACTAAACAAAAACCTTGTAAATTTTTAATGCTTCCGCTGATTTCGTGAAATGTAAACTCTGATTTATTAAATGTAATACATGACTGGGTTTACCCTTTAATGATGGCTTGGTTGTAACTAAATACTTGGATCCTTGTCTGGATCACACCCCACACGGTTATACTCCGTTAGTGGAAATTGGGGGTGTGACAATTTGGCCACTTTTTCTTCTAATATACGTGACTAAAACACAAATATATGTGACCATATACTACCAAAGGCCACACTTTTGATATTTTAACGTGTCCATTGCCACCTTTTGACCACGTGTATATAGACAAAAATTATAATTTCAGCAACCCATTTGGCCACGTTGTTTTATAACATATGTGGCTAAAACACAAATATACGTGACCATATAATACCAAAGGCCACGCTTTTGATATTTTAACGTGGCCGTTGCCACCCTTTGGCCACGCGTACTATGACAAAATGTATGATTTCAGCAACCATCTGGCCACGTATTTTTATAATGTATGTGGCTAAAACACGAATATACGTGACCATAAAATACCAAAGGCCACGTTAACCAAACACATGTGGCCGTTGGAACCCTTTCGCCACGCTTTTCTGAAGAATTGTTTGATTACAACAACAAATATTGGTACCCTTTAGCCACGCTTATAGGTGGCTTCAGCCACTGATATTGTAACGTGGCCGTAGGGTACATATGGTCACGGCACCTATGGTGTCGTTTGGAATGGAAAAAAAAAACGTGACAAAACACCTTTTGTCACGGTTTTTTTCCGTGGCCAAATGTGAATTTTGATGTAGTGTGCTACCCTTTGGCCACGCGCATTGGGACAAAATGTATGATTTCAGCACCCCATTTGGCCACTTTTTTTTTTTTTTCTAATATAGGTGGCTAAAACACAGATATATGTGACCATATAATACCAAGGGTCACACTTTTGATATTTTAACGTGGTCGTTGCCACACTTTGGCCATGCGTATTGGGATAAAATATCTGCTTTCGATAACCATTTGGCCACCTTTATTTTCTAATATAGGTGGTTAAAACACAAATATATGTGACCATATAATAACAAAGGCCACACTTTTGATATTTTAACGTTTCCATTGCCACCCTTTGTCCACGCGCATTGGGACAAAATGTATGATTCAGCAACCCATTTGGCCACTTTTTTTCTAATATACGTGACTAAAACACAAATATACGTGACCATATAATACCAAAGGCCACACTTTTGATATTTTAACGTGTCCATTGCCACCTTTTGGCCACGTGTATAGTGACAAAATAAATGATTTCCGCAACCCATTTGGCTTTTTTTTCTAATATAGGTGCCTAAAACACAAATATATGTGACCATATAATAACAAAGGCAACACTTTTGATATTTTAACATGTCTATTGCCACTGTTTGGTACACGTATTGGGATAAAATGTATGATTTTAGCAACCCATTTAGCCACTTTTTTTTTTCTAAAATTGGTGGCTAAAACAAAATCTACGTGACCATATAATACCAAATGCCACAATTTTGATATTTTAACATATCTATTGCCACCCTTTGGCCACGCGTATTGGGTCAAAATGTATGATTTCAGCAACCCATTTGGCCACATTTTTTTTCTAATATAGGTGGCTAAAACACAAATAAATGTGACCATATAATAATGGTCACACTTTTTATATTTTAACATGGTCGTTGCCACACTTTGGCCAGGAGTATTGGGATAAAATATATGTTTTTAATAACCCTTTTGGCCACCTCGTTTTCTAATATACGTGGTTAAAACACAAATATATGTGACAATATAATACCAAAAACCACACTTTTGATATTTTAACGTGTCCATTGCCACCCTTTGGCAAAACGCATTGGGACCAAATGTATGATTTCAGCTACCCATTTGGCCACTTTTTTTTCTAATATACGTGACTAAAACACAAATATACGTGACCATATAATACCAAAGGCCACACTTCTGATATATTAACGTGTCCATTGCCACCTTATGGCCACCCGTATTGGGAAAAATGTATGATTTCAGCAACTCTTTTGGCCATGTTTTTTTTCTAACATATGTGTTAAAACACAAATATATGTGACCATATAATACCAAAAAGGCCACACTTTTGATAATTTAACGTGTCCATTGCCAACGTTTGTACAAGTATTGGACAAAATGTATGATTTTAGCAACCCATTTGGCCACTTTTTTTTCTAATATAGGTGGCTAAAATAAAAATCTACGTGACCATATAATACCAAAGGCCATAATTTTGATATTTTAACGTGTCTATTGCCACCCTTTGGCCACGCGTATTGGGACAAAATATATGGTTTCAGCAACCGATTTGGCCACTTTTTTTCCAATATAGGTGGCTAAAACACATATAAATGTGACCATATAATAACCATGGTCACACTTTTTATATTTTAACGTGGTCGTTGCCACACTTTGGCTACGCGTATTGGTATAAGATATATGCTTTCAACAACCCTTTGGCCACCTTTTTTTCTAATATAGGTGGTTAAAACACAAATATATATGACCATATAATACCAAAAGCCACCCTTTAGATATTTTAATGTGTCCATTGCGACCATTTGGCCACGCGTATTGGGAGAAAATATCTGCTTTCAATAACCCTTTGGCCACCTTTTTTTCTAATATAGGTGGTCAAAATACAAATATATGTAACCATATAATAACAAAGGCCACACTTTTGATATTTTAACATGTCTATTGCCACTGTTTGGTACAGGTATTGGGACAAAATGTATAATTTTAGCAACCCATTTCGCCACTTTTTTTTTCTAATATACGTGACTAAAACACAAATATACGTGACCATATAATACCAAAGGCCATACTTTTGATATATTAACGTGTCCATTGCCACCTTATGGCCACCCGTATTGGGAAAAAATGTATGATTTTAGCAATTCTTTTGGCCATGTTTTTTTCTAACATATGTGCTAAAACATAAATATATGTGACCATATAATACCAAAGGCCACACTTTTGATACTTTAACGTGTCTATTGCCAACGTGTGGTACATGTATTGGGACAAAATGTATGATTTTAGCAACCCATTTGGCCACTTTTTTTTCTAATATAGGTGGCTAAAACAAAAATCTACGTGACCATATAATACCAAAGGCCATAATTTTGATATTTTAACGTGTCTATTGCCACCGTTTAGTACACGTATTTGGACAAAATTTATGATTTTTGCAACCCATTTTGTCACTTTTTTTCTAATATAGGTGGCTAAAACAAAAATCTACGTGACCATATAATACCAAAGGCCACAATTTTGATATTTTAACGTGTCTATTGCCACCCTTTGGCCACGCGTATTGGGAAAAAATGTATGATTTCAGCAACCCATTTGGCCACTTTTTTTCTAATATAGGTGGGTAAAAGACAAATAAATGTGACCATATAATAACAATGGTCACACTTTTATATGTAACACCCCAAATTTCACAGGTACATGATAAATACATGTTTATATTATCACTACATGAGTTTAATTGATAAATATGGTAAACTATGCATTAGATAGATTGCATGTGTTAGAAATACGTATTCTATAGCTAAAATGATGAAAAATGCATAAACGGATAAGTTAAACGGCAAAGAAAGTAAAATGTAAGATGGATATGTGTTGGTACAAATAACATGATGATATATGTGTGAATTGATAGATGTATACATGTGAATACGTGTGTTAGTAGTTAATGGAAAAGTAGAAGGGCTAAAAATGTATTTTATATAAAGTTATCAACGTATATGGATATTATACGTATCTATAACTATTATAAACATTTTAAGGCTTAGAATATAGTAAAAATATATCCTAACATAATCCATAACATGAAATAATAAGTGTTGTAAAGTTTGAGGGGCTAGAACGTAAAATAACAAAAGATATATATATACGTATGTATACGTATATCATCAAGCGTGTCCCGAGCCTTAGAAACTTTTATAAATGTACCCCTAAGTGTTTTATAGCCTAAACATAACAATCGGTAGAAGTTTGGGGGCTAAAATGCAATTATAAAGTAGAGGGACCATTTCTGTCATTCTGTCAAACTTACCAGGCGGTACGCGCCGCCCCAGTCCCTCCCATGCGCGATACGCGGCCCGCTGGTGGCCAGAAACATGACAGCACCGTTTTTTTTGAACTTGGAGGCTACGTTTTTGACTAAATTGACCTCCATACGTGTCGATTCTGCTCATGAGTCACTTAGAGACGTGTTAGTATGTTGAGGCGCACCTAAAGCTATAAATAGGAGCTCGTTTCACCGTTTAAACTCGCCAATTCACTGAATCAAACCCCAAAAACCCTAAAAACGAGCCAGAACTTCATCGGAGCAATACGAGCTGCACAAGAGGAGTTAGAAGGCGAATTTCTGCAGTCAACCCTTATTAGGTATGATCTACAATAACCTCTTTCAGTTTTTCCAAAATCGATCTCTAAGTATGGTTTTTAGAAATGATGCAAATTTAGGGTTCTTGAGCTTGTTTTGTCAAAATCGGGTGATCGGGTGGGAATTAGGGTCTAAATTTTTGTAGGTAATCCTAATTTAATGTGTTTTAAGAAAGCCCTAAGTTTATTTCACAATTGGAAAAGGTTTGGTTAAGGTTTTGTTAACGGGTCAAAATTAGGGTTTTCATGTCATTATTCTGCCCAAATCGAGTAAACGGTTTTGAATTAAGCTTTGCCATTTTAAAGGGTATTATAAAATGTTATAATGGACAACACCCTAAGTTGGTTTGAATTAAAAATGAGCCTTGATAATAAAACGAGAAATTCACGAAATTAGGGTTTCTAAATATGAATAATTAATCTAAAATAATCCGGAGGGTATGGGGACTTGGCTTTTGGTCTTATAACATGTTTATATGTATATTAAGTATATATGGGTTTAAAATGAATAAATGATAAAGTATTAAAGATACCGAGTTAATCGGATATTAGAAGTTCGTGCGGACCGGAAGGGTAGACACCTGTACACTGGGGTTTCTGGCAAAAGCGGGGGTGTCGCCATCTCATCTGGGCAATGGCACCCCAACACTGGGCGATCCCGGAGTGAGTGTCTACTTATAGGAATGCGCGTCTTCATATTATCAATAAAAGGTTATTATGCCTATAAGGGCATTTTGGTCATTTTAACCTTAAAAGAGATAAACCCTAATAAAGTATTATTAGGATAATAAGATATAAATAAACGTAGGTATTATTTATAATAACTTTGCATTAATGCAATCCGATACACGATTAGGTTAATTGTGGACCATAACGGAGGTTCTATCTGAATAACTGATTAAAGATATCAGGTGAGTTCTATGAGCCCACTTTTAAATGTTTTAAATATTTTAAATGTTTTCGGGCTAGTATTCATACAATACTTGTGAACATATATTCAAGATAATTGTGACTTGATATATACGTGTTATATGATGAAATTGTTATTAAATTGCTTATACGTGTTATGCAATTATGTTGATTATAATGTGATGTGTATATACTTGCTTTGAAATTAAGTAGCCAAGTGACTAGGGAGTTGTTAGTAAACATTTAGTGAATATGTATGATTATATGAGAACAAGTGATGCATTTGCTTATATTAATATGTGGTGGATACGCCGCTGGTACATCCTATATATATACATAGTAGTATAAGTTACCCGGTATATTGGAAGTGTGGAGGATACGCCGCTGGTACATCCTGTATACATACACTAACGGTAAATTGGGGAATGTCCATTTGTTGTAGTATATGAATGCCTTATCACTGTTTAATAACGAACCTAAAGCATCTGGTTATTTAACTAGGAGTAGGTAGTATATACGATCGGATAATGAGTCATTAAGATGAGAAAATAACCTAATAGAATGAAAGCATGAGTTGCTACTAGAACCTAATAGAATTGAAGCATGAGTTGCTAATATGACTTATTAGAGTTAGAGCATGTGTTGCTACTGAAGACGAAGGGTCGCTGCTTCCCCATAGTGGTGGCTTAGGGAACCGTGTACGGACGGAGCGGCAGTCGGACATCGCAAAAGCTATCTTACGAAAAAGGGTAGGATAACGATTGCAGTGGCGGGCGAACCTTTCGAAGGAGATGAAGAATGAAGAGACGCTACTTCCCCATAGTGGTGGCTTAGGGAACCGTGTACGGACGGAGCTGCATTGGGCCGTTGTAATAACTATCCTTCGAGATGGGACGGAGTGTGTAGTGGTGAGCGGACTCTTCATGGATAACCAAAATAGTTGGTTAAATATAATGACCTAGAAGTTTACCCTACGGTCACGGTTAATATAACCCTTATGTGTTAGGATTTAATCTGTGGTATATATATATATATATATGTGTGTTGTGAAAATCAGGTAAACACCTAAAACGGTCCTTGAACTAAACGGTAGAACTCACCAGCGTAAGCTGACTTTTTAAAAGTATGTATGCTAGGTTCTGACGCACCTATGGGTCAAGCTTTGGTCACGCTCTAGGAGGAGACGGTGAAGACGCTGGTTGCTGGAATATCTTATCTTACGTTTAGTTTACCTTATGTTTAAAATATCGTATGTTACGTTTATGCTTCCGCTGTGTAAGAATCATCTGAGTATATAAATAAAAGTTTTAATTTTCCCCAGTTTTTGTGATCTCTGATTAAATCACGTGTTGATGAGTAAATCCGACGACGTGGCGCCAGCCAGCAAGGGGCCGGGCGTCACAATATATTTTAACGTGGTCGTTGCCACACTTTGGCCACGCGTATTGGGTTAAAATATTTGATTTCCACAACCCTTTGGCCATCTTTTGTTTTTCTAATATAGGTGGTTAAAACACAAATATTTGTGACCATATAATACCAAAAGCAACACTTTTGATATTTTAACGTGTCCATTGCCACTCTCTGGCCACGCGCTTTGGGACAAAATGTATGATTTTAGCAACCCATTTGGTCACTTTTTTTTTAATATACGTGACTAAAACACAAATATACGTGACTAAAACACAAATATACGTGACCATATAATACCAAAGGCCACACTTTTCATATTTTAACGTGTCCATTGCCACCTTTTGGCCACATGTATAGGGACAAAATAAATTATTTCACCAACCCATTTGGTTTTTTTCTAATATAGGTGCTTAAAACACAAATATATGTGACCATATAATACCAAATGCGACACTTTTGATACTTTAACGTGTCCATTGCCAACGTTTGGTACACGTATTGGGACAAAATGTATGATTTTAACAACCCATTTGGCCACTTTTTTTTCTAATATAGGTGGCTAAAACAAAAATCCACGTGACCATATAATACCAAAGGCCACACTTTTGATATTTTAATGTGTCCATTGCCACCTTTTGGCCATGTGTATAGGGACAAAATAAATGATTTCATTAACCCATTTAGTTTTTTTTCTTCTAATATAGGTGCCTAAAACACAAATATATGTGACCATTTAATACCAAAGACCAAACTTTTGGTATTTTAACGTGTCCATTGCCACCCTTTGGCCGCGTGCATTGGGACAAAATGTATGATTTCAACAACCCATTTCGCCACTTTTTTTTCTAATATACGTGACTATAACACAAATATACGTGACCATATCATACCAAAGGCCACACTTTTGATATATTAACGTGTCCATTGCCACCTTATGGCCACCCGTATTGGGAAAAAATGTATGATTTCAGCAATTCTTTTGGCCATGTTTTTTTCTAACATATGTGCTAAAACATAAATATATGTGACCATATATTACCAAAGGCCACACTTTTGATACTTTAACGTGTCCATTGCCAACGTTTGGTACATGTATTGGGACAAAATTTATGATTTTAGCAACCCATTTGGCCACTTTTTTTTTCTAATATAGGTGGCTAAAACAAAAATCTACGTGACCATATAATACCAAAGGCCACAATTTTGATATTTTAACGTGTCTATTGCCACCCTTTGGCCACACGTATTGGGAAAAAATGTATGATTTCAGCAACCCATTTGGCCACTTTTTTTTTTTTTTTCTAATATAGGTGGCTAAAACACAAATAAATGTGACCATATAATAACAATGGTCACACTTTTATATTTTAACGTGGTCATTGCCACACTTTGGCCACGCGTATTGGGTTAAAATATTTGCTTTCCACAACCCTTTGGCCACCTTTTTTTTTCTAATATACGTGGCTAAAACACAAATATTTGTGACCATATAATACCAAAAGCCACACTTTTGATATTTTAACGTGTCCATTGCCACTCTTTGGCCACGCGCTTTGGGACAAAATGTATGATTTCAGCAACCAATTTGGTCACTTTTTCTTTTCTAATATACGTGACTAAAACACAAATATTCGTGACCATATAATACCAAAGGCCACACTTTTCATATTTTAACGTGTCCATTGCCACCTTTTGGCCACATTTATAGGGACAAAATAAATTATATCAGCAACCCATTTGGTTTTTTTTTTCTAATATAGGTGCCTAAAACACAAATATATGTGACCATATCATACCAAAGGCGACACTTTTGATACTTTAACGTGTCCATTGCCAACATTTGGTACACGTATTGGGACAAAATGTATGATTTTAGCAACCCATTTGGCCACTTTTTTTTTCTAATATAGGTGGCTAAAACAAAAATCTACGTTACCATATAATACAAAATGCCACACTTTTGATATTTTAATGTGTCCATTGCCACCTTTTGGCCATGTGTATAGGGACAAAATAAATGATTTCATTAACCCATTTAGTTTTTCTTCTTCTTCTAATATAGGTGCCTAAAACACAAATATATGTGACAATTTAATACCAAAGACCACACTTTTGATATTTTAACGTGTCTATTGCCACTGTTTGGTACACTTATTGGGACAAAATGTATGATTTTAGCAACCCATTTCACCACTTTTTTTTTCTAATATACGTGACTAAAACACAAATATACGTGACCATATAATACCAAAGGCCACACTTTTGATATATTAACGTGTCCATTTCCACCTTATGGCCACCCGTATTGGGAAAAAATGTATGATTTCAACAATTCTTTTGGCCATGTTTTTTTCTAACATATGTGCTAAAACATAAATATATATGACCATATATTACCGAAGGCCACACTTTTGATACTTTAACGTGTCCATTGCCAACGTTTGGTACATGTATTGGGACAAAATGTATGATTTTAGCAACCCATTTGGCCACTTTTTTTTCAAATATAGGTGGCTAAAACAAAAATCTACGTGACCATATAATACCAAAGGCCACAATTTTGAGATTTTAGCGTGTCTATTGTCACCGTTTGGTACACGTATTTGGACAAAATGTATGATTTTTGCAACCCATTTTGCCACTTTTTTTTTCTAATATAGGTGGCTAAAACAAAAATCTACGTGACCATATAATACCAAAGGCCACAATTTTGATATTTTAACGTGTCTATTGCCACCCTTTGGC
>JBCNJP010000009.1:43631338-43702774 GCA_039602395.1 Deinandra increscens subsp. villosa | reverse complement strand
AACACGAAATACGAAATCAAGTTTTCAAAATCAATCTATCTTGGAGTCTCGAAGAGACATTTTGCACCAAGATTATTTATGTTGGCAGGTTTCTAAGTGGGAAGAGAGCATCACGACTTCAAGGCTTCTGAATTTTGTTGATTAATAGATTACACACGATGTAATATCAAGTATTCAAGATTGAACTCATTGTCAAGATCGAGGAAGAGTTTGATTGAAGATACTAGATACAAGTTTGATAGAGGAAGTGCTACTGCACATGCCGAGGGGGAGTTTGTTGATACATGTCACACCCCAACCGGCGGCGGAAACGTCGGTGCATGATTAGATTGCCCATAAGCTCATGACAACTAATTTAGTGACAATAGTTAAATAATGAATTTCATTGATAACATCGAAAGATAAAACAATGCACCACATATTGATAATAAATACAATTTATTTGTTAATCTAGGTCCAAAAGCCCTATGTGATAGCATCTTGAAACATCAACATCATAGCCTGCAACATGTATAAAATAAAGGGGGTCAACTATAAATAGTTGGTGAGTAACCATAAGTTTAATACATAACATATATTTGAAAAACATGCGTTACGTGTCATATGATAGAATAAGTGAAATATAACATGCTAGAAGATATTGACAACATGAAAGACTACGCATAACCAAAATTATTGGTATAAAATGAAAAAATGAAATAATAGGCATAAACAAACCTCAATGACATATGAAAGATTCCCTAACCCGCAGGTTAGACTATATGAAATAATGAAATAGGCTCCAAACACCCAACACCAAACCGGTCAAGTTGAGTGGGTTGTCAACCGATAGATCTACCTTTGTTACCCCAGGCCTTACGTTAATGTTTATGCCAAATGAAAAACATGACAACCATGACATACTTGACATCCGATGATAAACATGAAAACCTTTGATAAATATGAAAGCCTTTGAAAATCACATATTGACAAATTATGCTAGAAGTTACATAACACATAATTCACACATAGATCACATACGCATGATAAATGATAAACTTGAAGGACAACACTTTGAAATAGGATACATGTTGCAACCCCAAAAATGAGAAAAAGAGAAAAGGGGCAAGGATTACTCACTTGGATCAGAAGTTAAGTCCACAGAGCGAAAAGTGAAAGTGAAAGGATTAGTCCCCAAGATTCATCCTAAAATAATAGAAGGGGACAACATGAATATTGGAATATGGGATTCTAAGCTCTAATGCATTTGGGGAATGAGTTTTAATGTTATATATTGAAGCTTGAAAAAAATGTTAACTTTTAAGAGTAACAATACCTTAAACGTTACTAGACATGCTTTGGCCTAATAGGTTATGACACTCTCATCGGGGCATCCCGGGTAAGTATTCAGGTCCGACTATGGGATTTATGCGAACACTTATCCTTTTGACAGAGACCCCAACTACCGGTGGTTTCACCCTTCCAGTTACTACATGTCATTCGCGTCTCAAGTACCATCACTAAATATGTTGTTAAATAGAGATCGATTTCTAATCTATTTGAAATTTTTAAAAACGAGTTTATGTTCCAAAACCTGAATTACATATTAGAATGATTAAAAATTAGTTTAATTGTTGATTTGTGAAGAACGAGCCTTAATCCCCAATCTTTTCATGCATAAAAACGTTGACTTTTCGATTAGAGGAATATAGATGAAATTGGACATGATAGTTTAGACTCGTTAGGCCTAACGAGCCTCCACAAGGGCTACAGTAAGCCTAAATCGGCCTAAGCAAAGCAACACGTCCTAATGACGTGCCTTTACAAAGCTAGGCCGTCCAAAGGACAAGCCTTAACAATGCTAGGCGTTCTAAGAACGAGCCTTAGCAAGGCTACCTAAACGAGCCTAAAGCACCTAACTAAGAACCTAAACTAAACTAATTAAACCAATAAAGCGATAAATAAGCGAATAACGAAAGGAAAGAAAGAAAGGAAACAAAAAAAAAGAAAAAGAAGAAGAATTACCTCAAAGAAGCTTTTCAAACGAGACGAGCTTGAAGGGCAGCACCTCCTCACCGAGAGCATAAAAAAACTACTAAGCACGACACCCGAAGGGGTATTGTACTTGTGGAACCACCAAAGTTTGGTTATTCCACTTGTTTATACTCAAACTAGGAGTTGGAAGCTATAAGGGACCTAGAAGAGGTATTTATAGGTGTATAAGGAGTGAAAATTTCGCTGGTGGGGCAATGTGGGACGAAATTCGCGACTAGTAACACAACAACAAACATCAAACTTGTTTTCGCGATTCCCGCTTCGTTATAACTCGGTTTCGCACGCGATTTTCGCCCACATTCATCATTTTCAGAGTATTATCATATAGAATAAAGTAATCCAACATTCATGGTGTTGAGAATTGGGCTTAAAACTTGGATCTTGATGCGGGTCGAGTTTCTGAGTTTTTGAAATATACGGATGTTACAGTCTCCCCTACTTTATGAAAATTTCGTCCCGAAATTTAGTTAGTAGAGACTGTAGGAAAAAGGTATGAGGATAACTAGATGTTATACCAAAAAAAAGTACACTTATACTTAAAAAAAATAATTGTAAAGGTTTCCTTTGAAATAGTGATATAAACTTGTGACACGAATTTTGACTCACGACCAGGGCCAACTCTTGGTCCGACACCTAGCCAACTTTTAAAGCACCACCAATGCTTATATATAGGGTGTACCGCAGCTAACCCACCACATCGTTGCTACTTCAAAACCATGCTAGTTACCTACGGAGAGACTCCCTCACACAATTCAAAAGAACTTAAAAGGTTTTGATATTGGGATACTTGACACCACAAGATCCAGACGTAAAATATATAACATGGGATACATTTGATAATGATATGCTTAATGGTATACATGCATGGAATGAGTACCATGTTGAGAATCAAAGATTATAAATGATTCGAAGACGAGAATGCATGATTTGACCAAACAACTTGATCAGTAAAGTGAAAGCCACAGTCTCCCCTACTTTAGGATATCCAAACGAGGAGAGGCAGAGGATAGAATATGAGGTTGAGGGGTTAACATGTATCCATTTGAAAGTGATAACTTGATTAATTAAAATCAATGTAAGTGAATGTATCCATCAAAATTGAAATCAATGTAACTGATAAAACAATGTCGGATTTCAAACAAGAGAACGCGTTCGATTCTGACGAACTAGATGTGTCGCGACTCACACCCAGTCCACCTTTCTCGAAGCGCGGGGTCTAGATGAAATCCAAAACAAAACAAATTCCTCGCTAATACGACAAGACCTCACGGCTATGACCCAAAATCAATCGCATGGTTAACTAGTATTACATACAATTGACGGTTATAGTTCATATGAGTTTTGGTTAGCAAGGTTGGTAAAACATGTGATAGTGAAAACACGTGATAATGAAAACATGCAACGGTGAAAACATTGGTCATGTGATAATGAAAGCGTGTAAGTTGTAGTAATGATGACATGAAACAGTGGAAACATGTGGAAATGATAAATATGTAAATTTGTGATAATGAAAACTTGAGGTAGTGAAAACATGAAAGTATGAGATAGTGAAAACATTTGATCATAAGAACATGGGATAACGATAGCACAAAGACTAATCATGATAAGCGAACGGTCTACAACTGGTATATCAAATGGCATGATTCGAATGAATGGATTAACTTAAATCAAATCACATGAATTTGAAAGTTGAATATCAATTGAGCATAAACATGTAAGTTTGAAATCGTAAATTGAAGGTCGAAACACGCAAGTTTAAATTTTGAAATACATTAATTGAACCGGATGTTGGAATCTACACACCGAATATAGAAATGTTCAAGCTGAGAGTTGAAAACTGTAAACCAAGAGTTGAATTCGCGAGCCGAGAGTTGAATACCGCAAGCCAAGCGTTTAAAATCACAACCGAATTCACCATTTGTGAGTTGAAAATCGCAAACCGAACTCACCAATCAATTCTTTTAATAATGTGAATTATAAACTAAAAAAAATGTCATATGTTGACACCACGAGTTTGAATCCATAGATCAACACTAGAAACTGCGAATTGAGTCCACACATTGAGTATTGAATAAAGCGAGTTTGGAACTCATACACCGAGCATGGAAAATCACAGTTTTAAATTTGAGACATTGAATAGCTCAAACATTAAAAAATTACAATTTGTATCGAAATGTGAAATAACGCGAGTCTTCTCAAAATTACATGAAAATTTTGAAAATAGGATTCGAGTAAATTCAAACATCGCCAACGAAGGCGATAACGAATTTACCCAGGTAAGAGTTGCAAAAGAATCCAGGTGTTTTCAAAAGAGTCATTGGTTAGCCAAAAGAAGCTTATGGCTAAGCACAACCAAGGATTCGAAAGGTAACGTTGATCATAACTAAGAAGTATCCATATTATATAAGTAATATAGATACGGGGATATCGTCATCATGAATGCAATAAGAGACTACATAGGAGCCGTAATTGTGGAACAAAAAATTTAGAGGTAGGTGGGTGACACAAAACAGTGTGAGGCGATAGGGTGACTTGCCAACAGGAGTAGTACCGGGTAAGTTAATGCGGAAGTCGTCTTGGCGAACGGGAGGAAGACCCAATATGTATTCGGGAAACACTTCAGGAAAGTCCTGAACGACTAGGATGTCTTGGACTCCCTATTCCTGATTACGAACGTCTACAATGCTGACCAGACAGGCCATGTACTACTTATGCAAGTACTTGTGGGCTTTAACGTCAAACATAAGCTAGAACCCATGGAGTGGTTTATCGCCATAGATTTCCTAGACTTGATTTTCGAGCGGGGAAAATGAATGATCTTCGAATTCACGATACACACAAATTGACGTTAACTAGGGTAAAAAAAATGAGTTTGGATAAAAATGAATGTTAAAGTGAAACAGTTGGAACATCGCGTAATTGCGATTGGAATATAACCTTGAATATAAAGGATGAGTTTTTTTTCGAATTTAATAAACATATATAGTTATCTACTCGTAAAGTTGTAAAGTCGTAAACTCGGACACATGCAATCCTGTAAGCATGTGGACTAGTAAACTCATAATTTCCCAAACGAGTAAATTCCTAAACATGTATACCTAAATGTGCAAAACGTTATATTTTGGAGGGGTTCAAAAATGAATCATTTAATATTTTCTAAAACGGGATATCATGTAAGTGTGAGTCCATAGGCTCGTTAATGGGTAAACGCATTAACTCATAAGCATGTAATCCCGTTACCATGCAAACTTGTAAACTTGTGAACTCATCGACAAGCGCTCGCTCACCTATAAATGAGTTAAAAAGAAAGAGAAAAAAAATACGTGATATAAATAGGTTTCAAAATGATGAATGTAAACTGTTTTGAATTGTACATCGAACAATGAAATCACGAATGAATTCTTTTAAAAAAAACGTAAGCTTAAAAACCGACTGACAGGATTCAGACGGTATATTTGACTTGAGATCAAAACGTGGCTATGTGTACTCCTTTTGCTAGTTTGACCGAAGCATTGTCTGCAATGGCCAGCCTAGGACACACATTATGGGGTTACGTGAATCACCACGCATGTGTGTCTATTGGGCGTTGGTGCAATAGGTTGGGCTATGATTGGAACAATGGGTTGTTGGGTTGAGTCTAAAAAGGTTGGCAACAAGATTTGATAAAACAATCAATCGAACACGACTTGAGTATCGTGAAATGAAGGTTTTGAAACTATGCCAAAATGTTTTGATGAACTCACGAGGGTTTGGTTTAAAATACGATAATGAGCTCCATAGCACATTTATGGTGAAGATGAATGACATGAATTTGAAATACAAGGACGATGTGTGAAAAAATCAAAAGTATGTGATATCATGAGGGTAACAAACTAATTGTATAAACATCGCAAAATATCTCGAGGATGGAATCGGAAAATTGTGAAACTCGAGCTACTAAATAAATAAAAAGGGGTTATTTGAACTCCCAAAGGTGAGTCGAAATGGAACTTTGAACCGATAACGTAAATCGTTGGATAGTGTAGGATGTGATACGTCACAAGAGTGTCGTACAACATTATGAAATTGTGAAATAGAAATCACAATGATGATTTTGGATGTAATAAACATGAAAAGTTTGAATATGGGATATCAATCGACTAAAATATGAGAGGTAAAATATGTAAATTTGTGAAAGTAAGTGTCAATGGTGAAAATTTCAAAAATGCCATTAAAATCACGAAAAGTAACGTTTTAACCCTAAAATCTTGAAAATCAAAAGAATATCATAGATCGAAATCGGAGTATAAACCGGATATCATGAAATCGCATGCAAAACAAGAAATCGAATTGACTTGTTTAAAATCAATGGAATGGTTCTCATTTCCCGATTAGGAAACTGCCACCTTCGACTATTAATATGGTTCCTAGAAACGTTTGTTATGACATGCTTTGGTCTAATAGGCTAAGGCACTCTCGCCAGAATGTCCCAGGTAACGCTTACCTAAATAGACACACTGACTACCGGTGCTTTCACCATTTCAGTTACTACATGTCTGTTACTAAGGAACCTAACCCGAATGAGATTTCAAAAAAAATCAAATTAATTTAAATTCCTAAAATGGCACGTAAGGCACCATTACTAAGGAAAAGGCTAGGAAGCCAGAAATTTAGTGCATGAGTGTGTGATAAGTGTTAGACTTGAGGCACATCCTAACTAAGGCAAAGCAAAACATAAAAGGGCAATCTCTAAACGAAGCATGCAATACACGAGATTCTCGTGTTTGGACACCTAAGGCAATAGTCTAGGTCATTCCATTTCTAATAACCTAGTTCCCTATAGCCATGGCTCTGATACCAATCTGTCACACCCCAACCGACGGCGGAAACGTCGGGGCATGATTAGATTGCCCATAAGCTCATGACAACTAATTTAGTGACAATAGTTAAATAATGAATTTCATTGATAACATTGAAAGATAAAATAATGCACCACATATTGATAATAAATACAATTTATTTGTTAATCTAGGTCCAAAAGCCCTATGTGATAGCATCTTGAAACATCAACATCATAGCTTGCAACATGTATAAAATAAAGGGGGTCAACTATAAATAGTTGGTGAGTAACCATAAGTTTAATACATAACATATATTTAAAAAACATGCGTTACGTGTCATATGATAGAATAAGTGAAATATAACATGCTAGAAGATATTGACAACATGAAAGACAACGCATAACCAAAATTATTGGTATAAAATGAAAAAAATGAAATAATAGGCATAAACAAACCTCAATGACATATGAAAGATTCCCTAACCCGCAGGTTAGACTATATGAAATAATGAAATAGGCTCCAAACACCTAACGCCGAACCCGTCAAGTTGAGTGGGTTGTCAACCGATAGATCTACCTTTGTTACCCCAGGCCTTACGTTAATGTTTATGCCAAATGAAAAACATGACAACCATGACATACTTGACATCCGATGATAAACATGAAAACCTTTGATAAATATGAAAGCCTTTGAAAATCACATATTGACAAATCATGCTAGAAGTTACATAACACATAATTCACACATAGATCACATACGCATGATAAATGATAAACTTGAAGGACAACACTTTGAAATAGGATACATGTTGCAACCCCAAAAATGAGAAAAAGAGAAAAGGGGCAAGGATTACTCACTTGGATCAGAAGTTAAGTCCACAGAGCGAAAAGTGAAAGTGAAAGGATTAGTCCCAAAGATTCATCCTAAAATAATAGAAGGGGACAACATGAATATTGGAATATGGGATTCTAAGCTCTAATGCATTTGGGGAATGAGTTTTAATGTTATATATTGAAGCTTGAAAAAAATGTTAACTTTTAAGAGTAACAATACCTTAAACGTTACTAGACATGTTTTGGCCTAATAGGTTATGACACTCTCATCGGGGCATCCCGGGTAAGTATCCAGGTCCGACTATGGGATTTATGCGAACACTTATCCTTTTCACAGAGACCCCAACTACCGGTGGTTTCACCCTTCCAGTTACTACATGTCATTTCGCGTCTCAAGTACCATCACTAAATATGTTGTTAAATAGAGATCGATTTTTCTAATCTATTTGAAATTCTTAAAAACGAGTTTATGTTCCAAAACCTGAATTACATATTAGAATGATTAAAAATTAGTTTAATTGTTGATTTGTGAAGAACGAGCTTTAATCCCCAATCTTTTCATGCATAAAAACGTTGACTTTTCGATTAGAAGAATATAGATGAAATTGGACATGATAGTTTAGACTCGTTAGGCCTAACGAGCCTCCACGAGGGCTACAGTAAGCCTAAATCGGCCTAAGCAAAGCAACACGTCCTAATGACGTGCCTTTACAAAGCTAGGCCGTCCAAAGGACAAGCCTTAACAATGCTAGGCGTTCTAAGAACGAGCCTTAGCAAGGCTACCTAAACGAGCCTAAACCAATAAAGCGATAAATAAGCGAATAACGAAAGGAAAGAAAGAAAGGAAACAAAAAGAAAAAGAAGAAGAATTACCTCAAAGAAGCTTTTCAAACGAGACGAGCTTGAAGGGCAGCACCTCCTCACCGAGAGCATTAAAAAACTACTAAGCACAACACCCGAAGGGATATTGTACTTGTGGAACCACCAAAATTTGGTTATTCCACTTGTTTATACTCAAACTAGGAGTTGGAAGCTATAAGGGACCTAGAAGAGGTATTTATAGGTGTATAAGGAGTGAAAATTTCGCTGGTGGGGCAATGTGGGACGAAATTCGCGACTAGTAACACAACAACAATCATCAAACTTGTTTTCGCGATTCCCGCTTCGTTATAACTCGGTTTCGCACGCGGTTTTCGCCCACGTTCATCATTTTCAGAGAATTATCATATAGAATAAAGTAATCCAACATTAATGGTGTAGAGAATTGGGCTTAAAACTTGGATCTGGATGCGGGTCGAGTTTCTGAGTTTTTGAAATATACGGATGTTACAATACATGCTCCTTGATCGTCATGTGAAGTATCGAATACAAGAAGTATACACACAAGATTGCTGAGGTCCGAACTCAGGCCGAACCTAGAGTTCGGACATGGCCGAACGTGTGGCCGAACCTCAGGTCCGGCCGGTCGTATTTCAGCACTATAAATATGTGTTTCATGTATTGTATTTAGTAGTGATTACAGTTTAAGCTTCTGTGTTATACATTTACTCTGTGTACTCTGTGGTCTAAGTGGTTAATACAAATCTCATTTGTACTTACTCTTTGTGTTTCATCTTATTTTACTTTGATTTCATCTCGACTAAGTAGAAGATCCGTACGCTCACGCACTTTCAAATACGCGTGGCTAAAGGGTGGCAATGGTCATGTTAAAATATCAAAAGTGTGGCCTTTGGTATTATATGGTCACATATATTTGTGTTTTATCCACATATGTTAGAAAAAACCGTGGCCAAATGAGTTGTTGAAATCATACATTTTTTCCCAATACGGGTGGCCAAAAGGTGGCATTGGACACGTTAAAATATCAAAAGTGTGTCCTTTTGTATATTATGGTCACATATATTTGTGTTTTAGCCACCTATATTAGAAAAAAAAAGTGGGCAAATGGGTTGCTGAATCATACATTTTGTCCCAATACGCATGGCCAAAGTGTGGCAATGGACACGTTAAAATATCAAAAGTGTTGCCTTTGGTATTATATGGTCACATATATTTGTGTTTTAGCCACCTATATTAGAAAAAAAAGTACCTAAATGGGTTGCTATAATCATACATTTTGTCCAAATACGGGAGGTCAAAAGGTAGCAATGGACACGTTAAATATCAAAACTTTGGCCTTTTGTATTATATGGTCACATATATTTGTATTTTAGCCACCTTTTTTAGAAAAAACAAAGTGGCCAAATGGGTTGCTGAAATCATTCATTTTGTCCCAATGCGTGTGGCCAAAGGGTGGCAATGGACACGTTCAGATATCAAAAGTGTGGCCTTTTGTATTATATGTTCACATATATTTGTGTTTTAACCTCCTATATTAGAAAAAAAAGGTGGCCAAAGGGTTGTTGAAAGCATATATTTTATCCCAATACGCGTGGCCAAAGTGTGGCAACGACCACGTTAATATATCAAAAGTGTGACCCTTGGTATTATATGGTCACATATATTTGTGCTTTAGCCACCTATATTAGAATAAAAAATAGGCCAAATGGGTTGCTGAAATTATTCATTTTGTCCCATTGCGTGTGGCCAAAGGGTGTCAATGGACACGTTAAAATATCAAAAGTGTGGCCTTTTGTATTATATGTTCACATATATTTGTGTTTTAGCCATCTATATTAGAAAAAAAAAAGTGGCCAAATGGGTTGCTGAAATCATACAGTATGTCCCAATACGCGTGGCCAAAGGGTGACAATAGACACATTATAATATTAAAATTGTGGCCTTTGGTATTATATGGACACGTAGATTTTTGTTTTAGCCACGTATATTAGAAAAAAAATGGCCAAATGGGTTGCTGAAATCATACATTTTGTCCCAATACGTGTGGCCAATGGATGGCAATGGACACGTTAAATATCAAAAGTGTGGCATTTTGTATTATATGGTCACATATATTTGTGTTTTAGCCACCTAAATTAGAAAAAAAAAAGTGGCCAAATGGGTTGCTGAAATCATACATTTTGTCCTAATACGCGTGGCCAAAAGGTTGCAATGGACATGTTAAAATATCAAAAGTGTGGCCTTTGGTATTATCTGGTCACATATATTTGTGTTTTAGCACATATGTTAGAAAAAAACGTGGCCAAAAGAGTTGCTAAAATCATACATTTTTTTCCAATACGGGTGGCCAAAAGGTGGCAATGGACACGTTAAAATATCAAAAGTGTGGCCTTTTGCATTATATGGTCACCTATATTTGTGTTTTAGCCACTAATATTAGAAAAAAATGGCCAAATGGGTTGCTGAAATCATACATTATGTCCCAATACGCGTGCCCAAAGATTGGCTATGGACATGTTAAAATAGTAAAAGTGTGGCCTTTGTTATTATATGGTCTCATATATTTGTGGTTTAGCCACATATGTTAGAAAATACGTGGCCAAAAGAGTTGCTGAAATTATACATTTTTTCCCAATACGGGTGGCCAAAAGGAGGCAATGGATACGTTAAAAATATCAAAAGTGTGGCCTTTTGTATTATATGGTCACATATATTTGTGTTTTAGCCTCCTATATTAGAAAATAAAAGTGGCCAAATGGGTTGCTGAGTCATACATTTTATCCCAATACACGTGGCCAAAGGGTGGCAATGGACACGTTAAAATATCAAAATTGTTTTCTTTGGTATTATATGGTCACATATATTTGTGTTTTAGCCACATATATTAGAAAAAAAAGTGGCCAAATGGGTTGCTGTAATCATATATTTTGTCCCAATACGGGTGGGCAAAAGGTGGCAATGGACATGTTAAATATCAAAACTGTGGCCTTTTGTATTATATGGTCACATATATTTGTGTTTTAGCAACCTTTATTAGAAAAAAGAAGTGGCCAAATGGGTTGCTGAAATCATTCATTTTGTCCCAATGCGCGTGGCCAAAGGGTGGCAATGGACATGTTAAAATATCAAAAGTGTGGCCTTTTGTATTATATGTTCACATATATTTGTGTTTTAACCACCTATATTAGAAAATAAAGGTGGCCAAAGAGTTGTTGAAAACAGATATTTTATCCCAATACGCGTGGCCAAAGTGTGGCAACGACCACGTTAAAATATCAAAAGTGTGATCCTTGGTACTATATGGTCACATATATTTGTGTTTTAGCCATCTATATTAGAAAAAAAGGGCCAAATGGGTTGCTGAAATCATACATTTTGTCCCAATACGCGTGGCCAAAGGGTGGCAATAGAACGTTAAAATATTAAAATTGTGGCCTTTGGTATTACATGGACACGTAGATTTTTGTTTTAGCCAAGTATATTAGAAAACAAAGTGGCCAAATGGGTTGCTAAAATCATAAATTTTGTCCTAATACGTGTACCAATCGATGGCAATGGACACGTTAAAATATCAATAGTGTTCCTTTGGTATTATATGGTCACATATATTTGTGTTTTACACACCTATATTAGAAAAAAATAGGTGGCCAAAGTGTTGTTGAGAGCATATATTTTGTCCAAATACGCGTAGCCAAAGGATGGCAACGACCAGGTTAAAATATCAAAAATGTGACCTTTGGTATTATATGGTCACATATATTTGTGTTTTAGCCACATATGTTTAAAAAACGTGACTAAATGGGTTGCTGAAATCATACATTTTGTCCCAATACGTGTTGCCAAAGGGTGGCAATGGACACGTTAAATAAAAAAAGTGTGGCATTTTGTATTATATGGTCACATATATTTGTGTTTAACCACCTATATAAGAAAAGAAAAGTGGCCAAATGGGTTGCTGAAATCATACATTTGTCCCAATACGCGAGGCCAAAGGGTGGCAATGGACACGTTAAAATATCAAAAATGTGGCCTTTTGTATTATATGGTCACATATATTTGTGTTTTAGCCACCTAAATTAGAAAAAAAAAAGTGGCCAAATTGATTGTGGTAATCATACATTTTGTTACAATACGCGTGGCCAAAGGGTGGCAATGCACACGTTAAAATATCAAAAGTGTGGCTTATGGTCACATATGTTTGTATTTTAGCCACCTATATTAATTAAATAAAAGTGGCCAAATGGGTTGCTGAAATCATACATTTTGTCCCAATACGCGAGGCCAAACGGTGGCAATGGACATGTTAAAATATCAAAATGTGGCCTTTGGTATTATATGGTCACATATATTTGTATTTTAGCACATATGTTAGAAAAAACATGGCCAAAGAGTTGCTAAAATCATACATTTTTTCCCAATATGGGTGGCCAAAAGGTTGCAATGGACACGTTAAAATATCAAAAGTGTGGCCTTTTGTATTATATGGTCACATATATTTGTGTTTTAGCCACCTATATTAGAAAAAAAAGTGGCCAAATGGGTTGCTGAAATCATACATTTTGTCCCAATACGCGTGGCCAAAGGGTGCCAATGGACATGTTAAAATAGTAAAAATGTGGCCTTTGGTATTATATGGTCACATATAATTGTGTTTTAGCCACATATGTTAGAAAAAAAAACATGGCTAAATGGGTTGCTAAAATCATACATTTTCACCCAATACGGGTGGTCAAAGGGTGGCAATGGACATGTTAAATTATCAAAAGTGTGGCCTTTTGTATTATATGGTCACATATATTTGGGTTTTAGCCACCTATATTAGAAAAAAAAGTAGCCAAATGGGTTGCTGTAATCATACATTTTTTCACAATACGCGTGGCCAAAGGGTGGTAATGGACACGTTAAAATATCAAAAGTGTGCCCTTTTGTATTATATGGTCACATATATTTGTGTTTTAGCCACCTATATTAATTTGTTGGAACTAAAAATAAGTGTGACTGACGCCATCAAAACTATTCTCGAATAACTCGGCTGAAGAATCCATTGTGAAATGATTCAGAGATGCGGGTTGTGATGATCGAGGCTTGCAAGTTTGAACCGAAGACGTTTTCTTGAAAAGTGAACTGTTCGAGTAAACGGTCAACGTAAAAGTCAACGAAAGATCGGTTCGAGCGAGTCAAGCTTCATATTAATTAAATCAACTTTGATTTAATTAATAATTTACTTTAGTTGTTTATTTGTAATTTGTGTCTTGCTAGTTAGTGGGCTAGTGAGCACATTGGCTCTCTATAAATAGGAAGGGATAGCTTCATTTGTAAAAGAAAAGAATAAGGATGATCTTGAGTGATGTGCTATCATTTCTAGAGAGAGTGTCTCACATTAGGTTTGAGCTCAACCCAATGTGACCGTGGATTTCCTATGACGAGTTTGTAATAATTCGGTTAGTTATAATCATTCATTAATAATCAATGAATCTTTTGATTTATCATTTTTTGTTATAGATGTTCTTAGATTCTCATCGTCCCTTCTCCTCATCTAATCTTTCTTCGAGCTCACGATCGAGATTCTTGACGTGAAATCGGTCCTGACATAATTCAAAAAAAGTGGCCAAATGGGTTGCTGAAATCATACATTTTGTTCCAATACGTGTGGCCAAAGGATGGATTCTGGATGAATCTGATGATGTATTCATGTTATTGGGTTCATTTAGATGTGATTTCATGCTCCATATATCAAAATCTGTGAACAAATACGAGTTCTGAGCTGGAAAAACGAAGCTGTTAGAGTTTTCCCGTTCTTGGGGTTTTATGAAGATTTTTTTAGCTTTGATTCTGAGTTTTTGGTGTTATAATCAGTGTTATTGGATGAAATGAAGTATGAATCTCGATGGAAAATGTGTTCCGGATCCATTGGAAGCATCCGTTTCCCCTGATTCGCAACATATTTGACAGATCTGAAAAAACACACACTTAACGGTGTTTACTAAGTGTTCTTCATGTTCTTGATAGATTTCCAGATTTTGAGGCTGATTCGGGACGTTTGAAGCTGCAATTCGAGTTGTTTTTGGCTAGAATGATTTCGTCTAATGCTAGGCTTCATTTATCGTTCATGGATCTGTATTTTCCTTATGTTTGGGTAGTTCAAAATCGATCACGAAGTTCTGGGTTTTCTGCTGTTATTTAAGTGTTCATAAAATTTTCAGGGTTTGTTGAAGATGATCTTGGCGACTTCACTAGGTTGAAGATTTCCTTGGTGATTTCGCAGCCTATGAAGATGTTCTTGGCGATCTGGAAAGAGCTTGAAGATGTTTTTGGCGATCTCGAGTGGCCTTGAAGATTTTCTTGGCGATCTCGGGTGTGCATGAAGCTTGTCTTCGCGATCTGGATTGCTTTTTAGCGATCTGGATTAGTTCTTAGCGATTTCATGCTTTTTCTTGGTGATCTCGAACAAGCCTTGGCGATCTCATGGCGACCTCAATAAGCTTTGACGATCTCGACTGAAATCAACATCTGGGTCGTTGTTCAAATAAACTTCAGAGGTTTTTGATAGTCTAGATATGTGGAGGATCGAGCTATGAGTTCGTGGACATAAAAAACGTCAATTTTCGTTGAGTATTCATGAAGTTATGAGCATAATATGATTTTCCGGTGGCCTTCGACTTTCTGGTGACATTTTCCGGCAATTTTAGGGTTTTTGGGGTGGTGTACGCGTTTTTGGAGAAGACGGGTGTGTGGCGGCGTCCTATTCGCTGCATAGGAATGTTTTTCTCTTTCCTCGGTCAACCATAACCGCTGTCTAATACCCATTGGTTGAGAATGATGGCGCATGGCCCCCACCTCAAATGAAGCCATTGATGGCCTCTGGTTGTCGAAACTTTATTGGCTGGAAGGGAATTTTTCATGGGTCCCAGCTGTAAATGAATATGTGAATGCTCTCTCTGGTTGTGATTCGTGATTGGGCAAGAGAATAAAGGTGCTGGTCCCACCTTTGGAGAGAGGTGTTAAGAGGCTGTGAGGTGAAGCCTTGTGAGTGGCTTCTCGACACTACACACGGATCACCATCTGGGCTGTTGATTTCCTCTAATCTCAGCCGTAGATGAGGTTGCTATTGGCACAATCTGATTGGGCCCAAGTCCTTCACGTGGATCATGCACCTACAGCTATTGGATCTCCTAATTTTCCTCCGTTGGATCATGTTTAAGCTCCTTCCTGATTGGTCCTCAACATAGCACACGGATTGTGCTTTCCTTAAAGGAGAATTTTCATTGGTTAAGGGATATTAACAAGGATCAATGACTTTTCAATGGAGATTTTTCTCTAATAATTATATTTTCTGCATTTTCGTTAAATTACGGGGTTTTTCTTATCAGTTTTTTTTTTCAAGACTTATGAGATAACGCCCGAACGAAATTGTGAATTTTTTTTATTGGACATGGATTTATTCCGCTATGTTTGATTGGGTTTCTAGCTTTTGTTGACGTCAAGACCACGTTAGCTAACGACCACTGACGGACTTGTTTCGCTTCTCGGTTAAGTATGTGACTTTTTCGTTATGTCTCACTCCAAGTTGTTTAGCTGATGCGGTGCTGATGTCATATAACCGAATTAACTGGAATCTCAGTTAAATATTGGAATATTCCGTTAAATCTCTAACGGAAGACCCGTTGCTTGAATAAAAATTGACGCTTTTCTCAGATTTATTTCAAATTGAACCGTTTGACTTAGAATTCTTCATGGAATATTTTTCCAAGCTCATTTTTCAAGACCCAAAATTATGAAGACTCACGCTCGGGATCTCAGTTTTTCTCCGATTTGGAACTTTATTTTTGCATCCAACCCAGTCACGCGGAACAAGTGCAGTATTTATGGATCATTCACAACTGTCAGCATCCGACTTCTGATTTTTCGTAAGATTAACCGATTTCAGGATTTTTTCACCGTTTTCTCTATGGAACTGAGCGGAACGGTTCCACTCTCTGCATTTGATTTTCCCTTTCCGCATCGGATGTTTTCAGAGGGATCTAGAGAAAAGGGGGAATAATAATAGAAATGGATTATTGGATCGATTATCTGAAGTTGGAGCATTTTCAGTGATTGATTGGTTTATCTGAGTCGGTTTGTTGTGGTTTTGACTCCGATGTTCAACATTCTTAGTATTGTACCCGATCGTGTGAACCGAGTGAGCTGCAGCACTTGGCTCTCAACTGGAGAAACAAGAACAGGAGAAGCTTATTCAAAGGGGAATCTTTACAACAGAAAGATTTGGTTTATCAGTTATTTTTTGAAGATGTACAACAGAGCGGTTCTTCACCAGTATGACAGATTTGACAGCGTTAGTCAAGGGGGAATTGTTGGAACTAAAAATAAGTGTGACTGACACCATCAAATCTATTCTCGAATAATTTGGCTGAAGAATCCATTATGAAATGATACAGAGACACAGGTTGTGATGATCGAGGCTTGCAAGTTTGGACCGAAGACGTTGTCTTGAAAAGTCAACTATTCGAGTCAACGGTGAACATAAAAGCCAACGAAATATCGGTTCGAGCAAGTCAAGCTTCATATTAATAACACCAACTTTTATTTAATTAATAATTTATTTTAGGTTTTTTATTTGTAATTTGCTCATTCTTTGGTCCAAGCTTGCAAGCCTCGATCATCACAACCCGTGTCTCTGAATCATTTCACAATGAATTCTTCAGCCAAATTATTCGAGAATAGATTTGATGGCGTCAGTCACACTTATTTTTAGCTCCAACACGGAACTAAAACAAAATTACATGCCCTTTTCTTTTAGTCCAATAACGGTCACACAAGAAAACAAAAAAAAAACAAAAAACAAAAAGAATAACAAAGAAAAAATATGTGTAAAAGTGTAAAACTATATATTACAACAACGATCTACTTTTAGAAATTAAATAATCTTTCTCCTATATTAAACACAACTTTCAATGTCCAGTTGGCACATTATAAGTGTGTTCACCTCATCAGTTGCTTATGTGTCAGTTTTATACCCTCCATCAAGATGATATGTCAATTTAATACCCTTCCTAAAGCAGACGTGTCAATCTGTTATATTTTCTAATTTTGTTAAAAAATAAAGATATAAAAATTTAAAAATTTTGCGAATACAGGTCGGTGAATTCAGTTCTTTCAACCCACATATAAAAGCTTTTCAAGAAGATATTTTCTTCATTTGCACATCAGTGGTTAGGGTTTTTTGAAGTTCTCTCTCGCCGCACAACCCCTTCTACAACTGCTTTCGATCGAATCCACCACATTGTAAGTTTCTTACTTCAAATCATGTTGTTGTAGTTTCTTATCGATCAATTTTCTGATTCAAATCATTAGTGTTTTGAAATTTTTAGGGTTTTGAGAACCGAAGTAAGATTTAAGTTTCTGGTTCAATATGTTGATGATTTCCATCAGGAATTTGGTTTTTGTTGGAACAAAAATGTCTCATCTTGGGTTTGAGCTCAACCCAAGATGACCATGGAAGATTCATTAGGGTTACGATGTATTGTTGTGATTTCTTGTTCATGTAATCATTCAGTTTAATGAAATTATTCAACTTTGTCATCATATTTGTGTTTTATCCTAGATTCTCATCATCCTGTCTCCGCATCTATTCTTCATTCTTGCTCACGATCGAGATTCTTGAAGTGAAACCGTCCCTTACAAATGGTATTAGATCAGGGTAACCGATCAGATTGTGTCTCACTGTTAGAACATGTTATGATGTCTAATGCTAGGTCTAGGTGTTTTGTCTTTGTATTAGTCGTTTTATAAGTTCTAGTCCCAGCGTACCAGTGGACGGACCAGGTGGTACGCAGCCATGGACCATCTGGTACGTGGATTAATTGGTACGCTGGGCAGAACCATATAAATAGTTTAAGCTCTTCTGTTTGAGAGAAATTGTGAGAGTTGAGTTCTTAACTGTCTGTAATCTGTGGTGTTTGCTCTCTGTTCTCTCTCTGTAAACTTGAGCTTGTCATCAACAAACGGAACGTTATTTACCTCGTGTATTACCGAATCGATCGAGATCATGCATTTGTAAGATCCGTCTCTGTGTTTTACAAGTGGTATCAAAGCTTTGTTGCTGTTTTGCTGTGAGCTCTGGTCGGGTTTTTTCGTTTCTAAAGAGAGAAACAACACTTTTGGTTCAAATTTCATAATTTCTTCTCGGTTTTATGTCCAATCTATACGAAATTTGTGTCCAAAATGATCCATGAGTGTTTTAGTTGATGTGACAACCCGTATATTCCAGGTTAACTTTAATATTATATTAACGTGCAATTATCTGATTATCTATGTGCATTAGGCTTAATTTATTTAAATTAGGTGAACTTACGTGCGAACATAGACAATTAGGTCCGACAACATTTACCCGTAGTGGAAATCGACTTAAAGTTCTGTGTTTATTCAAGCTAGAACTTCAATAATAAAAATATAAAATATTCATTTTATATTTACATAACATTACGTTACGTCGTAATGTGTCCAAAACAAGTCATTTATTCAAATGACGAATTCATTCCGTTCAAAACAAAAGTTTACATTCATTAAACTCATTCATTTTATTTAAAACATTATTTCACCTCGACAAAAATAATCTTAACATTCGTTTAGATTCAAACGTCAAATTCAAAACTATTACGCTGTGTCCGACGTAATCCAAACATAACGTTCATTCGAACGACAATTCATTTCACACAATAATTAGTTTTATTCCTAAAACTATTTCAGTCCAAACTATATTATATTTTCACCAAAACAAATATTAAACGTTGTCACCAAAACTTCAAACAATAAGCGCTCATGTCAAGCGAAGTTGTTATTTCTAAACGATATTACATCGTTAGTGCATAATCAAACAACGAACAATCAAGACTGTGACATTCCCGTTCATTCAAAATTAAACACGACACTTATTCATTTATTTTTTTATTGATTTATATTTATATATAAATCATCCGTTCTCGAGCCCAAAACCGACTTTTCAATCGTTTATCCTTTTGACTTAAACAAAGTGTCATTGGACTCGTTGGATCGACCCGGACTCAACCCGGCCCGACCCGAGACCCGGTTCAGCCCAGTGAGCCCAATGGGCCTACCGGCCCATTTCTTTTTCTTTTTCATTTCTTCTTTTCTTTCCGGCCCGCCTTCTTTCCTCGGCCCGATAGCCGAGCCCGGCCCGCTGGCCCACTTCCTTTTCTTTCTCGGTTTGGGCCAAAGCCCGTTTCCTCCTCTTTCCCTTTCGGTTTGGGCCACCGGCCCAACTCTCTTCTCTTTCTTTCTCGAGTTCGACCCTCGTCCTTCTCCATTTCTTTTTTTTTTCCGGTTTATTCCCTTCTCTCATCTCATTCGGTCCTAACCGAAATCCTTAACCAAGCCCCAACTTGTCATTTGAACTTGGTCACATTTCCCACATGTCTAATCCCCTCATGTCTTCTTGATCTTAGACATTGTTGTAGCCTAAGTACACTACACCTTCACTAACCATTGGGTAATGCTTATATCCATCTCATAAATGACAAAACTTGTCACTCTTGTCCCTCCTCTAGCTCAACATCAAGCTTCTTGTTCCTTGCCCCCTGCCTCCTTGCGCCGGCCTAAGCCACACTTGTGCCACCAACTTGCATGCTTGATTTCAAGCACAAATGTCTCCCAAAGTACATTACAAGATCAAGACCCATTAGGTAAACCTTTGAACCACTAGTACACTTGACAAAGTTGTCTACTTAGCCCCTCATTTGTCTCCCTTGTCCCCTCCTTCCTTGTCGGTTTTTGGAACAAGAAACAACACCACCACCACACTATAAAATAGGACCTTGGAGCAACCATTCACCCCCTTCACCACTTCACCTATATCGGCTCACACCACCAACCGAACTCCCCTCCTCCTCTCGGTTCACATAAAACCGAACCCAAGCACCCACCTAGCCACTTCATATAACCACCTAACCATCTCATTTCACCATTCACAACTTCAAGAAAACACACACTTTTCTCTCAACTCTCTCTCTTGCTCTCGGTTTACAACAAACCGCCACCACCATCCATTTCACCTCACCATTATAACTTAAATCAAGATTCCAATCCTTTCTTTGATCAAGGTAAATTATCTCTAACCTCTAGTTCATCATTCTTCTTCCATTTCTTCTTATATTCTTTCATAAATAACTCTTCTAATCTTTTGTTTTCTTGTCAAAACTCATGATGATCCTTTCATTCTTTCACCATCTTCTTCCTAATCAAAGATCAAGGGTGGGTTAGGATCTAAACTTGGAAGCTTAATCAATAACCCATCAAGTCATTTACCGATCCCGTTTAAGTTTAAGTGAGGAAATCTCCTTCTTTTCTTAACTTATTTCATGAATTATTCATAAAATGTCACAAATTCATGTTCATGATTAAAGTCTTGATTGTGTTATTGGATGAGTTACTAACAATCTTGAATGTTAGTAGCAATATATGCCTTTGATGGAAACTAGAATATTGTTTGAACAATTACTTAGAAAAATATTAACATGACATGTATGTCTATATTAAAAAGCTTTACATTGGTGACAAAGTTTATAAATCATAACATATTATAAGTTTTAAATAATTTAGTATGTTTGATTTGGTGAAAAATTCATAAATATAATATTTGGAAATAAAGTTTTAGATGAAATATATACTATGTTAAAAGTGGTAAGAGATGACACTCATTTTGTGTGTCATAAAAATGTAGTTACCATAAAACATATATATTTTGCAATCTTGAAAACACCTCATGACTTTAACTCTAAATCTGGAACCAAACATGTTGTAAGATGGTTTTTAGTCATAAAAATTGTTATTTAAAGGTGGGATCCTGAAAATTCAAAGAAATGTAAAAATGGAATTTTTATGATAAAATATCATTCATCTTCATAAAGAATTTAAGTAAAAATCCTTGTGACCAACAAATGACCACTTAGGACTTGTAATGGATGATTTAGGGCTGCCAAGATTATGTTTTAAACTTACAAAACGATTCGAGAAGTTAAACACTTGAAAACGGAACAATCGAATACCGTAATACGACATTTCGACGGAAAATATAACTTATTTTTGAACAAAAGTTGGAATCTGGTCCAGAACATAAAACATGCTTATTTTGACAAATTAAAGTGTTTCCCAAAGTTTCAAAGTGGAAAAATATGTTTTAGAAGCAAACCGGACCAAAACTGTAACTTTCGGTAACTCGAAAATGTCAATTTTACAAGTTAAACTTCCACCGGCACACTTGGCAACTTAAAACCCTAAACCACATTAAAACAAGTCTAATAACAAATCCTAAGTGTTAAGGAAACTTAAAAGGTCATTAAACGAGTCAAATCGGTCAAACCGGTGAAACCGGTTAACTACCGGACAAACCCACACTTATATCTTACAAAAATATAATATCATATATTTTTGGAAACATTTCTTCATACAAATAGACATATTTTCAAGTGTCTAAATTCTTTTCATAAAACGCGACATGTACCGTGTATTGACGCGCGGTATAATGCGCGCGTTCAAACGTTAATAAATGAAAGATTTATTTATTAATCAAAAGGGTTCAAAACCTTACAAATATTTAATAAATTAAATATACGTGACGATTTATGAAAAATAACATATATTATTCAATATATATTTTAAACGCGAAAATTCAATTATTATTTATTTATTCAAATAAATAATAAATTCCATCAACTATAATATTATTTATTAGCCAATAAATAATATCCTAGGATTTCCATCTCTTTCATCAGGTAATAACAGTCGAGACTTAACCTTGAACATGGGATGACGTATTCACTAACCCATATAGCCAGACCCCTAAAGACGTCTTAATATTACATTGTAGACGCTTGCTAGGCTACTTCATTCAATTCATATCTGTCAGACCATCTTCATATCAAGTGAGTTTCACGGCCCCTTTTACTTTTCTGTTTTCAAACTATGGGGGAGAATTCAATGAATGCCTTTCAAATTTCATTTTGTCTGATATTATGATTACTGTAAGACGTACTGATTGCATGTTCTTTTCATAAACCCCAATCTGTGTATTCATGTTGATTCATGTTATATGCCTAAGTCCCACTATTAATTGAATTCAATTAGTTCATTCGAAACGATAGCTTGTGAATAGATCTATTTGGGTTGACGACCCTGCCCCGACTTGGTCGCTCTAGTCCTGACTCCACGGAAATAGTCAAGGGGTACATTAGTTATTCTGGTCATTCGGTGTACATGGGGTTGGACACCAGGAGTGGGTAAACAGTTAGTTTTGAATTCAAGGTTCATGCTTAATCTTTACAACATCAGAATCAACAAAAATAATATCATGACGGCCAAACATTTCAAACATTGTTTCAAACATTGATTCAAACACTATTCAAACATTTTCATGTGTCATCAAACCTGTGAACTCACCAACAATTCTGTTGACTTTTTAAATTTCTTGAATTCTCAGGTGATTAAGGATGCAATTCAATGTCTTTCTGCATAGATCCTGCTTGTCTCATATCATGGTCTGCTTGCCGTGTGTTCATGCATTTCACTTGGGAGATTTAGTCACATTACACCTTAGGGTTGTCATGATTTAAAATCTCATAATGTTGTCTTTTGAAACTTAACATGTACTTCCACTACTATGTTCCGCTGCCACTATTTTAAATATTTAGATAAATGTTTAAGACTTATGTTTTCAAAAGACAAATGACTTTTTCAAACGTTCACTTAGATGTCAATCATGTTGGGATTTACAGTGGGATCTGGGTTACCGATTTTAATTTTATTAAAACCAATTTATTAATTAAATTATTTCTAAATTAATTTGGCAGCGGAAACAATTAAAATGCGGACGCAACTGTAACAGGATCAATCACCGGAACACGACAAACACAGAAAAATATATTTATTTAAAATAAATAAATAAATAAATAAAATTAAATATCTAACGAATTAGATATACCTTGGCGGGATCCGAGCAACCGCTCGAGACACCCGGATTCAACGGGCTCGCGCTAGGACGAACAGTGACGTCTGACTCGAACCTTCGAGATAGATCGTCAACGGCGGCATCGGCGGCGGCGGCCATGGGCGGCGGCGGCGGTAGTGGCGGCGGCGGTGGTAGGGATACCACCGGTGGTGGTGACAAAACTTTCTCCGTCGGGATGGCCACCGGAACAGATCCCACGACGATCGAATCGCCGGTGATCGGAGGTGACACGGTGGCGGCGGCCGGCGGGTACAAGGGCGCGGGCCACGACGACGGAACCGGACGCGGTGGCCTCGGCTGCGCCGGCAGCGCGAGGACCACCGGTCGGTGGTCGCGCGGCGGCGCGTGAGAGGCAGCGGCGGCGGCGGCGGCTCGGGCTGCGGCTTCGGCTTCGGCTCGGGCTGCGGCTTCGGCTCGGGCTGCGACGGCTTCGCTCTCGAGTCGGGCACAGATACTGGCAAGACGGGGATCCATCGGAGATCACGAGGAGATCACGGTGGAGGAGGTGGCGGCGATCGGCGGTCGGCGCGGCGGCGGCGGAGCCGGCTTCGGCTGGGGCACGGCGCAGAGAGAGGGAGGGAGGGGATTAGGGTTTTGTGACTTGTGTTGCAATCCTCCTCCTCCCTCCTTCTTTTATTATTAAATCGCGGACCGGGGCCTGTGAGCTGGGCCCGGTCGCGATTCTCCTTTAATCCACCAACCGATCAGTCTGTTAATCCGGTAACAACTGATCGGTCCGTCTTTTAATTACCAAGTAATTTTGAACCGATATATTTTGTCATTTTAATTAAATAAATAATTAATATTTATTTAATTCACCATTTAGTTCGTTTATTTCTAATTAACAATTAATTAGATTTAATAGTCCGTTGACCCGGGTGTAACTCTTACGGGTCAATATCGGTCGGGTTCGTTAATTCGTCGGGTCAGGACACTCTATTTCCAACAGTCTCCCACTTGGACTGAACGCGACAGTTTAACGAGCGCAGTCAGAGGCACTCTAGCTATGCATGGCTACACCAACTAATATTGACACTTTAAGTCGTCAGCCAAAGTATATCTGATTGACCATCAAGCAGACTCATGACTTGTGCATTCATTGTCATATGTTCCTTTCTGTATAAGACATTGATGAATTATGGGACATGGACTCCCATATTTTATTCATCGATTTTCGTTCTCGATATAATTCGAAGTGATCCAACAAACACACAGTAAGTTTGGGTGAGGCCTCACACTTATCACTTGGAACCAACGAGGGCGCCTTTATGTCTAACCGTTGCCGAAGCAAGAGTACAGAATCCCTTGTTGAGGCATACAGCTCCCACTAAACTTCAGAGCCATTCCCAAAAGTAGCCGTTATGGCTGGCAGTTACGCGACAACGTTAGGCTACAATCAAAGAATGTTCTTTAGTAGAATGGAGTTCGAATATGCGTCTCAGGTCTAAGGATACATTAGAGCATGCATTAATCAAGCAAGCAAGACTTCCATGTTTGCGTTGCATGATGCGAGTTACGTCCAACGTCATTCACCAATGAGGTCTGTGAGTTTGAACGTTAAACAACTTTAAAGTTCAACTAGTCACAATAGTCTTTCTTTAGTATAGCTCCCACTAACTAATCGACTACGGACATTTAGGACAAGAACTTATTGTCCAAGGATTAAACGTATAAATATTGAACACAGTTATGTCATTCATTATTGCATAGAACAGATGGAATAAGAATAATATAGATAACTGCTGGTGTTCATACATCCAAATACTGAATCAAAACATGTCTTTAGCTAATCTAAGCCCTATCGCTTCTCTGTGGCGTATATGAGTCTCCTGAGTCATAGGCTTAGTAAAGGGATCAGCTAAGTTTTGATCTGTGTGTACTTTGCTTATCTTGATTTCATTTCTGTCGACTACTTCTCTTATGTAGTGGAATTTCCTCAGGACGTGCTTGGCCATCTTATGAGACCGTTGCTCTTTGGCTTGAGCTATAGCGCCTGTGTTATCGCACAGCATCTCGATGGGCTGCCTAATACTTGGCATAGCATCGAGATCGGATATGAACTTCTTCATCCACACGGCTTCTTTAGCAGCTTCTGAGGCGGCTATGTATTCGGATTCAGTAGTAGAATCAGCTACTACTGGCTGTTTTGAGCTTCTCCAAGAAACAGCCCCTCCGTTAAGAGTGAATACGAATCCCGACTGTGAGCGAGAGTCATCTCGGTCAGTCTGAAAACTAGCGTCAGTGTAACATCTTACAGTGAGCTCCTCATCAACACCCCCGTATACGAGAAACATATCAGCAGTGTTTCTCAAGTATTTTAGTATGTTCTTTACAGCCGTCCAGTGAGCTAGTCCTGGCGTCTGTTGGTACCGACTTGTCACGCTCAATGCATACGAGACATCCGGTCGTGTGCAGAGCATGGCATACATGATAGATCCAATAGCAGAGGCAAATGGGATCGATGCCATTTGGCTTATCTCGCGCTCCGTTTTAGGTGCTTGAGATTTGTCCAAAATTGTTCCCTTAGTCATGGGAACGGCTCCTTTCTTGGAGTTGCTCATGTTGAACCGAGCTATGATCTTATCAACGTATGTGCTTTGACTGAGTCCCAAAAGGCGCTTAGATCGATCTCTGTGAATTTTAATTCCCAGAATGTAAGCGGCTTCTCCAAGGTCTTTCATAGCGAAACAAGATGAAAGCCATTTCTTAACATCGTTAAGCATGGGTATGTTGTTTCCTATGATCAGTATATCGTCTACGTACAGTACGAGGAACGATACAGCGCTCCCACTTGCCTTTCTGTAAACACAAGGCTCATCTTTATTTTGTTCAAAGCCAAACTCTTTGACCTTTTGATCAAAACGAAGATTCCAGCTTCGAGATGCTTGCTTGAGTCCATAAATGGACTTGCTTAGCTTGCAAACCTTGTTTGGATTCTCTGGATCGACAAAACCATCAGGCTGAACCATATAGACATCTTCTTCAAGTTGTCCGTTCAGGAAGGCGGTTTTAACGTCCATTTGCCATATCTCATAGTCATGGTATGCGGCTATGGCAAGGAGAATCCTGATCGATTTGATCATGACAACGGGTGAAAAGGTCTCATCATAGTCAATCCCTTGAGTTTGAGTGAAACCTTTCGCTACAAGCCGTGCCTTGTAGGTTTGCACATTTCCATGCATGTCAGTTTTTCTTTTAAAGATCCACTTGCTCCCTACTGCCCGTGTGCCGGGGGGTAGCTCAATCAAGTCCCAGACGTGATTGTCACGCATGGATTGCATCTCAGCGTTCATGGCTTCAAGCCATTTATCAGATTCCGGATCTGATATAGCAGCTTTATAATTAATAGGCTCATCGTTAGAATCGGCTATTAACAGAACGTCGAAGGCCTCATGATATCCAAGGTATCTATCAGGCTCATATCGTATTCTTTCGCTCCTACGAACGCTTGTGCTTGTGTTTGGGTCTGATGGTGCGACAACAACTTGTCGGTCAGACGCAGCGACCGTCTCAGGGTTAGGTGTATCTCGAATTTCTTCAAGATCCACTGGATCACTATTTGTTCCTCGAGCAAGGAATTCTTTCTCAAGGAATTTACCTTTCCTTTTGATGGAAACAGTGTTTGCATCAGGATGGTAAAAGTAATAACCGGTATTACAATAGTATCCAACGAAAGTTACCTTTTCGCCTCGGGGATCAAGCTTATTGTCAGATTCACTGGTGACATAAGCATCACATCCCCATACCCTGAGGTATGATAGTTTAGGAAGAGAACCATGCCATATCTCATATGGGGTCTTCCCTACTTTCTTGGTCGGTGCCAGATTTATTAGGCGAGCAGCGGTCAAGATGGCGTATCCCCAAAAGGAATGTGGCAAGGTGGTCCTGCACATCATCGATCGAACCATGTTAAGCAGAGTTCGATTCCTCCTTTCACTAACGCCATTTAACTGGGGTGTGCCAGGTGGAGTAGGTTGTGAAACGATTCCACATTCCTTCAGATGATTCAGGAATTCAGCGCTTAGGTACTCTCCGCCTCTATCGGATCGAAGTATTTTAATAGTTCGATTCAACTGATTTTGTACTTCGTTTTGAAATTCTTTGAACTTTTCAAAAGTTTCATGTTTGTGTTTCATCAGATAGACGTAGGCATATCGGCTGTAGTCATCGATGAAAGTCACGAAGTACCGTTCACGATTTCTCGTCTCGGTTCGAATGGGTCCACACACATCGGTGTGAATAATGCCTAACAAGCCTTGGGCCCGTTCACCTGTGTGGGTGAAGGGTGACTTGGTTAATTTACCAGATAAGCACGACTCGCACTCATCGAAGGAATCTGCATCTTGGGATTCGAGAATGCCAGCAGTTTGCAACTTCTTAATGCGGGCCTTGCTTATGTGACCAAGTCTATGGTGCCATAACGAGGATTCGTTACTATCAGTTTTGCTTCTTTTAGGAACATGATAGAGCTGGTCGTTTGTTTGAACATCTATCTCATATATACCATGTCGAGGTTTAGCCTCGAAATAAAAGATATTATTAAGGTAAGCAGAAATCACATTTCCATTAAATTTATACCGAAATCCTTGTTCAAACAATGAAGAGACAGAAATAATGTTTCTGGATAAACCAGGTGCATATAAACAGTTAATCAAATTAACTACAAGGCCAGAAGAGCATGAAAAAGAATAAGTGCCAGCAGCAAGTACTGGGACCCTCTTCCCGTCACCAACGATGAGGTCCATGCAGCCTCGTTCTGTCTTCTTCCACTTCTCAGGTTCCTGCAAAACATTAACAATGTGATAACCACATCCAGTATCAAATACCCATGAATTGGAGGAAACAATGAAAAGTTCAATAACATTTATTGACATACCTGATGAGCAACCCTTATTAGGGTTCTTGGTCATCTTCAGCTTTGCAAGATAAATGGGACAGTTGCGACGCCAGTGTCCCATTTTGTTGCACTCATAGCACAGGCGCTCCTCGGGAGGCTGCACCTGTGGTTTCTTGCCTTTGCCTTCTTTAACCTTCTTGGCTTTGGAGATCTTTGTATTAGCAACTTTGAGCACGTCCAGCGTGGTCCTGATCTTCATGTTGGGTATCAACGGAATAACCTCCTCGATCGACTGAGCCGAACAATTAATCACAAGAATACGATAATGTTCAGGCAAAGATCTGAGTACTACATCAAGAGCCATCCCGTCAGAGATGGAGTAGCCAAGGTCGATCAGCCTGTCGCGATACGCTTTCATCAGCATGACATGATCGTATGGAGAGGAGTCGTTAGCCATAGAGCAGTTCACAAATTGTGAAAGTGCATCAGCTCGCTCAGTCCTCTGACTCAATTCAAATAAATCCTTGAGTTTACGAATGATGTCATAAGCAGACATCCCCATGAAATTGTACCGATAATCCTGAGTCATGCTAGATAACATCAGGTCAGTGACGTCCTTATCATCGTCAGTGTGCTTTTGGAGCTCAGACCCGCGAGTTCTCATTTAGCAAGTAAGATGGAATACTCGCGATAGGTCGGTCAATGACATAGAGTTTCCCGAAGAGCCTTAAAAGGTTCCTCAGGGTTGTCTGCCATGCGAGAAAGCCAGTCTTAGTGAAGGAGTCGAGTTGTACCATTGAACTTAATGGAGGTGAGTTTTCTTTAGCCTTCTGAAAACAAGCAAAGTAAATTTAATCAGTATTTTCGATGTTTATTTTTCTTTAAAATAAGTTGGTAAAGTTTATTTTTAAGAAATCGAGAATTCGTTTAGACGACATTACTTGAGACCGCCAAATGAGCCTCAGGAGCAAGGCCGTGTAAACAAACTGACAACAGTTGTCAATTGTGAGACTCAAGTCACAATTCTCGGTATGAGGCCGCTATATACATACAATTGTATTTTGCGATACGTTTAGCCTCATCCGTGCCCACTCTAGCAATACACATCCGTGGCGCGGTGTTGAAATACTCCAATACCACGAACATATACGTCTAAAGCGATAGTAATCCTAAATGGTCGATGTGATGACACGGTGTTGAAATACTCCAATGTCGTCACCTTAGAAGGTACCCTCGGCACCAAGTGCGGTGTTGAAATACTCCAACATTGATGCTCCGGTAAATACGTTCTAAGTTCGACTTGAGATAGGATGGCACGAACTATCAGTCTTAAGAATTACCAAATAGGGATATTAATTACTTTTAATATTTAATTACCGTCAGACACGAACGATAAAACCCTATCACCACTCGGGACTAGTAAATTAATTTAACCTAATTAAATTACTAAGTTGTCGCGAATGGCATATTGTGTGCTAAACGACATAAGGTCTTGATCTCGCTCGAGCCATACAAGCGAGATCATAAGGGACAAATTTAAAATAATTAAATTAAATAAAACCGGTGAACAATCGAGATGGCAACTCTGTGCGATCTAGAATCCTGTTCAGCTCCCACTTGCTTTGACATCCCTCTGGCGTGTGTCCAGTCTTCGACATATGGTTACATACAAATTTACAATTACAAAACTACTTCTAGTAAACTAGCTCTAAATTTGTACAACTTTGAAACCCAAAATCCGGGTCCAATAAACCAAGACGAAATACAACCAATTGGGCCAACAACTTGGGCCAAACAGAGAAAGACAAAACACGCCAAACACATTCATACATGAATACAAAATATAGAGGGGTCGGCCGTAACACACAATAATATATACAGAATTCTAATTCGCAATTTGGATTTAAGTCGAAATTGCGAACTACCGGTTACGAAAAGACCGGTTCTGGTTTGCGCGCGGTGATAATGGCTCTGATACCACTGTTGGGATTTACAGTGGGATCCGGGTTACCGATTTTAATTTTATTAAAACCGATTTATTAATTAAATTAATTCTAAATTAATTTGGAGCGGAAACAATTAAAACGCGGACGCAACTGTAACAGGATCAATCACCGGAACACGACAAACACAGAAAAATATATTTATTTAAAATAAATAAATAGATAATTAAAATTAAATATCTAACGAATTAGATATACCTTGGCGGGATCCGAGCAACCGCTCGAGACACCCGGATTCAACGGGCTCGCGCTAGGACGAACAGTGACGTCTGACTCGAACCTTCGAGATAGATCGTCAACGGCGGCATCGGCGGCGGCGGCCATGGGTGGCGGCGGCGGTAGTGGCGGCGGTGGTGGTAGGGATACCACCGGTGGTGGTGACAAAACTTTCTCCGTCGGGATGGCCACCGGAACAGATCCCACGACAATCGAATCGCCGGTGATCGGAGGTGACACGGTGGCGGCGGCCAGCGGGTACAAGAGCGCGGGCCACGACGACGGAACCGGACGCGGTGGCCTCGGCTACGCCGGCAGCGCGAGGACCACCGGTCGGTGGTCGCGCGGCGCCGCGTGAGAGGCGGCGGCGGCGGCGGCGGCTCGGGCTGCGGCTTCGGCTTCGGCTCGGGCTGCGGCTTCGGCTCGGGCTGCGACGGGTTCGCTCTCGAGTCGGGCACAGATACTGGCAAGACGGGGATCCATCGGAGATCACGAGGAGATCACGGTGGAGGAGGTGGCGGCGATCGGCGGTCGGCGCGGCGGCGGCGGAGCCGCTTCGGCTGGGGCACGGCGCAGAGAGAGGGAGGGAGGGGATTAGGGTTTTTGTGACTTGTGTTGCAATCCTCCTCCTCCCTCCTTCTTTTATTATTAAATCGCGGACCGGGGCCTGTGAGCTGGGCCCGGTCGCGATTCTCCTTTAATTCACCAACCGATCAGTCTGTTAATCCGGTAACAACTGATCGGTCCGTCTTTTAATTACCAAGTAATTTTGAACCGATATATTTTGTCATTTTAATTAAATAAATAATTAATATTTATTTAATTCACCATTTAGTTCATTTATTTCTAATTAACAATTAATTAGATTTAATAGTCCGTTGACCCGGGTGTAACTCTTACGGGTCAATATCGGTCGGGTTCGTTAATTCGTCGGGTCAGGACACTCTATTTCCAACAAATCATTCATAACCATGACCATGATGCCAAATCAGTCACATGCCCACATTTGGCCATTCTCGGGGTGTGATAGACGTGGTATCAGAGCCATGGTTATAGTGAATTAGGATGCATCGGTCTGCACCTAGTCTATAACCTAAGCTCTGCATCATTCATTCGTGTGTGTGCATTCATGCATTGCCTTGTATGTGTGCTAACTTGCAAACTGTTATGCCTTACTGTCTAAGATAATTGCCTAATATATTAGTATATATTATTGTTATAACTTGGAATCGTCACATCATGGCAAACAAGGAGATTATCGTGATACCATCGGACTCTGAGCCAGAGCCCAACTACGCGCCTTCTTCATCTGACTACGTACCTGATTCACCGGAGTATACACCGCCGACTCCTGTCCCAGAGACCGTACCAGTGCGGGAGTACTCACCTCGTCTACCTTCGCCCAGTAGCACGTGGGATCCTATCACGTCTGACGACGAGATCAATGACGACCCCATTAAGCCCGTTCCTGCTACATGCTTCCCTCTTATAGCTATTGATTCCATTCCTGATCCCATTATTTTAATTCCTAACATTCCTGAGCCTATTCCGTCTTTCGGTGTCGTTGACCATTCTTCTTCTGACCCGACATCATTGCACCGTTCGTACCGTTTTGGTCCAGTAGGTCCTAGACTTAAATTCATGCCAAGGAGGTCTTTTATTCGTCGTCTTCTCATGGCTTCAACCCCTCTTGATGTGCCTGCCCCAAAAGGGCGGTGCATATCTAATCCAACCGTTGTTCCTTCCATTCACGAGGTCGGAGATTCCTTCACCCATGTTGCTGCTCGCACTTCTACTATTCTGGATGGCATTCCCGTTCGTCTACCTGATCATGTTTCTATACGGTCTCGTTTTTTTTCCGGTTATAATGACGCCATTCGTCGTGTCATTTCCGAGCTTCGTTCTCTGCTGGCATATGATACTATTCAGACTCTCGAGTCACGACTCTCTGCGATCGAGGATCAATCTACTGCTGGTGGCTACACTATAGATTCGTTGCACGCCAACATGACTGGTGTCTTCAGTGCTGTCGCTACCTCTATGCTAACAATGGAGTCTTTTGAGAGACGTATGCTAGTTGTGGAGGAGACCATTCTGCTGTTCACCGTTGAACAACCGAGCTCCCTCACCTCCACCTGCCCCTTGAACGATGAACAAATCAAGGTTCTAGTCGCCCAGCGCATCGCTGATTCTATAGCCGCTAATGAAGTCGCTTGTGCCGCTGGAGAACACCACGAGGGTTCTCCTAGTGGTAAGATTTCCTCCGATAAATGTTGGAATCCCAGGAAAATGATTACCAAGAATTGTTTTCAAGGTTATGTCTAACATTTCAGGTGCCCGAGAATGTACTACAAGGACGTTATGAACTGTAAGTCCATCAACTTCAAGGGTACTGAGGGTGCCATAGACCTTATTCATGGTTTGTAAGGACTAAATCTGTTTTTCGCGTCAGCATTTGCCCTGATCATTCCAATGTTAAATTTTCCGCTTTCACGTTCATGAACATTGCTCTCACATGACGGAATTCACTTGCTAAATTTGTTGGAACTGATCTAACATTGCTAGCTACAATAAGCGTTTTCATGAACTCGCTCATCCCTGTCTTACAATGATGATACCATTGTACAAGAAAATTTGCGCATTAGGACTCCCAATGTTCAAGTGGATGTGATGTCTTCCAACCGAACCACTCTGCAAAGCGCCGTTCGTCTGGCACATAGTCTGACTTACCAGGCTACAAGCCAAGGTGTATCCTTTGCTAGGAAGACTTCTGATTCAAAGCTTGCTGTTGATGTTCGTTCTTCTTCTTCTGGAAAGAAATTCGACTGTAAACGAAAGCGCGATCATCATGTCAAGGAGAATTCTGAGAAGCGACCAGAGAAGCAACCTGAAAAAGCCCTTGAACCAATCGAGGCTTTTATTGCCTTTGCTTCTGTTCAAGAAACAAAGAAGTCTGACTACACAGGGAACCTGCCACTGTGTTCAAAATGTAACTTTCACCATGCCAAGGATTGCAGTCTCGTGTACTGTAACAACTGCAAGATGAAAGGTCATAAGGCCAGTGACTACCCTTCCAGAACCCGTTACGGTTATGGAGCTGTTGGACACATGAAAAATCAATGTCCAAAGAAAAAAAATCAAACTGCTGGAACTTCCCGTGGAAGAGCCTTTGTGATGAATGCTGGAGGAGCCTGACAGGACCCAAATACTGTCACCGGTACGTTCATCCTTAACGATTTTATGCCTCTGCTTTGGTTTGATACTGGAGCCGAGAAAAGCTTTGTGTCCACTGACTTTTTCCTTTAAAATCACCCCCAAGTGCGTTAGACACTAAGTACTCTGTAGAACTAGCAGATGGTAGTTTAATCGAAACCGACAAGGTTTACCAAAATTGCTCTTTGCGTCTTTCCGATCATTCGTTTAGCATTGACTTGTGGCCCGTCGACTTGGGAAGTTATGACATCGTAATTGGCAGGGATTAGATGTCAAAGAACCATGCGGAAATGGTATTGTCATCACAAGCAAGTCAAGATCCCATTGGGAAATGGTCAAACTCTAGTCATTCAAGGTGAAAAGAGTGGAGCCAAGCTACACATTGTATCTTGTGTGAGAACTTGTAGATAACTTCGTAAAGGATGTCATTACCATCTTGGCACACCTCGCTAAGAAGGAATCAAAAGAGGAGTTCCTGAAGGATATTCGCATCGCCCACGAATTTCCTGAAGTATTCTCCAAAGAATTGCCAAGCCAGTCGCCAGCTAGGCAAGTAGAGTTCCGAATCGATCTTGTTCCAGGTGCTGCCTCTGTAGCCCGTTCTCCCTATCGCCTTACCCCTCCTGCAATGCAGGAATTGTCTAATCAGTTGCAAGAAGTATTGGATAAAGAATTCATTCGACCCAGTCACTCCCCTGGGGTCCTCCTGGATAAAGAATTCATCAACTATCGCGAGCTGAATAAGTGACTGTGAAAAACCGCTACCCGTTTTCAGGGATCGACGACTCGTTCGACCAACTTCAAAAATCAATCTATTATTCAAAGATTGATCTGCAGTCCGGTTATCATCAGTTGAGAGTTCGTGAAGAATACATTGCAAAGATTGCTTTCAGAATCCATTATAGTCACTATGAGTTTTCAGAGATGCCGTTTGGCTTTACAAACGCACCAGCTGTATTCATGAACTTGATGAATTTGGTGTGCAAGCCGTACTTGGACAAGTTGTTACTGTGTTCATCGACGATATCTTGATCTACTCCATCAAAAATCCGTCAATTCCTAGGTCTGCTGGTTACTATCAAAGGTTTATCAAAAACTTTTCAAAGATAGCTCAACCGTTGACTACTCTCACCGAAAAAGACAAGAAGTTTGTCTTGAATTCTAAAGTTGAGTCTGCCTTTCAATGGTTAAAACAGAGTTGTGTAATACACAAATTATGTCCTTGCCTGAAGGAACGAATGATTTCGTGGTATACTACGACGCATCCCTCCAAGACTTAGGATGTGTGCTTATGCAATGAGATAAGGTCACCGTCTATGTCTCTCATCAATTGAAACCTCATGAAAGAAATTACTCGACTCACAATCTTGAACTCGGAGCAGCTGTTTTGCTCTAAAGATTTGGAGACATTATCTTTATGGTACAAAGTGTACGATATACGTTGACCGCAAATGTCTTCGGCAAATACTCAATCAAAAAGAGCTTAAAATGAGACAACGTCGTTGGGTAGAACTACACAACGATTATGATTGTGAAATCCGTTACCATCCTGGTAAAGCTAATGTAGTCGACGACGCATTTAGCTGGAAGGATCGAGTGAAACCTCTTCGCTTTCGTGCCCTTAGATTGACCATTCAATCCAACCTCATATCTCTCCTTCAAGAAGCCTGATGGAGCATTCTACTCCAGGGATAGACCCTGGATGCCAAATTTCGGTTCTGTAAAGAAATTGGTCCTAGATGAAGCCATAGGTCTAGGTATTCTATTCACCCTGGTCCTGATAAGAGGGATTATGGTTTGAAAGAGTTGTATTGGTGGCCTAACACGAAGCCTGAAATTACCACATACGTTGGTAAGTGTCTGACTTGCGCAAAGGTCAAAGCTTAATACTAAAAGCCCTCTGGTTTACTCATTCAACCGAAAACCCCGTAATAGAAATGGGAAGAAATCTCCATGGATTTCATTACCAATTTTCCAAGGACCCAATTCAAAAATAATGCGATTGGGATAATCGTAGACCGCTTGAGTAAGTCTGCTCACTTCCTACATATCCAGGAATTCTATACCACTGAGCAACCTGCCAAAATCCACATGAAGGAAATGGTATCTCGCCACGAAGTACCTGTCTCTATCATCTCTGATCGAGATATTCGTTTGACCGCTAGATTTTGGAAATCTCTTCGGAAAGCTTTGGGTACTCGTATCGACATGAGTACAACCTATCATCCACAAATGGATGGTCAAAGCGAGAGAACAATTCAAACCCTTTAGGACACGTTTTGTGCCTGTGTGATTGATTTTGGTAATGGTTTGGATGACCATCTATCATTAGCTAAGTTATCTCATAATAACAGCTATCACACTAAAATTCAAAGCCGCATTCTTGTCACTAATGTGATCTGGAACTTTCGATATGCTAGTAAGAATCTGACCGGTAGCTAATTGGCCTAAGTTATCTCATGAGCTTAATAGTGTCCCCGACACATTCCATGTTCTAACAAGAGCGGAAAACTCAGAATATGTGAAACCTAGGCTGATCATGCAAGGCAAATCACAATTGTCGGTGCACACATAATTGTAATCTGGACTGCATGAAAATCCTGGTGGAACTTATTGCGTGAGTGATTATGCCTAGCCTAGAACTTCTAATTCAGAATCCTATACATCTAAATGACCAACGCTCATCTTCAAAAAGAACCATTCTTGATAGCCAATCAACTCCACTTCATTCGTATACCAGTGGCAATCCTCGGATCACGCGATCCTTGAAAGGTGTTATTCGTTTTGGAAAACGTAATAAGTAAAAACCCTCGCTACATTGGTCTCTTTGAATTCATTGAAAAGATTAGACCAGTAGCATAACATCTTCAGTTGCCGCCTGAACTTAGAATAGTTCACGATGCATTTCATGTCAGCAACTTGAAAAGTGTCTGTCTAACGAATCTGCTGTCATTCCTATGGACGAGATTGAGATTGACGATCGTCTTCATTTCATCGAAACTCCTACTGTAATCTGCGACCGTAAGGTTAAGCGATTAAAGCAACGTCGGATCCTATTGTGAAAGTTCATTGGAACTCGCGTCGAGGTCCTGAATACACATGGGAACGACAAGACCAAATACGTTAAAAGGTATTCGCATGTCTTTGCCTATGATGCTAACTCCGGAGTTCAAGACTAAATTTCGGGATGAAATTTCTCTAACCGGGGGAGTATGTGGCAACCCGTATATTCCAGGTTAACTTTAATATTATATTAACGTGCAATTATCTGATTATCTATGTGCATTAGGCTTAATTTATTTAAATTAGGTGAACTTACGTGCGAACATAGACAATTAGGTCCGACAACATTTACCCGTAGTGGAAATCGACTTAAAGTTCTGTGTTTATTCAAGCTAGAACTTCAATAATAAAAATTTAAAATATTCATTTTATATTTACATAACATTACGTTACGTCGTAATGTGTCCAAAACAAGTCATTTATTCAAATGACGAATTCATTCCGTTCAAAACAAAAGTTTACATTCATTAAACTCATTCATTTTATTTAAAACATTATTTCACCTCAACAAAAATAATCTTAACATTCGTTTAGATTCAAACGTCAAATTCAAAACTATTACGCTGTGTCCGACGTAATCCAAACATAACGTTCATTCGAACGAAAATTCATTTCACACAATAATTAGTTTTATTCCTAAAACTATTTCAGTCCAAACTATATTTTATTTTCACCAAAACAAATATTAAACGTTGTCACCAAAACTTCAAACAATAAGCGCTCATGTCGAGCGAAGTTGTTATTTCTAAACGATATTACATCGTTAGTGCATAATCAAACAACGAACAATCAAGACTGTGACATTCCCGTTCATTCAAAATTAAACGCGACACTTATTCATTTATTTTTTTATTGATTTATATTTATATATAAATCATCCGTTCTCGAGCCCAAAACCGACTTTTCAATCGATTATCCTTTTGACTTAAACAAAGTGTTGTTGGACTCGTTGGATCGACCCGGACTCAACCCGGCCCGACCCGAGACCCGGTTCAGCCCAGTGAACCCAATGGGCCTACCGGCCCATTTCCTTTTCTTTTTCATTTCTTCTTTCCTTCCGGCCCGCCTTCTTTCCTCGGCCCGATAGCCGAGCCCGGCCCGCCGGCCCACTTCCTTTGCTTTCTCGGTTTGGGCCGAAGCCCGTTTCCTCCTCTTTCCCTTTCGGTTTGGGCCACCGGCCCAACTCTCTTCTCTTTCTTTCTCGAGTTCGACCCTCGTCCTTCTCCATTTCTTTTTCTTTTTTTTCCGGTTTATTCCCTTCTCTCATCTCATTCGGTCCTAACCGAAATCCTTAACCAAGCCCCAACTTGTCATTTGAACTTGGTCACATTTCCCACATGTCTAATCCCCTCATGTCTTCTTGATCTTAGACATTGTTGTAGCCTAAGTACACTACACCTTCACTAACCATTGGGTAATGCTTATATCCATCTCACAAATGACAAAACTTGTCACTCTTGTCCCTCCTCTAGCCCAACATCAAGCTTCTTGTTCCTTGCCCCCCTGCCTCCTTGCGCCGGCCTAAGCCACACTTGTGCCACCAACTTGCATGCTTGATTTCAAGCACAAATGTCTCCCAAAGTACATTACAAGATCAAGACCCATTAGGTAAACCTTTGAACCACTAGCACACTTGACAAAGTTGTCTACTTAGCCCCTCATTTGTCTCCCTTGTCCCCTCCTTCCTTGTCGGTTTTTGGAACAAGAAACAACACCACCACCACACTATAAAATGGGACCTTGGAGCAACCATTCACCCCCTTCACCACTTCACCTATTTCGGCTCACACCACCAACCGAACTCCCCTCCTCCTCTCGGTTCACATAAAACCGAACCCAAGCACCCACCTAGCAACTTCATATAACCACCTAACCATCTCATTTCACCATTCACAACTTCAAGAAAACACACACTTTTCTCTCAACTCTCTCTCTTACTCTCGGTTTACAACAAACCGCCACCACCATCCATTTCACCTCACCATTCTAACTTAAATCAAGATTCCAATCCTTTCTTTGATCAAGGTAAATTATCTCTAACCTCTAGTTCATCATTCTTCTTCCATTTCTTCTTATATTCTTTCATAAATAACTCTTCTAATCTTTTGTTTTCTTGTCAAAACACATGATGATCCTTTCATTCTTCACCATCTTATTCCTAATCAAAGATCAAGGGTGGGTTAGGAGCTAAACTTGGAAGCTTAATCAATAACCCATCAAGTCTTTTACCGATCCCGTTTAAGTTTAAGTGATGAAATCTCCTTCTTTTCTTAACTTATTTCATGAATTATTCATAAAATGTCACAAATTCATGTTCATGATTAAAGTCTTGATTGTGTTATTGGATGAGTTACTAACAATCTTGAATGTTAGTAGCAATATATGCCTTTGATGGAAACTAGAATATTGTTTGAACAATTACTTAGAAAAATATTAACATGACATGTATGTCTATATTAAAAAGCTTTACATTGGTGACAAAGTTTATAAATCATAACATATTATAAGTTTTAAATAATTTAGTATGTTTGATTTGGTGAAAAATTCATAAATATAATATTTGGAAATAAAGTTTTAGATGAAATATATACTATGTTAAAAGTGGTAAGAGATGACACTCATTTTGTGTGTCATAAAAATGTAGTTACCATAAAACATATATATTTTGCAATCTTGAAAACACCTCATGACTTTAACTCTAAATCTGGAACCAAACATGTTGTAAGATGGTTTTTAGTCATAAAAATTGTTATTTAAAGGTGGGATCCTGAAAATTCAAAGAAATGTAACATGGAATTTTTATGATAAAATATCATTCATCTTCATAAAGAATTTAAGTAAAAATCCTTGTGACCAACAAATGACCACTTAGGACTTGTAATGGATGATTTAGGGCTGCCAAGATTATGTTTCAAACTTAGAAAACGATTCGAGAAGTTAAACACTTGAAAACGGAACAATCGAATACCGTAATACGACATTTCGACGGAAAATATAACTTATTTTTGAACAAAAGTTAGAATCTGGTCCAGAACATAAAACATGCTTATTTTGACAAATTAAAGTGTTTCCCAAAGTTTCAAAGTGGAAAAATATGTTTTAGAAGCAAACCGGACCAAAACTGTAACTTTCGGTAACTCCAAAATGTCAATTTTACAAGTTAAACTTCCACCGGCACACTTGGCAACTTAAAACCCTAAACCACATTAAAACAACTATAATAACAAATCCTAAGTGTTAAGGAAACTTAAAAGGTCATTAACGAGTCAAATCGGTCAAACCGGTGAAACCGGTTAACTACCGGACAAACCCACACTTATATCTTACAAAAATATAATATCATATATTTTTGGAAACATTTCTTCATACAAATAGACATATTTTCAAGTGTCTAAATTCTTTTCATAAAACGTGACATGTACCGTGTATTGACGCGCGGTATAATGAAACGTTAATAAATGAAAGATTTATTTATTAATCAAAAGGGTTCAAAACCTTACAAATATTTAATAAATTAAATATACGTGACGATTTATGAAAAATAACATATATTATTCAATATATATTTCAAACGCGAAAATTCAATTATTATTTATTTATTCAAATCAATAATAAATTCCATCAACTATAATATTATTTATTAGCCAATAAATAATATCCTAGGATTTCCATCTCTTTCATCGGGTAATAACAGTCGAGACTTAACCTTGAACATGGGATGACGTATTCACTAACTCATATAGCCAGACCCCTAAAGACGTCTTCATATTACATTGTAGACGCTTGCTAGGCTACTTCATTCAGTTCATATCTGTCAGACCATCTTCATATCAAGTGAGTTTCACGGCCCCTTTTACTTTTCTGTTTTCAAACTATGGGGGAGAATTCAATGAATGCCTTTCAAATTTCATTTTGTCTGATATTATGATTACTGTAAGACGTACTGATTGCATGTTCTTTTCATAAACCCCAATCTGTGTATTCATGTTGATTCATGTTATATGCCTAAGTCCCACTATGAATTGAATTCAATTAGTTCATTCGAAACGATAGCTTGAGAATAGATCTATTTGGGTTGACGACCCTGCCCCGACTTGGTCGCTCCAGTCCTGACTCCACGGAAATAGTCAAGGGGTACATTAGTTATTCTGGTCATTCGGTGTACATGGGGTTGGACACCAGGAGTGGGTAAACAGTTAGTTTTGAATTCAAGGTTCATGCTTAATCTTTACAACATCAGAATCAACAAAAATAATATCATGACGGCCAAACATTTCAAACATTGTTTCAAAGATTGATTCAAACACTGTTCAAACATTTTCATGTGTCATCAAACCTGTGAACTCACCAACAATTCTGTTGACTTTTTAAATTTCTTGAATTCTCAGGCGATTAAGGATGCAATTCAATGTCTTTCTGCATAGATCCTGCTTGTCTCATATCATGGTCTGCTTGTCGTGTGTTCATGCATTTCACTTGGGAGATTTAGTCACATTACACCTTAGGGTTGTCATGATTTAAAATCTCATAATGTTGTCTTTTGCAACTTAACATGTACTTCCACTACTATGTTCCGCTGCCACTAATATTAAATATTTAGATAAATGTTTAAGACTTATGTTTTCAAAAGACAAATGACTTTTCCAAACGTTCACTTAGATGTCATTCATTCATAACCATGACCATGATGCCAAATCAGTCACATGCCCACATTTGGCCATTCTCAGGGTGTGACAGTTGAGTGCTATATCGAATTTTCGTCAGAAAACCCAAAAACATCAAAAATCAGTCGAGTTTCAGTTGGTACGTTTCTGGTCCAGCTCAAGAACATTGTTGTACGTCGCTGGTACGCACGACAATCTTCATCGTGGTCTTGGTACGTTGCACTTGGTCCCTAAGGCAATCTTCATCTTTGGTCCGTGACAGTTACTAACTAGTACATTGGCAGTTACGACGTACCAGTCTTATCCGTTCCAGTTGTGGTACGTGAGTCAAGTGATCCGCTGGTGGTACGCCTGGGTTATTCTGGTCCGAGTGTGGTATGTCGTGAGAAGTGGTATACTGAGTTTGTTTTTGGTACGTAGATCGACAGTTTGGTACGCCTAATCAGTTTTTGAGAAAATTATCTTGGTCTATTCCAAGCCTATGCTGCAATGTCTACAACCGTTCAAGCCTTACTGAACTACGATAACGAGATAGGAACAATGACTAAAGTTCCTAAGTTGATGAAATTCGAAGATTTTCATAACTGGAAGACTCATTATGAATTGTATATCGGTGTAACTGATGTTACCGTATGCACTCCTATGCTTGACGGGTATGAAGTTCCAAAGTTCACAAGTGGTGAGTTTGTTGGTCAAGTGAAGCCTTACAATAAAATGAATGATGCTGAGAAAGAGGCGTTCAAACTGGAGAAAAAGGCTTATTCTAACTTATCAATGGCTTTACCAAAGGATATCTTGCATCAATTTAAAATGCATACAACATCTAAATCATTGTGGGATGAGTTGTGTAATCGTTGTGAAGGCAACGCTCAATATAAGAAAAGCAAAAAGAAGGTGTTATTGAGAGAATATGATAACTTCTGTCACATCCAGAATGAAACAATTAAGGACCTCCTATCAAAGTTATCAAACTTGGTAAGTGAGCTTGAAATAGTTGGAGTGAAGAAGGAGGCAGGTGAATTGAAAGAAAAGCTTCTAGATGCTTTACCAGCAAAGTGGGAAGGCTATATCTTGCTTTTAACTCATGATAAAAGTTTTGATGAGATTTCGTATGATGATCTAACAAGGAACTTGTTGGCTCAAGAACTAGATATGATGCGAGTGAAGACTCTTCCTGCACAAGTTTAGAATCCTGATGTGTATCTTGGAGAAAATGCATCAACAATGCATGCTAAAGCTAAAACTAGCACAAACCCACCAACTACTGCCTTTTATGTTGAAAATTCATCAAGTGGCCATGCTAGTGTATCTCAGGGTTCTTCTGGTGAAAGTTATACTCAAAAGGCCGTAGTGACATATCCAGTTTACTCAAATCAGTCTGCTTCTGCACCAAATCAGAGTGCTCTTTCTGCCAAAACTACAAATGATTTCATGGCACTGTTTTCAGCAATGGTTTCTTCATACGATGGAGTAGTGGCAGGAAAGTTGACTAGTGCTGAGTTAACAGATGAAGACTATGAACAAATTGATGCTGATGATCTAGAACTTGTGGATATCAATTGGCCCATGGCAATGCTTGTTCGGAGAGGTAAGAAGTATATGCAAAGAACGGGACGCAAAGATTTAACTCCTAAGGGAAAGCTTGGGTTCGGCAAATCCAAAGTTCGTTGCTATAACTGTCAGAATTATGGTCACTTCGCCAAGGAATGCAATAATGCAAAGAAGCAAGAAACTTCAAAATTGTTTCAGAAGTATGCAGCTCAAAGTTCAAAAGCATCAGGAAGCAACTCTACTCCATCCAGTTCAAATGCAAATGATTCAAATCAAGATTCTAAAGCATTGGTCTCTCAAACTGGGGAAGGCTATGATTGGGGTGCAGATTATCCTGATGAATCTACGTTTCTGTGTACTGAAGAGCGACGTGTGAAAATTGAAGATGATCTTGAACTTCCAGGTGAAGACTTCTTTGAAGAAGGCCAACGAGCTTTTATGACTAACATTCAGGTTGACTCTAAACCTTGCAAACATTGCATGAGCTCTGCTAACAAACGATCGTTTAGTATGAACAAAATATGTGTCTGTTATAATTGATCGTTTAGTATGAACCGGGTCCGACCGGGATTCGGTTTCTATCCGCACCGAATGTATACATTGAACCGGAGGCTTAAAAGTTCGGCCGGTTCGTTTTCAGACCGGTTGGACCGGTCGGTCGCATACGGGTTGGACCGGTTTCGATCGGTTGACAAGTTTTTTTTTTCATTTATCGTTGTATAATAATACTAGTTGATATGGGCCAGGGATTTAATTTCAATATTCAAACAAAAACTGAAAACCCTTAACCCTAGAAAGTAGAAGAGAACGTCGATCAACTATCAAGGCTTCAAACTTTGAAGTTCAAAGGCAAGGCAACAACACTGGAAAAAAATATTCGAAGGTCTGCTGTTCTTCTTCTTCACTTAAACCAACTTGAAGTATTTACCTATTTTCCTTGTAGAGTTTTGTAGGCTTTTTTACTTTAATTCTTGTTATAATTGTTGTTATAAACCAACGTGAACTGCTGTTCTTCTTCTTTACTTTAGTTCTTGTTATAATTGTACATATTAACGTGAAGTTAAACCAACGTGAAGTTATTCAGCAAGTTATAATTGTTGTTACTTTAATTCTTGTTATAAATGTTGTTATAAACCCTCGATGAACTGTTGTAATTTGAAGAAGAATGTTAAAGTGATTAAAGAATGTTAAAGAAAAGCACTTCATCATTATAACACTTGAAATTACAACAGTATTAATTGCAAATTACATGATTCAAATTTGAGTGTTGAATCAACACTTGGTTGATTAAAGTGATTAAAGAACTGAAAGTTTTTTTTTTGTATGTAGAGTATGGTGGATAATTCAACAGTAGGATCACAAGAACCACAACCTACTTCTAATGTTCGTTTAAAAACAGACTTGGCATGGAAGTACGCATATGAATCGTCTGATGAAACGGGGAAAAAATCGGTTATTTGTATGTTTTGCCAAAAGGGTTTTAAAGGAGAAGGGATTAATAGGATGAAGCAACATCTTGGACACATAACTGGTCAAGTTGTATCGTGTAAAAAGGTTGATGTGGAAGTTAAGTTTCTCATGAACAAAGCTTGACATGAATCAAAATCTAAAGGTAAAAGTGTAATTGAAGATGATCTTGACCTTGAAGAGGATCCGCCGCAAACGCAACAAACCACTACTACGAAAAGGAAAGCTTCCTCACAACCCGACAACCTACAAGCATACTTTAAACTAGGTACGAACGATCTTACTCAACGATCAATTAAATCGGCGCTTCATACTAAAGAAAGGTTGCATGATACCGATCTAGCTTTTGCAATGTGGTTATATGATGCGTGTATACCCATGAACGCTGTGAATTCTCCTCTTTTTCCAATTGCAATGTCCAAAATAGCTTCTATGGGTCATGGATATGTGGGACCTACTTATCATGCGGTGCGTGTGAATCTGTTGCAAGATGCTAAGACTTCAGTAAAACTAGTTGTTGATTCGTATAGAACCACTTGGGCAGAAACAGGTTGCACAATTATGAGTGACAGATGGCGGGATGCGAGACTTAGACCACTCATTAATTTCTTAGTGTATAGTCCGAAAGGGAATGTATTTCTTAAATCTGTTGATGCATCGGATATTGAGAGCAATGCTGAAAGCTTGTGCAACTTATTTGGAGAAATTGTTGAAATCGTTGGAGTAAAAAACGTAGTTCAATTAGTCACGGATAATGCTGCTAATTACAAGGCTGCCGGGAAGCTATTAAGTGAGAGATATCCACCTATTTGTTGGTCGCCTTGTGCTGCTCATTGTATTAATTTGATAATGAAAGATATTTCAGAGATGCCGTCTGTTGCTGATTTAATTACTCTCGCATCACGGGTCACCGTTATCATATATAACCATAAATGGCCTTTGAATTGGTTGAGGAAAAGAGAGGGCTGGACAGAAATAATTCGACCGGGTGCCACTAGATTTGGTACCTCGTTTATTGCATTGAAAAGTTTGTATGACCATAAGTCAGATTTGCAAGCTATGGTAACTTCCAATGATTTCAAGAAGATGTTAAAAACACCAAAAGCAAGGGATGTAAGAAGTACAATCTTAGAAGATAAGTTTTGGCAGGGTTGTTTAATAGCAGTGAAGGTGATGGGTCCAGTTTTGAGGCTTCTTCGTATTTGTGACTCTGATGAAAAACAGCGTTAGGTTATGTGTATGAAGGGATGAGTAAGGCAAGGAAAGGAATCATAGAGTTGTTTAAAAATAAAGCTAATCTTTATAAGCCGTATACTGATATAATTGATGCTCGATGGGATAAGATGTTAAAGAAAAGTCTTCATGCTACTGCTTATTGGTTGAATCCGGCATTTCAATACGATGAAGATAATGCGGATGAGAAGCGAGAAACATGGTCAGGAGTTCTTGATATGCTTGAAAAAATGGGGCCTGAAGCATCTTATGAAATTATCCCACAGTTAATGAATTTTCGTAAACGAGAGGGTGGTTTTGGTCGAGCACTGGCTGTGGCTAGTTGTAAGCGAGCTCGTCCCGGTAAGAATATTTTCATTAATATTTGGATAATTAGTTTGTATATTAGTTTGTTAGATTAGTTTTATAATTGGTGTTGGTGCTGTTAGTTATAATAATTAGTTTTCAATTTTTAGATGAATGGTGGCAAATGTTTGGTGGAGATTACCCTGAGTTGCAATCTTTTGCAATAAGAATTCTGAGTCAGACCGCATCATCTTCGGGGTGCGAACGTAATTGGAGTGTCTTTGAAAGAATCCATACAAAACGAAGAAACCGATTAGAGCATCAAAGGCTAAGTGACTTGGTATATGTCCACTACAACTTGCGTCTTCAAAACAGGTATGATTTACATAATTAGCATGTTTGTTAGTTTTTTTAAATAACAACTAGAAATATTAATATCATACTATGCAAATTTATTAGGCTTAAAGACAACAAAAGAACTTATGATCCGGTTGATTACGAAAGTATTGATAAAACCGAATTTTGGGTGATTGATGAAGAAGCGGAAGGAGAACTCGACTATGATGAGTTAGAAAATATGCTAAACGAGGAGCCACCGAATAACATAGGTCGTCTAGTAGATGAAGAAGATGATGAGGTGGTTATACTACCGGATGATCCTTTGGAAGCCACCGAAGATCTTGGATGATATGTTTCTATTCCTATTATATTTATGTTGATTTTTAAACTTAGCTTGCGATCTTTTGTTTGAACATGTTGACTTGTTTTGTTAAACTTAACTTGATATATTTTGCATTTTTTTGTATGGTATATATGTTTTATATTATATATGACGTGCATCGGTTGAACCTTCCGGTCCGACCAATCGGTTCCGGTTCGACTTTTATTCCGAAGGCGACCGGTCGTACGACCGAACCGGTTCTGAAAACATTGATTATGACAAATACATGTTGGCAGGGGAGAACACAAAAATATACAAACAAAGGTGGGAGGCTGTTAAGGCTGAGATGAAAAGTGAAGATGCATCGACTTTGAACACCAAAATTGAATTAAATAACAAAACTAAAGATTACATCTTTTGTGAAAAGAAGCTTGAAGAAGCTAATGCTAAGATTTTTGAATTATACATTGAAATTCTAGATCTTAAAAGAGAACTTGGAAATTTCAAAAACTCAGCTTCCTTTGCAAGTTTTCTTTGCAAAGATGAAACTCTAAAAGAGGTGTTCAAAGAATCGAAATGCAATTCAGTTCCACCCCCGATAGTGCATGGTTTGGAACAGACTGACACTGAAGCCAAACCATCAATTGTGTTTGATTATTCAAAGTTCACTGAGAACTTGATTGGTACTTCCGACAAACATAAAGGCACTTATAAAAAGAAGCCTGGAAAAGATGTGTCCAAGGAAAACCTTGATGCTCCAAAATCAAATGAGTCAAGTGATTCTGTAGGTGACAAACCAACTGGTTCTGTCAAACTGACACCTTTGGAGCAGGTCATTAAGATAAAAGAAACTGAGAAGAAATTAAAACTTTTGAAAATGAAAATTTTGCCAAAGGTCAAGATCTCTTTTATGAAAAAGACTTAGTGACAGCGAGCAACACAACCACACCGGATGTTAATGCAATTCCGGTTGCTCCTCCAAAGTCTGTCAAATTTAGTGGTGTTGGAGTTGTATCAGTTTCTAAAAAATCTGAGGTCAATCAAAATAAATCTCAGATAATTCAGAAAAATGACAAGAAATTGAGAGGTACAATGGAAACTGGTGAATCATCAGAAACTGAGAATGTATTGTCTCAAAGGTAGTAATACCATATTTTCTGATGAGATGTTCCCGTTATGCTGTGTTGATTCAGAACGGGTTGCTAAGGTGTTTTATGCTGAGTCTGAGGAGAATTGTGTGTCTGATCATGGTAATAGGGAAAGTGGCTCGTTGCAAAAACTTAGATCGAGTCCAAATGATCAGGATTGTCAAAAGTCATACACTCCAAATGATCAGAAGTTTGTTTCAAAGCCAAAAACTTCCAAATACTCACCAAAGAGTTTTTACAACCCTGATGGTCAGTTTTCCATAAAAACAAATGATTTTGATTATAAATCCTATGGTTTTTGTCATGATTATAACTTTTATGATGATTTTGGTAAATTTGAACAAAACAAAGCCAAAGGATCAAACCAAAAGGTTATGCGGATCAATGTGGAATTGATGAATATGGTTTTTATAATCAATTTGGGTATATTACCCCTTTGCTTAAACCTCTTCCAAAGCATAAATCTCGAAGGTTTAATGCTAAGACACTAAGGAGAGTTGTTAAGCAAATGACTGATGATAACACCTCAACTGATTCAGGAAATAGTCTTCATGGTCTTTGTTGATCATAGGCGGTGTTATCATTGTTATCAACAAGGTTATCTCAGAAATAGATGTCCGATTTTGGAAAAGAAACGAGCTTCCGCTGTTAGTAAAGATAATTCTGATTCTGTTTTTAAGCTAAAAGAGATAGATGGAAAGGTGGTAACAAAACAGTTTTTCAAACGAGAAAATTTTTTCAAAAGTAAAAAGTCTTTTGGAAGTTCATCTTCGGGTGAATCCACCACTAATTCATCTATCCCAGTGTTAAGGCAAAAGTGGCTGCCTAAATTGTCATCAAAAGCCACTGAAGACTTTTCCGAAGTTACCGGTTGACCCAAAGCTGAAACCTTGGGTCCAGATTCTCACTAATTATTTGCTAATATGTGCAGGGTGCTCGAAAGCCAGCTGTCAACAACTTCTGGGTAGTTAATAGTGGAGCATCCAGGCACATGACGGGTAATATTTCTCTGCTTTCAAACGTCAAACCAATTAACGGAGGAAATGTTACCTTTGCTGGAAATAAAGGTGGAATAATAACCAGAGAAGGAAAGATGGGTAACGAGAAGGTCACGTCAGTTCAATTTGTGGAAGAACTGCAACACAACCTGCTGAGTGTATCACAGATTTGTGATAAACAGTACATTGCCGCTTTCACAAGTTCTGAATCCCTGATTCTGAAACCTGGAATTCAAATCCCTGAAGATTGGATTGTGATGCGTGTGCCAAGATTTCATGATTTGTATGTGCTAAACCTGAATCAAACTTCATCTGTTGTAGCTGCTACTTGTTTTATCTCAAAGGTTACTGAAAAATAATCAATTTTGTGGCATCACCGTATGGGACACATCAACTACCGCAAGATGAACTACTTAAATAATCATAATCTGGTAGAGGGCGTTTCGAAGAATCGGTTTTCAATAAATGATGTGTGTTTCCTTTGAGAAAGGAAAACAACGGAAGAAGTCTCATCCATCCAAACGTCTTAATTCAATTGTAACTCCTTTAGAGCTGCTTCATATGGATCTCTTTGGTCCTATGAATGTTCGCAGTGTTGATGGAAGTTTCTATTGTTTGGTGATTACGGATGATTTTTCCCAGTTCTCATCGGTGGCGTCAATGCATTCAAAGGATGAAACTCCAGATGTTATTCAGAAGTTATTATCCAAGTTTGGATCGATGTATTAATACAAAATCTGTCCCATTCGTACTGACAATGGTACTGAATTCAAGAATGCTAAAATGACAGCTTTTTGTGATTCTCTTGGAATTATACAAGAATTCAGTGCGCCATACACTCCATAACAAAATGGAGTTACTGAAAGAAAAAATTGAACATTGATTGAGATGGCACGAACTATGTTGTCTGATGCACATTTACCAACCAAGTTCTGGTCTGAAGCAGTTCACACTGCATGCCATGTGCTAAATCGTGTTCTGATTGTCAAGAGGTTAAAAAAGACAAGTTATCAATTACTTATGGGTCGTAAGCCGAATCTACATTTTTAGAGCCATTTGGGTGTTTCTGCACGATTCTCAAGGAAGGTGGGAAATTTGAAGCTAAAGCTATTGAAGGCATCTTTGTTGGGTATCAGTATCTGATCAAACGCGTTTACTTTTATTCTTCAAAAACAATTGAGAGTCATTTGAATGTGGATTGTCAACGACACACTTTTCTAACACCCAAATCAGTTGATATTCCTGCTTTTGACTACAAGAATTTATTTGATTCTTTTGTCGGCCGCACATAATGATTCTGCTGATGAGCATACTGAAGAACTTCTAGCTGCTGCTATGTTACATTCAATTTTTACTCCTGGTTCATGGATCCCAAAGCTTCCAAGTGTTTCTAATACTGCATCATCTAGTCAGAATGTTTCTAATCTAGAAACAATGAGTGCATCTGATGATGATGAGAGTACTTTTCATGAAGCTGAATCAACACCAGTTGATGATCCAATTAGCTTACCAAGTACAAGTTCTTCGGTTCCGGTTTCTTTACCTTTTGGTGATCTTTCCAGCTCAGAGGAGGCAGATGCAAATTTGAATAATCTTACAAACAGTATTGTGGTTCCTGATACAACCACTCTTCAAATTCATAACATACATCCTCAAGAAAATATAATTGGAGATCCAAATTCTAGGGTGCGCACACGACATCAATTGGTTGATTCTGTTGATGCGTTAATTGCTGAAATTAGGGATTCCGGTGTTCAGAATGAAGTATTTCACTCATGTTTTCTGTCCCAAGTTGAGCCTACCAATGTTGATCAAGCGTTGGAAGATGCTTCTTGGGTAGAAGTGATGCAGGAAGAGTTGCAGCAATTTCAGAAATTAGGAGTTTGGCATCTCGTTGATTTACCCGCTAATTCTAAAGAACCTTGTGGAACGAAATGGGTTTCAAATGTAAGAAGGACGATCATGGTATCATCGTCAGAAACAAGGCTCGATTAGTGGTTCAAGGCTTCTCTCATATTGAAGGCATTGATTTTAATGAAGTATATGCTCCTGTAGCAAGAATTGAGGCTATTAGGATCTTTCTAGCTTTCGAAGCACATCATGGATTAAAAGTATATCAGATGGATGTCAAAAGTGCGTTTCTCATTGGGAAAATTCATGAAGAAGTTTATGTGAAGCAACCGCCTGGTTTTTATGATCCTGATTTTCTTGAACGGGTGTATAAGCTAGACAAAGCTTTATATGGTTTTCATTAGGCTCCACGGGCGTGGTATGAGACTCTATCTACACACCTGATTGAAAATGGATTTCAATGTGGCAAAGTGGATTGTACACTATTTTCAAAGAAGTTTGGGAAGGATATCCTACTTGGCCAAGTTTATGTGGATGATATTATATTTGGAAGCACAAATGACAGCTTATGCAAGGAGTTTGAGTGTGTCATGCAAACGAAGTTCGCGATGAGTTCTATGGGGGAGATGGGTTTCTTCTGGGTCTTCAAGTTCATCAATCTTCCAAGGGCATATTTTTGCATCAAACAAAATATGTGTCTGATATTTTGGCTCGTTTTAAGATTGGAGACGTCCGGATTCCAATTACACCTATCCAGGTTTCACATGGTCTTAAACCATATGAGTCTGGTGACAATGTTGATCCGACATTGTTTCATGCTATGATAGGTTCCCTTATGTACTTAACTGCTTCTCGTCATGATATTATGTTTGTTGTGTGCTAGGTACCAAGCAGCTCCCAAGGCTTCACATATAGTAGCAGTAAAACGGATTTTTGCTTATTTGAAGAGTAATCCGGATCTCGGTATCTGGTATCCTAATGATGATAAGTTCGAGTTATCAGCTTATTCTGACTCGGATTACGGCGGCTGTAAAATCAATTTCAAGTCTACTACCGCTGGATGTCAGTTTTTGGCGGACAGACTAGTGTCCTGGCAATGTAAGAAATAGACTTCGGTTGCAATGTCTACTGCAAAGGCGGAGTACGTGGCTGCTTCCAGTTGCTGTTCACAAGTTTTGTGGATACAACAGCAGTTACGCGACTATGGTTTGAATTTTCTCTCTACTCCCATTTACATTGATAAATCGGCTGCTATTTCTATCACGAAAAATTCTGTTCAACATTAAAAAACTAAGTACATTGACATAAGATATCACTTTATCCGTGATTGCTATGAGAAGAAACTAATTGATTTGCAGAAAATTCACACGGATTTTCAAAGGGCTGATATATTCACTAAAGCGTTTGATAAAACTCGCTTTCAATTTTTATTGCAAGTCAATGGGATTACTCGGTTGAATGCCAAGTAAACTGGTTCAGTTGATCATTTTTACTTTCTTTTAATGTTTTCTTTATTTTCTACTTTTTAGGGGAGAATTATGGAAAAATACAAAAATAGTGTGTTTTCTTGTATTCAAATTTGAAAAAGCATAAAAAATGGAAAAATTAAAAATTGAGAAATGTGATCCAACCTCGTGAGAAATGATAGTGCATCAGTGAATCTTACTGACCATGGATAAACTAGATTGAAAGGCTGTAGGTTCTTGTTTGTTTCATTGAATGTGTCAATCAATATCTGATACTTGCTAGTATGATATAAACATAACGCTTGCCTGAAATCTGTGGTGTAACATGATTCTTGTGGTTGTGTAATCTTGATATCAGCTGAAAAATACAAAAACAGAATAAATAAGTGTTCTAGTGTATGCATGCGTTCTTTTAAAAGACATAAACTTGTTTGATTTTCTTTATTTTGTCAAACGATCGGACTTTCTCTGCATATCGAAAGATCGACCTGATCGTTGTTCGTTTGACGTTCTGCATTATTTTTCTTGGTGTTTTGTATAACTCATCGGACTTTCTTTGCGTGTACGTGAGTACTGACCTGATTGTTGTTGGGTTATACAATTTCAACTTGTTTTGCTTTCTTATTTTCCTAAAGAATCATACTTTCTCTGCGTGCTCACAAGGCCGACCTGATTGTTGTTTGTTTAGGGTTCTGATTTCTTTTTGCATGAAACACTGTGAACTACTTATATCTGTAAATATTTTGTGATGAATAAGAGAAAAATCAAAAATATCATAAGTCAGATTCTCAATTACTTGAATTTGTGGGTACCATGATTTCTGTGCTTGAAATATAACTAATTCATATCGGAAAGCGGTATAAAATTGATTTGATTTGACTGAAATAAACATGAAAATGTTGTATTCGTGGACTGCTTGGCTTGCATGCTGATTAGGTTGGAATTGAAATGTGTTAAGTGCATCTCACTAGTATGATCTCATGTTGTGATCTTTCTCACAAAAACATAAGTTATTGCATTTATATTTCTGTTTTGCATTTTATTTCTTATTTCAGAAAAATCAAAAAGATTTTAGGTGTGTTTTAGCATAAATTCGAAAAATCAAAAAAGATTTTAGTGTTTTTTGATATAAAGTTGCTAAAAATTCAAAAAGATTTTATTTCTGCTTTATTTTTGATCAACTGAATACAGAAACGGCAAATTTTTTGTTGATAAAACCACAATCAAAGCTTGAATCAGCTCATCATGTTTCAATTTGGAAAAATTTGGATTTCTGGGTGTAAAATGTCAAACTTAAAACATTAAGGGCAAAATGGGAATTTCATAGGAAATGTGGTCCGGACGTACCATGTGGTACGCCCAGCAGACCACTTTGCATATAAAAGGGTCAAATGTGGTACGTGTTCGGAATAACCTGCGTACCACATACAAAATCTCTCTGCGAACCCTAAATCACCCGACACTGTTTTTGTTCGATTTCTCACTATATAACGAACCTCTGCTCGAGATTTTTGTTGCTACAGGTAGGTACGATGAAGGCGCATCTGCTCATGGTCTTAGTTTGCGTTCTGACGATCTAAATCTCTTGATTTTTGAGTTTAAAGAGTCGATTTTTCGCGAAACTAAACCCGGGTTGGTTAAGGGGGTTAGAGACAATCTCAACTTGTTTAAAACACATTGTCTTGGTCGGTTTTTAGTATAAAATGAAACCTCAGTGGTTAATTTCATCACAAACACGGTTTTGGTTGTTAAAATTATGATTGACTCTTCGGATGAACTGTTCTTCCGCCGTCCCACATGGTACGCGGCGTACCAGATCTGATACGCGGTCAAATGTGGTCCGTATCTGGTACGTTTGACTTGTCTGGTACGTGGTTAATATTTCTGGTCCGTGCCGTACCAGATGTGGTCCATCTGACCAATGTGGTTCGTGACGTGGTCCGTTGACAATTTTTCAAAAAGTTCATCGTTTGAGTGTTTAAAGTCAAATTAGAGTCGGTTGTAAGCGGTTTTCATCATATCTCGTGATTTTAATGATAATTGGTGTTTGTGAATGTTTCAGATATGGCAGCGTTAAAGTCTAACGACGAACACAACATTTGTGCTTATCTCGGGGCGTCTGCAAAATGGCGATCTCATTTTGGAGAAATATTTGACTTTTTGCGACGATCGAGAGTATTTTATGCTGCTACTCACGAATGTACACCGTACAAAGATCTTCTCACTATGTTTTGGACTTCTACCCAAGTAGACTGTTCGGTGGTACCGTTTGTGATTCGTGCAAGGATTCTTCAAACCGATGTTATTGTATCTGAAGCCGATGTTAGGAGAGTTTTGAGATTCAACGATCAACCGACATTTCCAAAAGGGTTTGATCAGATTGACATGGTTGCACTGCTGAGGAGAGTGAAGTATGATGGCAATATCTATGCTTCCTGGTTTCTTAAAGCAAATCTGAGTCCTCCGTATAAGTATATGATGCACGTGATAATCAGATGTTTTGGTAATCGGCTGAGGGGTCATGAAGAATTCGACATGAAGGTTTTATCTTTCTTTACTGCATTGGTGATGAATCGGGAGTTCAACTTCTCAGGTTGGATCTTCGACTACATGAAAGAGAACATTCTGTCTAAACAAAACAAGAGTGTGATGTATCCTAGATTTCTTCAAATGATCTTAAATGATCTGCATCCTAATCTTCCAAAGAATCCAGATGTTGTCTTAATATTGAAGCACATGAATGAAGTTGTTGTGGGGAAGTTGCCAGTTTACCAGAAAAGAAAAGGAGCGAATGTGGCTCCTTCGGTTAAAGGATTGATTTTCCATTTGGCAAAACCTGACTATGTAGCTCTAGCTGATGGTGCTCCAAGACATCCTAATAGTAGTGATGATGAACTGGAATATGATGAAAATGGTAACCCAGCCGAGGAAGATGAAAATGAAGAAGATGTTCAAGATGTGCCTATTCAACAACTAGTAGAACAGTAACCTGCTGCTTCTATATATGTGCAACAACAACAACCTGAGCAAGTTCAACAAGATCCAGATGTTTCTGAAAGAAATGATGATGTGGCAGGTTCCAAAGATGTTTCTGAAGATGATGATGAAAGTTCTTCAGATACAAGTTTTGATTCTGGTGATTATGTGAAAATTTTGCATAATACCAGAAGTATTAGGGTGAAGAAAGGTGTCACACCTTGGACTTTCGGGAACGGAGGCCTGTGACGTCCTGAAACATAGTCGTGGATACTTAGAATAATTAATAGTAAAAAAAATGATAAATAAAACGTCATTTGGATTACAACGGAAATAGTGGTGAAATGACATTGTCTTACAATTAATAATAATGTTGGAACTTTTAATAAGTGTGACTGACGCCATCAAATCTATTCTCGAATAATTCGGTTGAAGAATCCATTGTGATTTGATTCAGAGACGCGGGTTGTGATGCTCGAGGCTTGCAAGTTTGGACCGAAGACGTTTTCTTGAAAAGTCAACCGTTCGGGTCAACGGTCAACGTAAAAGTCAACGGAAGATCGGTTCGAGCGAGTCAAGCTTCATATTAATTAAATCATCTTTGATTTAATTAATAATAATTATGTCATTTGTTTATTTGTATTTGCTCATTTATTTGTGTTTTGCAAGTTAGTGGGCTAGTGAGCACATGGGCTCTCTATAAATAGGAAGGGATAGCTTCATTTGTTAGATGATGAATAAAATGAATAAGGATGTTCTAGAGAGATGTGAGCTATCATTTCTAGAGAGAGAGTCACACATTGGGTTTGAGCTCAACCCAATGTGACCGTGGATTTCTTATGACGAGTTTGTAATCATTCGGTTCGTTGTAATCATTCAGCAATAATCAATGAATCGTTTGATCTTATCATTTTTTGTCATTTATTATCTTTGATTCTCTTCATCCCGTCTCTTTCATCTCACCTTTGTTCTTGCTCAAGATCGGGATTCTCGATGTGAAATCGGTCCTGACAAATGGTATCAGAGCAGGTACCGATCAGATTCATCTCACCGTGAATCTGGTCACTCGAATCTGTGATTTTGAGCTTGAATGAGGTGCTGATTGGAAAACCCACTTTGGAGACTTTTTCAACTTTTTTCTTATTTTTGGAGCTGTTTGGATGATTTATGGATGAATCTGATGATAGATTCTTGTTGTTGGGTTCATTTAGATATGATTTCATGCTCCATATGTCATAATCTGTGAAGAAATACGAGATCTGAGCAAGAAAAACGAAGCTGTTAGAGTTTTCCCGTTTTGGGGGTTTTGAAGATTTTTTGAGCTTTGATTCTGAGTTTTTGGTGCTAAAATCAGTGTTTTTGGATGAAATAAAGTATGAATCTTGAAGGAAAACGCATTCCGGATCCATTGGGAGCATCGGTTTTGTCTGAAACGCAACGGTTTGGGCAGATCTGGAGAAACACACAGTAGTGTGTGTTTCACGGTGTTCTTGGTGTTCTTCATTTTTTATGAAGATTGCCTTGGCGATTTCGCAGCTGATGAAGATGTTCTTGGCGACCTGGAAATCACTTGAAGATGGTCATGGCGATCTGGGTGTCGTTGAACTTTTTCTTGACGATTTCTGAGTTATTACTTGGCGACTTCGACAAAGTTCTTGGCGATCTGGTGGTTACCTTTGGCGACTTGGGTTTTCTTTGGCGATCTCATGGCTTTGGCGACCTCGTTTTTGCCCTTGGCGACCTCAAATAAGTGTTGGCGACCTCGTATCTTTGGCGATCTCGACATATCTCGTCAACTGGGTTTTCGTTCGAATAAATTTCAGATGGTTCTGATCGTAGGGAATTGTAGAGGATGAATCTACGAGTCCAATGGTACCAAAATCATCGAAAACGGACAAGAAATAAGGGAGATATGGGCAAAATACGATTTTCCGGCGAGTTCTATGATTCTCCGGTGTGTATCTCCGATCAATTAGGGTTTCGTGGGGGTGGCAGACGAATTGAGATGATGACGATGATGTGTCGCGCCCTGGTTGGTAGACATGGAATTTCTCTCTCTTCTATTTTGTCGGATGGTAGATTCACTTGGTCAAACCCTATTGTGTTGTCGATTTTGTATTGGAGGAATGAAAGTGCGCGTGGGCCCCTTCTGGATAAAACAACCGTTGAGAAAAAATGCTTGTTGCTCTCCGATTGGCTGCAAAGTTGGTGCGTGGACCCAGCTCCATTGAGAGAACCGTTTGAAGCTGTGTGCTGTCGCGCTCTCATTAGCTGGCGCCCCTTCACACGGATTCCTCCATCACAGCCCTTGGATTCATTTGTTCTCAACCGTAGATTTAATTTCTAAGGTCAATTCTGATTGGCTGCATTTAAATCACACGGATTGTGGTCTTTCTCTGGACAAATCTGATTGGTTGCGAATTTTTCATAAGGATTATGGTTATTTTGAAGATTTAATTAAAACTAGTGGAATTTTTAGCATTTTCGTCAAACGCGGGGTTTTCTCTATCAGTTTTTCGAGACGAACGAGATATTGCCGCGACGGAATTGCGAAAATTTTTATTAGCCGCGGATTTATTTCATTTTAATTGGGTTCAAGTTTTTGGTGACTTCAGACCACGTTAGCCAACGACCACTGACGGACTGGTTTTGCTTCTCGGTTAAGTTTGTGATTGTTTCGTTATGTCTCACTTCAAGTTGTTTAGCTGATGCAGCGCTGATGTCATCTAACCGAATTAACTAGAATCTCAGTTAAATATTGGAATAATCCGTTAAATCTCTAACGGAAGGCCGTTACTTGAATAAAATTTACGGTCTTCTCAGATTCATTCCAAATTCCACCGTTTGACTCAGAAATCTTCACGGAATATTTTTCCGAGCTCGATTTTCTTCACCCAAAATTACGAAGACTCCGGTTATGAATAAATTTCTCGTTTACGCTCGGGATCTCAGTTTTTCACCGATTTGACATTATTTTTGCATCCAACCCAGTCACGCTGAACAAGTTCAGTATTTATGGATCATTCACAACTGTCAACACCCGGCTTCCGGTTTTTCGCAAGATTGTCCGATTTCAGGATTTTAGTACCGTTTTCTCTTCGGAACTGAGCGGAACGGTTCCACTCTCTGCATCTGATTTTCCGCTTCCGCATCGGATGTTTTCAGAGGGATCTAGAGAAAAGGGGGAACTTTTATGGATTTGGATTATCGAGTCGATTATCTGAAGTTGGAGCATTTTCAGTGTTTGATTGGTTTATCTGATTTGATTTGTTGCGAATTTGACTCCGATGTTCAGCATTCTTAGTATTGTACCCGACCGTGTGAACCAAGTGAACTGCAGCACTTGGATCTCAACTGGAGCAACAAGAACAGAAGAAGCTAATTCAAAGGGGGGAATCTTTACAACAGACAGATTCCAGGTTCATCAGTTATTCTTCAAAGATGCACGACAGAGCGGTTCTTCACAGGTATGACAGATTTGAAAGCGTCAGTCAAGGGGGAATTGTTGGAACTTTTAATAAGTGTGACTGACGCCATCAAATCTATTCTCGAATAATTCGGTTGAAGAATTCATTGTGATTTGATTCAGAGACGCGGGTTGTGATGCTCGAGGCTTGCAAGTTTGGACCGAAGACGTTTTCTTGAAAAGTCAACCGTTCGGGTCAACGGTCAACGTAAAAGTCAACGGAAGATCGGTTCGAGCGAGTCAAGCTTCATATTAATTAAATCATCTTTGATTTAATTAATAATAATTATGTCATTTGTTTATTTGTATTTGCTCATTTATTTGTGTTTTGCTAGTTAGTGGGCTAGTGAGCACATGGGCTCTCTATAAATAGGAAGAGATAGCTTCATTTGTTAGATGATGAATAAAATGAATAAGGATGTTCTAGAGAGATGTGAGCTATCATTTCTAGAGAGAGAGTCACACATTGGGTTTGAGCTCAACCCAATGTGACCGTGGATTTCCTATGACGAGTTTGTAATCATTCGGTTCGTTGTAATCATTCAGCAATAATCAATGAATCGTTTGATCTTATCATTTCTTGTCATTTATTATCTTTGATTCTCTTCATCCCGTCTCTTTCATCTCACCTTTGTTCTTGCTCAAGATCGGGATTCTCGATGTGAAATCGGTCCTGACAAATAGAGATGGAAATAGTTCTTAAAAGTTAAGATAGTTCCCAAAATGCTTGAAAATGTTAGGTGGATAAATCGGGACTATGACTCCATCAGCTGCAGGTCCGTTTATGAGTGATGGCCCTGTTTGCACGTGCGGATACATCTAGTTACCTGGGAAAATCATAAGTTTTAAAGGGTCAACATAACGTTGGTGAGTTCATAGGTTTAAGACTCTACAAATAGTTTGTAAATGGTTTAAGATATACAAGATAATAATATGGTCACCGTGATGTAATGATTAGCAATGAACTTTGAATTTGAAACTAACAGATTTACCCACTCATAGCATCTTCCCTAAAGATACTAAAATGGAACAATAATAACTGGCGTGTACTACTCGACAAATGCACACGTCGGGATTGGAGCTACCAATCAAGTAGGGTTGTTAACCCAAATAGATCTATTCACAAGTTACCGTTTCGAACAGAACTAATCAAATTCAATTAATAGTGGGATTTGTGACAATTCGTTATGTAACGAAATGTACTCATTTGTAGGGTAAGTAAAGAACATTTAATCATACGGCAGAGTACAGTTCGACCAAGATATCAAGTATAAAACAGTTTAGTTCATGATTTTCTCCCCCAATGTATTAAAACAGTTTAAAGGAAAGGGGCCGTGATACTCACCTCAAGCAAGGTGAAACACGTGATATGGAAAGTCCGGACGAAAGCACGTAACATCCTAATAAGTATAAATAAACAAGTTGCATGTATAAGGTGTTTGATCATTAAGTAACGTTTCCGTCACCCAACGACACCGGTCAAGTCTTGATAATAATGTCCCGTTTGTGTATTTAGGAAAAGTCCATCCGGTTAATATTTATTGTTCAAATAAATATATAAAGTCAAGTTTATATTTACGTCCAAATAAATATAAGGAAATTTAAATAAAACAATTTGATGGCGTTTAATAATTGTAAACAATAACTTAATAACTTCTCAAGTTAAAACGATTACTTGGAAAGTTTCATAAATATTTTTAGACAAAATATTTATTTATAATTTTCAGAGATCGTAGTCACCGGTTTAAGTTTGTAAAATAGTTTTTAATGCATTTGGACTTTTTTACAAGTTCAAGATTTTGTTAATATATTTCCCTAAAGTCGTTTATAAGTTTAGAAATATTTTCTTGGTTGTTTTAAATAACGTTACCAAAACTACGTTTTCTCGTCGCGTAGTTAACCGTTTTGATCCCGGTTTTCTCCCTAAGCGACGTTTCAACGTTTAGATCACTTTGGTTCATTTAGAAACTTGAAAATATTTAAAAAAATGTCGACGGGGTCAGATCTGATCCGTGGACTTATGTCCATGATTTTTATGTCTTAAAACATGTTATAACTTATAAAAATCGTCTAGTTTATAACTAGTCTTTTTAGGGAAAGTTTGAACATTTATGACTAGTTATTTTGAGTATAAAAATCTAAGCATTTAAGTCCAAAAGATTGTTATTAATGAGAAGATTATTAAATGTATTTTTTTACTAGATTTAGTAAAAATAAAACAAACTATTTTTGTGTTTTGGTGAAATTAAATTCACCAACACATTAAGTCTTGGTCTTTGGTGACTTTCTTTTTATAAAACGTGACATATTTTATAAATGACAAGTTTAAGAGATAAACTTTTGGTTAAGACTTTCCAAGAATTTTTTTGTTTTACAAAATGACTTTTATTTACAAAAGTTCCATGTCTTTTTACAAGGTTTTTCACTGGTTAAGTTTTATAAGTCATTGTTTTATAAATGTTGATACATGGTCCTTGATCGTCATGTGAAGTATCGAATACAAGACGAATCACACAAGATTGCTGAGGTCCGAACTCAGGCTGAACCTGGAGTTCGGACATGGCCGAACGTGTGGCCGAACTTGAGGTTCGGCCAGTCGTATTTCAGCTTGTATAAATAGTTCATCTTGTATAGAATTGGGGGGGGGGGGGGATGAGTGTCATATTCTCTAAGTGTACTCTGTGATTATCTCTGTGGTTAATACAACTCATTTGTATTTACTCTTTGTGTTTCATCTCGTATTTCATTGATTTCATCACGACTAAGTAGAAGATCCGTACGCTCACGCACTTTCAAGTGGTATCAGAGCATTAGGTTTGCTCTACTAGTCAGAAATCAGTGTTTTTCGGAGTTTTGAGTTTAAATTCACGTTTTTGCGAAAATGTCAATAATTTTTTAGTTCGTTTGATTGGTTCGAGAGTGCTTTACATTCAAAATTCATTCCTGAGTTGTTTTTATTGACTTTGCTTGAATTTCTGTCGAAAATTCCAGTCAAAAACATTGAAAATCAAGAAAATGAGGTCGAGTGAAATCTGTCTCGTTTGAGGTTCGGACAAACTCGGAGTAACCGCTCCGAACTCGAGGTTCGGACGGAGTTCGGTCTCTATATTAGTTCGGTGATAGTTCGGAGTTGTTTGATTTTTGTTCGTTCGAAGGTTAGGTTCGGAGAGAGTTCGGCGTTGTTAAGTTCGGACTAAGTTTGGAGGCAGCTCGGAGGAGGTTCGGACGAGGTTCGGACGAGGTTCGGAGTGAACAGTAACAAATTTTTCGAAAATGTCCGATTTTCAAGCGTTCGCGGCTATTCAAAATTCGGTACAAGCTACGATGCAAACAATGATGAATTATGATAATGAAATCGGAACAAGTCAGAAAGTTCCCAAATTGCTAAAATTGGAAGATTATCATAGTTGGGTTAAACGGTTTGAAGCGTTTGTCGATACAAATGACATTGATATGGGTTAGCGTTCACTGAGCAATATGTTTACCCTAAAGATGAAACTGGTGAACCTATTCTTCAAAGAAAAATGTCTTCTGAACAAAAGAAAGCTTATCAAGCTGAGAAAAAGGCGTATGGTACGTTAACGATGGCATTGCCTAAAGAGTTGCTTCATCAATTTGCTGTTAACTACACATCAAAAAGTCTATGGATGCGTTGGAAAAACGATGTGAAGGCAATGACCAATACAAGAAAAGTCGTCAAAAGGTTTTGAAGAAAGAGTTTGATAGTTTTAAGCATTATCAAAATGAAACGATTCCCAATCTGATTGCGAGATTCGCTCATCTGATGAGTGAAATGCGTTTGGTGAATCTTACTAAAGAAGAGGTTGATATGAAAGAAAAGATCTTGGAAGCTTTGCCTGAAAAATGGGAGAATTATGTGATGATGATTACTCATGATAAGGATTTTTCAGGATTGTCTTTCAATGATTTGGTTCAAAGAATTCAGGCTCGGGATATGGAATTAATGGTGAATAAATCACTTCCTACACAAAGTCAGAATCCTGCAGTGTATCATGGTGAAAATGATTCTACAATGAATGTTGGGAAGTCTAATATTCTTAGTTCTGCTCCTCCTACAGCATTTCTAGCAGGTAAATCTGAAATTCCAAGTTTTTCTTCTGCTGGTTGTTCTGTGTCAATTCCTAGTTCTTCGACCCAAAGTGCATTGTCTGTCCAAACTGTCGATGATTATAATGCGTTGATGTTTGCATTGGTATCTTCATACTTTGGTGTTATCACTGGTGCTGTGAGTAATGCTGAGTTAGCCAATGAAGATTACGATCAGATTGATTATGATCATTTGGAGGAAATGGATCTGAATTGGCAATATGCTATGCTGGTTCGTAGAACAAAGAAGTTTTTCAATAGAACGGGTAAGAAGAGACTTAATCAGGAAGGTAAGATTGGATTGGATAAATCTAAGGTGAAATGTTATAAGTGTTCTGTTTATGGTCACTTTGCTCGAGAATGTCCAAGTTCTGCTGAAAGTAAATTGAAGACTGGTCAGCATGCACATTTAGTTTTTCATCCATCCGATAAAGCTGAAAAGGTTGAGCAGAAATCCGCTACTTTTGCTCATGATTGGACTAATACATTTATGCATCCAGATGGATTTGCCTGGAATGCAGATTCAGAAGTTAAGAAGAATCATACTCCAATCTCAATTGCTTTAACCGTTCGACATGATGATGATGAAAGCTTGTTAACAGAATCTGATACTTCTTCAAGTATATCTTTGGTTCAAGAAGAATTACCTAAGTCTTCTGAGAATTCAAAAGATGATGAATTCAATTGTTATAAATGTGAGAAGTTGCTCAAGAAGATTGCAAGGTTTGAACAAGATTGTCAAATGTCAACTGAAGAAATTGTGGTGTTAAAGAAGGAGTTGGAAGATATTCAAAAGAAATATTATACATTAGTTCATGTTCATGAAGATATTTTGAAGGAAAAGGCTCAATTGGCTGAAGTGTGAAAAAACCAAAGCTGAAGCGTTCGACGCAGCTCAAGATTTTGAGAATCTGTTTGAGAAGAGTTATCCGGTTCAGCAAAAATATGAAGAGGCTACTGCTCTTATAGCAACTACTGCTGTTACCGTTGAGAAGCTTCAAAACAAGATCTCTATGCTTCAAGATGAAAATGTTCTATACAGAGACAAGATTGAAGTGTTAACAAAAGATGTTGAGATCTACAAGCAAAAGAGAGAAAATGTGCTTGAAGAATTATATGCTGAATGTGAGATCCGGAAGTTACAAACTTACGAATATGATGATCTCAAAGCAAAATTCATCAAGTCACAACAAGAGGTGTTTGAAGGTCAACAGAAGATTAATGATTTAAAATTGGAAATTTTGGAGTTGAAAAGGCAAGTGAAGAACTGAAATTTGTCACCAACATTGCTTAACTTCTTATACAAGCAGGATCAGAGTTCGGAAAGTTCTAAGAAGGATGATGTTCACTTGGTTCCTCAACCAGTGGATTTGATTGAAGTTACTGCTGCTCAGATTGATCCAAAAGATGACTTGCATGATTATTCCAAGTTTGCCATTCCATCCAAGAAGAACAAGTCCAAGTCTAAAAAGAAGGAGAAACCTTTGGGTGAAGCTCCAAAATTTGTTTCAAAGTCTGTTTTGTTAGAAAATGAAAAGGTTTTTGATAAGGTTGCTTCAAGTTCTTCATCTGCAACCGAAGAAGAAAAAGTTTTGATTGAAAAGAACAAGCTGAAGGATATCAAGGCTAAATTCACTAGTGAAGCTAAGTCAAGAGAAGCTTCAGGTTCTTCTTCAAGTTCTTCAAGGGTTTCAGGTACTAAGCACAAAGGTTTGGGTTTTGTTCTGAAGGAAGTTCCGGTTGTTGGAAAGAAACCAGTGAAAGCTGACAAGCCTGTTAAAGCTAAAGTTACAAAGAATTCACCATCTTCGAAGGAATTTACTTATTATTCTGGAGAGATCATCATCTTCAAGGAGTCCATCTCCTAGGTATGATTCTTCTGATGGTTTCTTTGATAACTTTCATTCTGAACATTCCTCTGATTCTCAAAAATCAAAACAATTTTCAAACATTTTTAGAGAGCGACTTTGTTATGTATGTCGTCAACCGGGACATCTCGCTGCTGAGTGTCCGACGACTACATATATCCACAAAACTGCCAAATATGTGGATAACAATGGCCAATTTTTTGATGAACCATGATCCCCAAAGCTTAAGTCAACTCATAAATCGTCTTGGTCTAAATCAAGTTCGTCGGTTGAATCTGATTCAGGTTCTGATCAAAAATTGAAACTTTTACAAATTTGGAAACCAAAAGTTGTTTCCAAGGCCAACAAGGACTTCGTGGAAGACATCGGGCGACCCGACGCTGTTGAATCGGGTCGATCCCAATGCAACTAATGTTTTATTTGGTGTCAAGCAGGTGTTTCAGGATGACCTTTTGGTGATTGGAAAATTGCTGATTGTGAAATATCTGTTCTAATTAAATTGAATTTTACAATCAATTTTGTTTTTCAAAAGGCTAAACTGTGAGTATTCGTGTTGGTTGATCAATTCTTCTTGTTTTTCACTCCGTTTCATTCCGAGGGGGAGCTTGTTTTTGCAAAAATACAAAAATAGTGTTTTGTTTTTCAAATCGTAAAAAAATGAAAATCTATAAATAGAGTTGTCATTTTTAGGGGAGAAATTTGAAAAAGACAAAAACATTGAAAAATGCAAAAAGCCAAAAATATTGAAAAATGAGAAATTGTATCCGACATAATTGGGAAATGATGGTACATTGGCTGACATTGTCATGTATAAAGTAGATGTAAAAGCCATAAGACCATTTGCTCGATGTGCAAGGTAGGCTCGGCAAATCAGAAAGTATACAAATGTGATGTACACTTAATCTGATGCTTGACCTAGTGGACAACATCTTGATGCATATCTCATGATATATCAGGAAAAAGATATGTGAAAAATAAAATGAGAAGTCACTGTGTATACATGTGCTCATTTTGCAAAGATTTAAACTTGTTTGATTTTCTTTATTTTGTCAAATGATCGGACTTTCTCTGCGTGTCGAAAGACCGACCTGATCGTTGTTCGTTTGACGTTCTGCTTTATTTTTTTTGGTGTTTCGTATAACTCATCGGACTTTCTGTGCGTGTACGGGAGTACCGACCTGATTGTTGTTGGGTTATACAACTTCAACTTGTTTTATTTTCTTATTTTGTTAAATCCGAGGCCTTATCTGCGTATCGAAAGATCGACCTTAAGGTAGACGATTTAACGTTCTTATTTCTTTTTGCATGGAACACAGTTGACTATATCATGGTTACAATCATTGTGTGATTAAAGTCACAAATGAGATCACAAAATGTGATAAGCAAAAGCATATCTGAGTATGTCTGATAGTGTGGGGTTTGCTGGTCAATGCAAATTTAATCAATACCTTAACATATCCAGATGTTATGAGTATGATTGTGCCAGAGTTTAAAGTTGGACAAATTATATCTGCAATCGGCATGGCTTATGTGCTTCAATAATTGAAATTGAAGTGTAGTTCAGCATGTTATGACCAATATGATCTCAAGTTGTGATCTTTCTCACAAAAGACAAAAATAGTGTCTGATTCTGTAATGCATTTATGTTTTATGTTAGAAAATACCAAAAAGATTTTAGATGTGTTTTGATATGAAGTTTTTAAAAGCCAAAAAGATTTTGTTTCTGATTTGTTTTCGATTGATCAACACGAATTACGAAATCATTTTCAAAATCAAAATATCTTGGAGTCTCGAAGAGACATTTTGCACCAAGATTATTTATGTTGACAGGTTTCTAAGTGGGAACAGAACATCACAACTTCAAGTCTTCTGAAGTTTGTTGATAAAGAGATTACACACGATGCAATATCAAGTATTCAAGATTAAACTCATCGTCAAGATCGAGGAAGAGTTTGATTGAAGATACAAGATACAAGTTTGAATAGAGAAGATGATACTAATACATGGTCCTTGATCGTCATGTGAAGTATCGAATACAAGACGAATCACACAAGATTGCTGAGGTCCGAACTCAGGCCGAACCTGGAGTTCGGACATGGCCGAACGTGTGGCCGAACTTGAGGTTCGGCCAATCGTATTTCAACTTGTATAAATAGTTCATCTTGTATAGATTGGGGGGGGGGGGGTGAGTGTCATATTCTCTAAGTGTACTCTGTGATTATCTCTGTGGTTAATACAACTCATTTGTATTTACTCTCTGTGTTTCATCTCGTATTTCATTAATTTCATCACGACTAAGTAGAAGATCCGTACGCTCACGCACTTTCAATAAAACTTAGGTCCATGATCATCCAATATATCTAGTGTAAGCCTTGTGATTTTTAAGTTTTTAAAGATCATGATATTATGTTTTAACTAGCTATATAAGTCCTTTGTCCAAGTTTAAAGGTTACTAATTAGTTTGTTAACATATGTTAAGCAAAATAAACATAAGTAAATATAGATCATCAACTAGCAAAGCTAGGACATTTATGTTCAAGGATCTTGAACAAATCCACTAACAACTTAGTTGTTAGGACAAAATAACATAAATAACATAAATGTAAATGCAAGGAAAGTAAATAACAAGTATTTAAATTGCATGAAAGTAAAGAACAAGTAAGTAAACATAAATAGATCTTTGATGGTTAAAATGATCTAGGTTTCACATGATACTTCCATAAGGTTTCTCTAAATGTAAAACCCCAAGTGTTGGCTAGTTTAAGTTCTTCAAGAACACCAAGACTTGTTAGATCAAGTCACTTGTATTATTCCACCCAAGTGTTGGTGATTAGAGGATTAGAGAAAGAATGGTTGGTCTAGACTCTTGAAGGACCAAGTGTCTTGCATAAAATAGAAAATGAAAAGATAAGTTTTTCATATCAAGACTTGTTGGTGATATTGGGTGAAAATCATATGGAAAAAGTGGGTTAAAAGACTCATAAAGGGGTGTTTGTGGGTGATCCGTGAAAGAAGAAGAGAAGGGGGAGGATCCGGCGACTTCGGAATGGTCTCGTGGTGGTCTGGCGGCGGTTGATGGTGGCCGGCCGGCGGCTCAAGGAGGAGCAAGGTGGTGGCCGGTTTAAGTGAAGGGAGGAGGAAGAGAGGATTCTCTTAAGTTGGGTGAAATGGTGCAAGGAAAAATGAAACCCAAGTGTTTCTTTTATACTAGAAATTTTGAGTATTAACCCTTGGTTAATTAGCTTATGGCAACTAACTCACTCAACCCATTTTTGATTAAAAATAATCCATGAAAAATAAGTTGTAGGTGAATTTTCATGAAAGACTATTTCAATAAAAAGGGTTTTATAAAAACCAAGTGTTTTTATAAAAATAACAATACAAAGGTGGTGGGTTTTCTATAAAAATTAATGGGCTAATATTTATGAAAGATTTTGGCTCAAACCAATTAAATAGGTGGGCTTGGTTTGGGCCAAAAAATTCAACAAGGAAGGTGGGTCGGCGGTGTTTTTGGGCCGAGAGCAGCTGGGCCGAACCGGGTCAGGGGCTGGGCCGGGCTGGGCGGGTCAGCGGGTTGGGCCGGTCAGGCGGGCTGCGGGTTGGGTGCGGGCCAAGGGTGGTTCACGGGATGGGTCATCGGGTTGGGCTACATGGACCGAATAGGTGTACAAGTTTGGTATTAGGCCGGTTATTGGGCCGACAAACGGGGCGGGTTACGGGTTGACGTGTGGTACCGAATCGTTCGTAGTGACATTACGAGCGTTCCTGTAAAATTTGGTGACCATCCGGGTTCGTATGTGAAAGTTGGGCTTACGAGGCCCAATAAAGGTTTTCGGTTAGTTAATGAGACTAACGGTGGACAGTTTGGAAAAGTGTCCGGACAAAAGGGTTTGGATAGACAAGTCTTGATAAACATTAAGGAGAAAATTCAAATTTTCTTAAAGTTTTGTCGTGACGAGAACGTCGTGACGATGCTAGCTAAAATATATAAAAAGTTAAATTTTTATATAAATTTCTTGTTATTAAAATTCCATCTATCACTAAATGAATTTTCTTGATTGCAAAAAGTTTGGACGATGGAACTACAAACTCGGGAATTATTCCACGGATGAAATTAAAATATATATATATATATATATATATATATGTACCAATATATATATACCAATAAACACATAATTAACACATAATAACGATTAAGCATGTATTAATTATTACTAATTAAAGTCAAAGTAATGGGGTTGACCTGGTTTTTTCCGAGGTGTTACATTCTCCCCCAGTTAAAAGAATTTCGTCCCGAAATCCAGTTCTGCTCATGGGCGGGTGCAACGTTCTCAAACAGTCTGGGATACTTTAGACGCATCTGGTCCTCGCGTTCCCAAGTGTATTCCGGTCCTCGTCGTGAGTTCCAACGCACTTTGACGATGGGAATGCGGCTTCGTTTAAGTCGTCTGACTTCTCGATCTAGTATCTCCGCGGGTTCCTCTACGAAATGAAGTGTTTCATCGACTTGGATCTCGTCGAGAGGAACGACAAGTGTTTCATCAGACAAACACTTCTTCAGGTTACAAATATGGAAAACATCATGCACACTACTTAGTTCGGGTGGTAGGAGTAACTTATATGCGACTGGCCCGATCCGTTCAAGGATTTTAAAGGGACCAATGTATCGGGGGTTTAACTTTCCACGCTTACCGAAACGAATGACACATGTCCAAGGTGCTACCTTTAACATCACACGATCACCGATTTGGAATTCTAAGGGTTTACGTCGGTTGTCTGCATAACTCTTCTGACGGTCTCGGGCGGCTTTGAGACGTTCCTGGATTTGATGGATCTTCTCAGTAGTCTCGAATAGGATTTCGGGACCAGTGAGTTGACTATCTCCAACGTCAGTCCAACAAAGAGAGGATCTGCACTTACGTCCATAAAGTGCTTCGAATGGGGCAACTTGAATGCTAGTTACGTCCGAAATCGATCACACAAGCTCGTAGCATGTCTTCAAGCGTTTGAATCGTCCTCTCGCTTTGGCCATCCGTAAGCGGTACTCATGTCAAGACGTGTCCCCAAAGATTTTTGAAGTGATTACCAAAACTTGGCGGTAAATTGACTATCGCGATCAGAAATGATAGAAGTGGGCACTCCGTGTCGTGAGACGACTTCCTTTAGGTAAAGCTTAGTCCTTCTCTCCATACTACCAGTTTCCTTAATCGGCAAGAAATGAGCAGATTTAGTCAGTCGATCAACAATCACCCAAATGGCATCGCAGCCAGATCGGGCTTTTGGCAAATTCGTCATGAAGTCCATAGATATCCCTTCCCATTTCCATTGTGGGATTTCTGGTTGTGTCAAAAAACAGAAGGTTTCTGATGTTTCGCTTTGACCTTTGAGCAAGTTAGGCACTTGATAACATAAATAGCTATCTCAACCTTCATGTTAGGCCACCAGAAATGTTCCTTCAAGTCATGATACATCTTGTCGGCTCCCAGGTGGATAGAATATCTAGTCTTGTGGGCTTCGTCGAGTACTAGCTTCCTCAAATCTCCATAGCTAGGTACCCATAACCTGTTTGTGAAATTTAGGGTTCCACCAGGTTTCTCCAACAAATGCTTCTCCATACCTCGTAAGCATTCATCCTTAAGATTCTCTTCCTTTAAGGCTTTAATTTGTGCAACGTGGATTTGCGAATTGAGGTTCGAGCGTATTGTCATACTTAATGCTCTTACTCGGAGAGGTTTTACGCGTTCCTTCCTGCTTAAGGCATCGGCTACTACATTAGCCTTACCAAGATGATATCGAATCTCGCATTTGTAATCATTAAGCAATTCAACCCAACGACGTTGCCTCATATTCAATTCTTTCTGATAAAAAAATGTGCTGGAGGCTTTTATGATCAGTGAATATGGTGCATCTTGTTCCATAAAGATAGTGTCTCCAAATCTTGAGGGCGAAGACGATGGCTCCAAGCTCTAGATCGTGGGTTGTGTAGTTCTTCTCATGAATCTTCAATTTACGGGAGGCATAGGTGATGACTTTCTCTCGTTGCATTAAGACGCAACCTAATCCTTGATGCGAAGCATCACAATATACTACAAAATCATCGATTCCATCTGGTAGGGATAAGATCGGTGCATCACAAAGCTTCTGCTTCAACTTCTGAAAGGCTTCTTCTTCTTTGGCATCCCAAATAAATTTCTTATCTTTCTGAGTCAATGCAGTCAGGGGTTGGGCTATCTTTGAGAAGTTCTCAATGAATCGACGATAATAGCCAGCGAGACCCAAGAATTGGCGTATATCCGTCGGAGTAGTGGGAGTACTCCAGTCTTTGATAGCCTCAACTTTGGCTGGATCAACATGAATTCCCTGGTCGTTGATGACGTGACCCAAAAGTGTACCTCGCGAATCCAAAAGTCACATTTGGAAAACTTCACGTACAATTCTTCCTACTTCAGCAATTCCAAGATAAGCCTCAAATGTTGTTCGTGTTCCTCCTTGCTTCGAGAGTATATGAGAATATCATCAATAAACACGATAACAAATTTATCTAGGTATGGTTTGCATACGCGGTTCATCAAATCCATGAACACATCGGGTGCGTTAGTCAAACCAAAAGGCATAACAAGGAACTCGTAATGACCATAGCGTGTTCTGAACGCCGTCTTCGAAACATTTTTTCTCTAACTCGTAGCTGATGATAACCGGATCTCAGGTCGATCTTGGAGTAATAACTCGATCCTTGGAATTGGTCGAACAAGTCGTCGATTCTCGGAAGCGGGTAGCGGTTCTTCACCATTAACTTGTTCAACTCTCTGTAGTC